>JAJAGP010000107.1:396224-814476 GCA_025084515.1 Ancistrus triradiatus | reverse complement strand
ATGTACCGCTAGGGGGCGCTTGTGGCAGTGGCACGTGCCACTGGCCTGTTCATTGGCATGCCACTGAAGCCAGTGCAGTAACTGTCATGTACCGCTAGGGGGCGCTTGTGGCAGTGGCACGTGCCACTGTCATGTAGAAAAAGCCAGTGGCATGTGAAACGTCACGGTACAGTACACTCCTCGGCTTTAACCCCCTCTCCACAATTGCTTGGATTATAAGATTGTATCAAGTGTAAGTCACTCTGGATAAGGGCGTCTGCTAAATGGTGTAAATGTAAGAGTTGGTTTTCCTTGGGGAAAAAAAACTGTTCTGATGGTGGTCAAAATCACGAAAATGTCTGTGGACTGTGGTAGCCTAGCGGTTAAGGTACTGGACTATGTACCAAAAGGTCCAGGGTTCAAATTGTAAGGGCGTCTACTGTAAATGTAAATGTAAATGTACATGTAAAAATTGACGTTGCAGTTAAAATATGTATGTTGCATATTTAAACAAGAGGACACATAAACCCCAATACACACAATATGTAGCTCTCATCACCCTGAGAACACCACTAACCACAATGAAACATGGTGGTGGCAGCTTCAGGCTCTGGGGATGTTTTTCATCTGCAGGGACTGGAGTAAGTTGAAGGCAAGATGGATAGAGCCAAATACAGGGCTATTCCAAACTGCAACAGACCTGAAACAAGGGCGGAGGTTCACCTTTCTACAAAACTCTAAACATATCAAAATTAAGATACGATAAGGTAACACTTTGTCGATCCTGAAGGAAATTGCAGAAAAATTACAAAGAAGTGGTTCAAAATCAAGAACATTGATGATAAATCAAGTGATGCCAAGTCAAATGCCAGACCTCAAGTCAATGGGGATCTGTGGCAAAATTTGAAAACTGCTGTCCACCAGTGGTGCCAACCAATCTGACAGAGCTTGTGCTATACATTTGCAACAGACACCCTTATCCAGTGCGACTTAAAATTTGTACAGTCTTACAATCAAAGCAATTGTGGGTTAAGGGTCTTGCTCAAGGACCCAACAGTGGCAGCCTGGCAGAGGTGGGATTTGAACCCTGGACCCTCTGGTCCAAAGTCCAGTAACTTAGCCACTAGGCTACCACAGCTATGTTGCCAGGAAGTATGGGAAGAAATTTCAGGATCCAGTTGTGCACACGAACATATGACATATAAAAATAACAGGATAAATATAACAATGAATTAAATGTCATTTTAATTCTTAACAATTCAGTATGAAATCCAGGGCTTCTTTTCAGTATGACATTTTTATTTATTTTGTTGTAAAACGTAAAGAAAATAATAAAAAATGAACTCTCTTTTCACATTTTGTAGTGTAGTGGATTGAAAACGCACATACTGGGGTTTTTGACCATTTAACTGACACTACAAAACGTGGAGAGGTTCATGGGGATTGAATCTTTATGCGAGGCACTGTATACAGTAGTGTATATTCCTTATGAGCAAATAAGAAGGAAAAACAACAAAAATAAAAAACAAACCGTGACTTTTATGTTAACATCCCCGCCTCTTGTGTAATAGTAGCTTCACTCCGACAAGTTTACTGGAGCTATGGGGAACGCTGTCATTCTTTAACTCACGTTGAGTTGAAAGTGAGGGCTCTTTGGAACATCGAGTTCACTTACTGTGTGTAATGATTCAGCTAATGAGAAGAGTGAGATATCTGAATACAGTAGCGATGCAACAAGCAGGTAAGAGACATAACATACAGCACAGCCTAGAAATAATCTGTTAACAGTTGGGAAAGCCTCCATCAGAGTAAAGAACAGAACACAGAACTGGATTATAAAGTCATATCGGAGACACAAAAGAAGAACCACATTATTGTGCAGATTTCACAATAAAATCTGTTTACATTCGGCAACTGTTTCATGCATGGTGATTTACCACGGTAAAGTTAGTTTTATTTTCGATATTCGTTTTTCCGGCGTCAATAACTTTTGAACGGATGATGGTAGCCAGTACACACTTACATATTCCGTACAGTACGATCACAGGGAACAATGCACACCTCTTGTTTTTCGGTTTTAATGACATTTTATGTTCCCGTCTTTTTGCGTTAATAGCGAAAAAAGCAGAGCACATTTACAATCAGAATAAAATGCATACGTTCGTACACCACGCCTACAACTATGCACACTAATTTGTTGTCTCCGAAATTGTTTCTGTGTATTTAAATATAATCTTTCCCCCGTTCACATTACTATACGGACCTGTACAGGAAAACCGTGAATGGCTCCATAACACCTGTGTCTATACACATCCTCTAGGGGGCAGTAATGGCACACAGCTTATTGATTTTGGATATATGTACAGTATTTATTTTATTTAATTATGAATTACTTCAATATCAATAGCAATAGAGCCATATTACAAGAGGCATAAAATTCAGCTGTGTACAGTGCATCTGCGCAGCAGTAATGATACAGTCTTTTTCCAGTGCAAAGTAAAATATTACTCGAAGTATTTTATTTTTAAGAGTATTTTAACCACATTATATACAAAACCACTGTGTACATAACAATTACGTGGAAGTAATCATGCACACCTACTATTTTCAGTTTTATGTCAAATCAATTCTATATTAATTTTTTAATTGTTGTAAAATTAATAGCATTTCAGCCACATGACATACAGCTCTAACAACCACTGTGCATAGCACAATCATGCACAATCATGCACACCATAGTAATCATGCACACCAACTGGATTTTCAATTTGATTTAAAATCAATTTTATATGAAATTTTTAAGATTTTTAATTTTAATAGCATTTCATTTTTTTAAACCATGTCATGTGGCTGAAATGCTATTAAAATTAAAAATCTTAAAAATGTAATATAAAATTGATTTTACATCAAAATGAAAATCCAGTGGGTGTGCATGATTACTGCCCCCTAGCTGTACTATGCACAGTGGTTTTTAATGCTGTATGTCATGTGGCTGAAATGCTATTAAAATTAAGAATCTTAAAAATTTCATATAAAATTGATTTTACATAAAATTGAAAATCCAGTGGGTGTGCATGATTACTGCCCCTAGCTGTGCTATACACAGTGGTTTTGTATGTAATGTGGCTGAAATACTATTAATATTAAAATTAAAATAATTAAAGAATATTTTTTTCAATTGCACCGGAAATCTTAAGACTGTATCATTACTGCTGCGCAGATGCACTGTACACAGCTGAATTTTATGCGTCTTGTAATATGGCTCTATTGCGATTGATATTGAAGTAATTAATAATTAAATAAAATACATACTGTACATAGATCCAAAATCAATAAGCTGTGTGCCATTACTGCCCCCTAGGGGATGTGTATAGACACAGGGGTTATGGAGCCATTCACGGTTTTCCTGTACAGGTCCGTATAGTAATGTGAACGGGGGAAAATTTTTATTTCAATACACTGAAACAATTTCGAAGAAAACAAATTAGTGTGCATAGTTGTAGGCGTTGTTTAGAAACGTATGCACCTTATTCTGATTGTAAATGCGCTCTGGGATTTTCGCTATTAACACAAAAAGACGGGAACGTAAAATGTCATTAAAACCGCAAAACAAGAGGTGTGCATCATTCCCTGTGATCGTACTGTACGGAATATGTAAGTGTGTACTGGCTACCATCATCTGTTCAAAAGTTATTAGCGCCGAAAAAACGAATATCGAAAATAAAACTAACTTTACCGTGGTTTCTGATTTGTGTAATTTTGTGGGGTGAAGTAAATCCTGTATTAATTAAAGCCTTCATTATTTACATCTATAACAGATTCGGCCGGTTTTAGTGTGATCGGCTTCAGCCGGTCTCATATAACCGATTCTGTGTCGGTCATCCACATGAACAGCACAGTGCTTTACTAACTTTAATTCAGAATTCAGTTCAGGTCAGTTCATAATTCAAAGTTTCAGGCACTTGGGGGTTTGTTTAAGAGACACGTTTAAGGGTTTGTTTGCTGACATGATGAGGAGGAAGCGTTATAGAGAATGGGAACGTGACATCAGCTACGCAAGGGATTGTGGGACTTTAGGACAGAGGCTATGGTAGATATGGTAGCGAGAGTATAGTGTAGGCATTGCAGTGGTGCTTCAAACCATGGTGAAATGGTTCATGTGTGCTGCGTTAGCGATAGGCGTGGAAGACGCATTTCAAACGGAGTGCGATTTTTCAGCTTTCCAGCTTGGAAGCAAAAAAATGGAACGCATGTCACCGAGATAAAGTGGCATCGCAAGGCATGGGAAGCAGGTGTAAGACGTACAGACACCACCTTCAACAAAATACAAAAAAATCAGTTTCACAATGAACCGAACTGCCAGTACAGCAGGTGTCTCTGTAAACAAGTAACATACAATCAAAACACGCTGTGTTCGTATGGACCAACTCCCTTCATTTCCTTTATTATTTCACGATTGCGGTCCTTTGCTTCCCTATTTAGCTACTCCCGATAATGAATCTTGCATTTAATATTCGCCTTGTCCATACATGTTTTATTATTATTATTATTTTGTCTTTCTCTCCCGTGTTTACCTCCTTTGCTATGTGTCCTAAAATATGGCGATTACTACCCACAGTGCAATGGACCGTGATGTTGTTGCCAATTATCTTCATGTTTCGGCTGTGTTTTGAGTGCTACTTAGCTAGTCAACTAGACAGGCTCCCTAAATACCGCATTACTGATGATGGAGTAGGGACACTACTAAAGGGTTAGTGATTCATTTTGAACACAACCATGTCTCCAGCATAGAAATTTTTACAGCGTGCTGTTTGGATTACGTACGTGGCGAAAATAAGCCGAGAAGGATCAACTCCGAATAACAGATTAAATATGACGTTTAAAACAGCATCACGCCACTGAATATGCAGAGTTTGACAAAACAAACAAAGTCAAAGAGGCTAAAGCTAACGAGCCAGGCACAAGCCAGCAGCCCCTGCTAACCAGTAGAATACTTAAAAATACCATGATTCAAATTTTTCCCCATACCGCCCAGCCCTACTAGTTTGTTTTATTATGGGTGAAATATGCAACCTGTCTTTTTTAGGGGATCATCCCCTGGTCCTGTAACAGTGACCACTGGTGTCCCTCCAGGGAACACTTATGCCTTTGCTCTGTGTTCTCTGGATATCCAACCCCAAATCAGAAAACGTTGGGACAGTATGGAAAATGCATATGAAAACACACACACAGTGTTTCTTACATTTTCTTTGACTTTTATTTCATTGCAGACAGTATGAACCTGAGATATTTCAAGTTTTGTCTGGTCAGCGTCATTTCATTTGTTAATAAACATCCATTCCTGCAACTTTTCTGCAACATGTTCCAAAAAAAAGTTGGGACGGTAAAGCATTTATGTGGGACTGTGGTAGCCTAGCGGTTAAGGTACTGGACTATGGATCAGAAGGTCCAGGGTTCAAATCCCATCTCTGCCAAACTACCACCGTTGGTTCCTTGAGCAAGGCCCTTAACCAACAATTGCTTGGACTGTAAAGTTGTATCAATTGTAAGTCGCTCTGGATAAGGGCGTCTGCTAAATGCTGTAAATGTAAATGTAAATTTACCACTTTGTATTCTTGAAATTCCTTCTCACAACACTTAAGAGACATGTGGCACAGAGGGTACCAAGCGCTTTAGTATTTCAGGTGTTATTTTGTCCCATTTTTAAGATGTGCAACAGTATGGGGTTGTTGTCGCATTTTTCATTTCTAAACTCTCCACACATTCTCTATTGAGGACAGGTCCAGACTGCAGGCAGGCCAGTCCAGTACTCGTACCCTCTTCTTCCACAGTCATGCCTTTGTAATGTGTGCAGCATGTGGTTTTGCATTGCCTTACTGAAAAATGCATGGATGACCCTGGAAAAGATGACGTCTTGAAGGCAGCATATATTGCGCTAAAATCTTGGTGTATGTTTCTGCATTAATGCTGCCATTACCGAAATGCAAATGACCTTTGCCAAGGGCACTGACACAACCCCATACCATAACGAATCGGTTAAGTTCTTACAACACGATGTATCATGATTAACCACTGAGTAAAGTGGAAGGTGTAGGCAGAGGTAATAAGCCATTCAGAACACCATCTTCAAGATCGTCTTAAGTTAAATTATTGTTTCAGAGAGCAGACTGTGTCAGATTTATATTTGTTCCCTTCAGAAGTAGCTAACTTCTTTCTATTTAGAAAATCAAAGCACAAACCATTTGCATTCAACTGTAAAAACTGTCACGATTGTTAAGTGTTCTTGAGTTCTATGTGCCAAATAGTTTTATAATAATTGAGATAATATTTCTTCTTTGTGATAGCGTCAGAGATCAGTATACCTGTACCATGGGGAGAGGTGAGGGGCCAGGTTTGGGGACCAGATCATGGACGACCTGTGCTTTGCTTACATGGCTGGGCAGACAACAGCGGATCGTTTAAAACTCTGGTTCCAAAGTTACCAAGTGGTAATGTATAGATTTTGTACAGATAACATCATGATTGATCTGAAGTGACATGGTCAGTTAAAACTTAATCTTAATCTTTTTTAGGCTTTTGTTTCATTACTTAAGGGCCCATTTAAACTTGTTTAATATTGTTTAGTATAGAGTATATAAAAGTCCTCGATTTACGATAAAATCAACATACCATGGATTTGTCGGAACGTATCCCCATTGTAAATTGGGGAGTACCTGTATTGTGATGGAGTTAAGTCTTGAAAAATGTCATGTAATTCTGGGAATACATCCCAAAAGGATAAGTGGAGACCAAAATGAGACAAAACAGTAATTATAATGAGGAAAATATGATTAGAGGCAAATGACCTCTAGAGTTTAGAGGAAGACTTTTTTTTTTTCCTTTTGACTGGGTAGACCAAGATGTTGAAATGGATGATGCAAAGTTGGGTTTGGAACTTGAAGTTCCTCCTTTTGTCTGCATTGTACACTTTCTGTTCCTAAACGAATCTTGAATGGAAAATTGTAACACTAACCAGTTACAACCAGATCTTTTTCTGGTCACTCCTCTCTGCATGACTGTACAGAATGAGTAGTTAATTAATAGTATTATTTATTAGTATTAATTAACAATCAGTTTTTAATATACAGGTATGTGTATGCATCCTGTCAAACTGCACGCTATGCAATCTGAACGTCATCCAAACACCATATTAAATATTCATACTTGTATATTGACTCTAATCGGAAACTTGATCATCATGTCCATGACCATGGCTAAAACCTCTTTCTTTCTCCTCCACAACATAGCTAGAATCTGACTGTCACCATCCCATGCTTTCATTTCCAGCTGCTGAGATTACTGTAACTCTCTTCTTGCAGTTATTAGCTCTTCATTACTTCATAAACTTCACATGGTCCACAATTCCACTGCTAGTTCTCTCACTCACACCCAGTCACTAAACATTTGTATAAAATACCACATCCAGCTTAAAATTCTTCTGCTGACATAAAGAACCCTTAGTAATCTTGCTGCTTCCTATCTCTATGACCTTCTTCAACCCTATAAACTTGTGCACAATCTAATCCATACCTCTGGAACTCTCTGCCTTTACAAATTCAATAGTCTGGGTCTTTGTCTACATTCAAAACGAAACCTAAAACACACACATTTTCTTTTGCCTGCAACCTGCTGCTATCTTGATTTTCATGTAATTCCCTCCTGTGTGTTGTTATTCATGAATTCTGTCATTATTTTTGTCATCTGTTTGGTTGTCTGTTGTTAGATGTTACATGTTCGACCTAATTGTAAGCGTCTTTGGATCCTTGAAAAAGGCTGTATAAATGTCATATTATTATTATTATTATTATTATTATTATTATTATTATTATATAGTAAAGCTATATGGGATATTGCAGTATACCAGGTATTGACTAAATAGCCATGATACTGCAGTGTTTCCCTACACTGAGTTTATATAATATCAGCATTGTCCGCCACATATTGATTTTATATTTTTTATTACTATTTAAGATGGATAAAATCATTTCACTGTAAAGCTGCGTGCAGCACATTGATTCACCCAACTCCGGCTTAGCCCTCATGCTCACACTCTCATGGACTCTCTTTCTCTCTTTCTTTCTCACACACATTTATGGAATTAGAATCTGCCTTTCTGTAACTGCAATGGTCCTGTTGTATTCAGCGCAGGCATTTACAGTGGGGCAAAAAAGTATTTAGTCAGCCACTGATTGTGCAAGTTCTCCTACTTAGAAAGATGAGAGAGGTCTGTAAGTTTCATCATAGGTACACTTCAACTGTGAGAGACAAAGTGAGAAAAAAAAATCCAGGAAATCACATTGTAGGATTTTTAAAGAATTTAATTGTAAATTATGGTGGAAAATAAGTATTTGGTAAATAAATTTGGTTCAATTCAATAAATACTTTGTAACATAACCTTTGTTGGCAATGACAGAGGTCAAACGTTTCCTGTAAGTCTTCACCAGGTTGGCACACACTGTAGCTGGTATTTTGGCCCATTCCTCCATGCAGATCTCCTCTAGAGCAGTGATGTTTTGGGGCAACACGGACTTTCAACTCCCTACACACATTTTCTATGGGGTTGAGGTCTGGAGACTGGCTAGGCCACTACTGGACCTTGAAATGCTTTTTACGGAGCCACTCCTTCGTTGCCCGAGCGGTGTGTTTGGGATCATTGTCATGCTGGAAGATCCAGCCACTTTCCATCTTTAATGCTCTCACTGATGGAAGGAGGTTTTGGCTTAAAATCTCACCATACATGGCCCCGTTCATTCTTCCCTTAACACGGATCAGTCGTCCTGTCCCCTCTGCAGAAAAACAGCCCCAAAGCTTGAGGTTTCCACCCCCATGTTTTCACAGTAGGTATGGTGCAACTAAGCATTTTCTTCTTCCTCCAAACACGGCGAGTTGAGTTTTTACCAAAAAGTTCTATTTTGGTTTCATCTGACCACATGATATTCTCCCAATCCCTCTTCTGGATCATCCATATGCTCTCTGGCAAACTTCAGACGGACCTGGACATGTACTGGCTTAAGCAGGGGGGCACGCCCTGGCACTGCAGAATCCGCGTAGTGTGTTACTGATGGTAGCTTTGTTACTTTGGTCCCCAGCTCTCTGCAGGTCATTCATCAGATCCCTCCGTGTAGTTTTTGCACTTCTTTCCCAGCCTGGGGTGCAGGTCTACAATTTTCTTCCTGGTGTCTTTCGAAAGCTCTTGGCCATGGTTGAGTTTGGAGTCTGACTGTTTGAGGCTGTGGACAGGTGTCTTTTTATACAGATAACGAGGTCAAACAGGTGCCATTAATACAGGTTAACGAGTGGAGGACAGAAGAGCTTTCTTAAAGTTCAGGTCTGTGAGAGCCAGAAATCTTGCTTGTTTGTGGTTGACCAAATACTTATTTTCCACCATGATCTACAATTAAAATTCTTTAAAAATCCTACAATGTGATTTCCTGGATTTTTTTTTGTCTCATTTTGTCGGAGTCGGAGAAACTTGCACAATCAGTGACTGACTAAATACTTTTTTGCCCCACTGTATTTCAGAAGAGAGCAGGAAACTGACTGAGCTTTAATATAGCAGTAATGTTACCAGTTTTGCACCAGCTGAGATACATTGGGGAAAAAAAGTATTAGTCAGTCACTGGTTGTGCAAGTTTCTCCTACTTAAAGAGTGTTAAAAACTCACTCGAAATGTTTGGAGGAAGAAGAATTCTGAGTTGCGCCATACCTACTGTGAAGCATGGGGTGAAAACCTCAAGCTTTGGGGCTGTTGTTTTTCTGCAAAGGGGACAGGACGACTGATCCGTGTTAAGGGAAGAATGAAACGGGGCCATGTATGGTGAGATTTTAAGCCAAAACCTCCTTCCATCAGTGAGAGCATTGAAGATGGAACGTGGCTGGATCTTCCAGCATGACAATGATCCCAAACACACCGCTCAGGCAACGAAGGAGTGGCTCCGTAAAAAGCATTTCAAGGACCTGGAGTGACCTAGCCAGTCTCCAGACCTCAACCCCATAGAAATGTGTGGAGGGGAGTTGGAAAGTCTGTGTTGTCTCAAAACATCACTGCTCTAGAGGAGATCTGCATGGAGGAATGGGCCAAAATACCAGCTACAGTGTGTGCCAACCTGGTGAAGACTTACAGGAAATGTTTGACCTCTGTCATTGCCAACAAAGGTTATGTTGCAAAGTATTGAGTTGAACCAAATTTATTGACCAAATACTTATTTTCCACCATAATTTACAATTAAATTCTTTAAAAATCCTACAATGTGATTTCCTGGATTTTATTTCTCATTTTGTCTCTCATAGTTGAAGTGTAGCTATGATGAAAATCACAGACCGCTCTCATCTTTCTAAGTAGGAGAACTTGCACAATCAGTGGTTGACAAAATACTTTTTTGCCTCAATGTAAATGCTTGCGCCGAATACAACAGGACCATTGCAGTTACAGAAAGGCAGTTTCTAATTCCATGAATGTGTGTGAGTGTGTGAGAAAGAAAGAGAGAAAGAAAGTGCACGAGAGTGTGAGCATGAGGGGTAAGCCGGAGAACTTGCACAATCAGTGACTGACTAAATATTTTTTTGCCCCACTGTATGTTCTGTTCCATCTGTGGTGAGTATACGCTTAAGACTCAGTGATGCACCATTACTGCACTTACTTAGAAGCTTATGAGCTCTACTTTGGATGTAAAATTGGTGACCAAAGCAAACCAAGGGCTCCTCACATCTGTTGTGCAACGTACAGTCAACTTGTGCAGCTCGGCTCAGAGGTACCTAATGGTCAATGCAAATTGCAGTCCCAATGCTATGGCGTGAACAGAAGCATCACATGACAGACTGTTACTTCTGTCTGTATGGGGTCTTTATTAAAAATATGAAACCTGTCAAATACCCAGATCTGCTTTCAGCCATGAGACCAGTCCCACATGATGACAGTTTGCCAGTACCAAAGTCGCCAGACACATGGAGAGTAAATGAGGCAGATGAACATGCCTTAATTATCTGGAAAATGACACTAATCCAGATGTTGAACCCTTTATGCCTGGTTATCATCATCTGACAACACAGAACTGCATAGTTCGGGATTGATTAATGGGGTTAAATGAATTTTTTTATTTAAATGGTTCCTCCTTGATACATCAACTCAATTATTCAAATGTCTATCAATTATTACTCATTGTCTCACTTTTTTCAGGAAGCAAAACTTTGGAAGAAAATTGTTGTCCAGTGTTCACAATGACTTGTCTTGGTTACCACCATCTGTTTACCTGTCACTCTGTCTCTCTCAGATTGTAGGTACGTGGCTGTAGATATTCCTGGTCATGGATTATCCTCTCACAGACCTGCAGGAGTTTTCTACATGTTTCCTGCATATGTCGCAGATGTGCGACGAGTCGTGGAAGGTTTGAGTCTATTGCGCTTAAATTTGGTTATGAATTTGAAATGAATGATGAGCACATAAGATGCACAAAGAGTTCGCAAGTACATTCTGTTCTAGGTACCTACTTGCAATGGTCTATACCACTAATTTGTGTTGCGTTTCTGTGTGCAGCTCTTCAGTGGAAACGCTTCTCCATTATAGGCCACAGTATGGGTGAGCTGCAATTAATACTCTTTCCGCCATCATTCTTTTCATAAGATTGGACCATTTATATACAGTCAAGCCCCAGTATCCAAATACCTGCTTTATTGTATGGAGTATTTAATAGCCTAAACCACCATCAGAACCATTAATGTATAATGAATGACATGGAAAATGGCAGAAGTAGATCTTCTGAACTAAGAAAAATTCTGATTCTTTAGAAAGTCATTAACCTTAAATTCTTAAGGCCTTGACCCTGTGAAGGACCTAGAGTTATGGACTGTAACGGAAATGGTCCCCTATTCACTATTCCCTATATACATTTACAGCATTTAGCAGACGCCCTTATCCAGAGCGACTTACAATTGGTACAGTCTTACAATCCAAGCAATTGTGGGTTAAGGGTCTTGCTCAAGGACCCAACAGTGGCAGCTTGGCAGAGGTGGGATTTGAACCCTGGACCTTCTGGTTCATAGTCCAGTATCTTACCCGCTAGGCTACCCCAGTCATATCCTACATGATACAACCCCAAATCAGAAAATGCAAATAAAAAATGCAGTGTGTCTTAAATTTGCTTGGACTTTTATTTAATTGCAGATAAAATGAAACCAATGTTTTCACTGGTCAACTTCAGTTCCTGCATTTCAGACCTGAGAATCTGCAGTTTGTCAACAAATCGGAGAGAAAATGATTATATATAAAATGATTGAAATGTTTTAAAACAGTGTTCCTCAAAGAAAGATTGGAAGGGATTTGTCTATTTCTCCCTCTGCAGTGCATAATATAAATGATTCAAGGATTTTCAGTGTGCAATGTCCATTCATCAGTAGCTGATATAACCACATGGGCAAGGGATTACTTTGGCAAACCTTTATCAAAAGCACTACAATACAGAGTTACAATCGCCACTTAATGTCACTTAAAACATTACTGTGCAAAAACGAAGCCTTATGTTAACCATGTCCTGCAGCGGCACCGACTCTGGACATGGAGGCATCTGGGATGGACCATCACACAGTGGAAATGTGAATTGTGATCAGACAAATCAGTATTCTAGATCTCTTTTGAAAGAAATGAACGCCGTGTGCTGCGGACCAAAGACAAAAGGACTTTCCAGAGTGTTATCAGCAACGAGTCCAAAAGTCAGGCTCTGTCATGGTATGGGGTTGTGTCAGTGCCCTTGGCAAAGGTAATTTACACTTCTGTGATGGCAGCATTAATGCAGAAACGTACAATGCGATCATATGGCAACATAAGCTGCCTTCAAGACGTCATCGTTTCCAGGGTCATCCATGCATTTTTCAACAAGACAATGCAAAACCACATGCTGCACACATTACAAAGGCATGGCTGCAGAAGTAGAGGGTACAGGTACTGGACTGGCCGTCCTGCAGTTTTGACCTTTCCCCAACAGAGAATGTGGAGAATTTTGAAATGAAAAATGCGACCATGACCTTAAGACGTGTTTTCAGGAAGAATTTGACAAAATAACCCTTGAAACATGTCATTGCTTGATGTTGTTGGTGTCTTATGTGTTGTTAGAAAGAATGGCAATATTACAAAGTGGTAAATGCTTTACCATCCCAACTTTTTTTTGGGGAATGTGTTGCAGGCCTGAAATGCAGGAATTTCATATCAAATGAAATGTAGTTGACCAATCAAAACCGAAATATCTTGGGTTCATACTGCCTGCAACTAAATAAAAGTAATTGTAAGACACGCCAAGTGAGCAGTCTTGGTGGCTCAGTGTCAGAGGGTCTGGGTTTGGTGCTGGGTGGGATTCTCGATGTGAAGGTCAAATGGGGAGTTTATGGAAAAAAACACAGCCATTGAGGTGCACTCCCAGTGCCTGTCCCGAGAAGGGTTGCATCAGGAAGGGCATCTGGCATAAAAACTTGTGCCAGATCTGTTTTGGGGTGATCCACTAAATTAGAAAATTAGTAAGGATGGTATACAAATTTGGAACATTTCTTTCCATGCAAGTTCTTGTGTGACAGCACTGTGGTGGCCTAGTGGTTCAGGAAGTGGACTATAGACCAGAACGTCTAGGGTTCAAATCCCACCTCTGCCAAGCTGCCACTGTATGGCAACATAGCTGGGTTACTGATTGTATTGTCTGAATATTGCTGTTATGAGCAAGTTATGGCTATCTGGGTGAGAGGTTAACAAGATGACCTTGACTTCCTTTAGTCTCAGTTTAATAGCAGTAAAAGTGCAGTATCTATCTCCACGGCTGATTATTACTATGTGGCCTTTTACTCCAATTATCTTTTGTACCCTATGTCTTAAGTCAGGATATCATTGATTATATATTGTAGATCTCCACAGTGGTGCTTGAAAGTTTGTGAACCCTTTATAAGTTTCTATATTTCTGCATAAATATAACCTAAAACAACATCAGATTTTCACACAAGGCCTGAAAGTAGATAAAGAGAACCCAGTTAAACAAATGAGACATAAATATTATACTTGGTCATTTATTTATTGAGGAAAATGATCCAATATTACATATTAGTGAGTGGCAAAAGTATGTGAACCTCTAGGATTAACAGTTAAGTTGAAGGTGGAATTAGAGGCAGATGTTTAAAATCAATGGGATGACAATCAGGTGTGAGTGGGCACCCTGTTTTATTTAAAGAACAGGGATCTATCAAAGTCTGCTCTTCATGACACATTTGTGGAAGTGTATCATGGCACGAACAAAGGAGATTTCTGAGGACCTCAGAAAGAGTTGTTGATGCTCATCAGTCTGGAAAAGGTTACAAAACCATCTCTAAAGAGTTTGGACTCCACCAATCCACAGTCAGACAGATTGTGTACAAATGGAGGAAATTCAAGAAAAGTGTTACCCTCCCCAGGAGTGGTCGACCAACAAAGATCACTCCAAGAGCAAGGCGTGTAATAGTTGGTGAGGTCACAAAGGACCCCAGGGTAACTTCTAAGCAACTGAAGGCCTCTCTCACATTGACTAATGTTAATGTTCATGAGTCCACCATGAGAAGAACAACTGAACAACAATGGTGTGCATGGCAGGGTTGCAAGGAGAAAGCCCTGCGCTCTCCAAAAAGAACCTTGCTGGCTTTCGTCTGCAGTTTGGCTAAAAGATCACGTGGACAGCCAGAGGGCTATTTGGAAGAAGGTTTATGTGGACAGATCAGTTCGAGCTGTGTTCCGGTACACCGTTCCACAGCCCCCTCACATGATGTTCATCCCGCTGCAGCTTTCACTCAAGCTGCTTCCGTCATCAGCTCCAGCCTCCTTATCATACCCCCACCCGGGCCACTTAATGCCGATGTGCATATTTCATCATTTTACTTGAGTCTATGACTCCCATTACTTTCAGTTTCATTTCTTAGATTTATCATCTACGTCGCCCAAGGGAGCTTGGGTCCCCTTTTTGAGCCTTGGTCCTCCCAAGGTTTCTTCCTCATAACACTTAGGGAGTTTTTCTTGCCACTGTCACCATAGCTATCACACCATAGTTATTAGGAGATAATCCAAAATTGTAAAGGTTTTGCTTTGCTTTGAGACAATGCTCCATTGTAAAAAAGCCTGCTATATAAATAGTATCTGACTTGACTTGACTTTGACAGATGAGACCAACATATAACTTTTTGGTTTGAAAAGAAAAGCTTTATGTTTGGAGAAGGAAAACATTGCATTCCAGCATAAGAACCTTATTCCCATCTGTGGAAACTGGTGGGTGGTAGTATCCAGGGTTTGGGCCTGTTTTGCTGCTTCTGGGCCAGAGCGGCTCTTGCCATCATTGATGGAACAATGAATTATGAATGATATCCAGAGAATTCCTAAAGGAAAATGTCAGGACATCTATCTGTCATGAACTGAATCCTCCAGAGAAGGTGGTTCATGCAGCAAGACAAACGCCCTAAGCACACAACCGTTCTACCAAAGAATGGTTTAAAGAAGAATAAAGTTCAATGTTTTTTTGGAATGGCCCAAGTCAAAGTCCTGACCCTTAATCCAATGGAAATGTTGTGGAAGGACCCTGAAGCGAGCAGCTAATGTGAGGAAACCCACCAACATCCAGAGCTGAAGATGTTCCCACTGTAGCGGAGGAATGTGGGGCTATTTTCAAATTCCTCCAAGCCGGTGGGTGTGTGCAAGGACTGATCAACCAGTCTACAGGAAACGTTTATACGCTGGCAGTTATTGATGCACAGGGGGGGTCACACCAGATACTGAAAGCAATGGTTTCACATACTTTTGCCACTCACTAATATGTAATATTGCATCATTTTCCTCAATAAATAAATGACCAGTATAATATGTTTGTCTCATGTGTTTAACTGGGTTCTCTTTATCTACTTTTAGGACTTGTGTGAAAATCTGATGATGTTTTAGGTCATATTTATGCAGAAATATAGAAAATTCTAAAGGGTTCACAAACTTTCAAGAACCACTGTATATATAGAACTATAGACCTTTCAAACATTCAGTATCTATTGATACCTGTGTGATGTTTGTTCACTCTGCAGGTGGAAATATAGCTGGAATGGTAAGCCTTTAATACTCCTACAACAATTACTACTAAAAATAATACATTTAAATACACAGTGAAAACTATTTGTTTTACTGTGTGTTTAAGTTCCTAGAAGTTGATAATACAAACTGTATTTTTTTCACTTTCTTTTTAAAATGATTTAAAATGTCTCACATTTTATACTAGCTTGTTTAGTATAGCTTAATAACAGCATCTTTAAATACCACTTTTAACACACAAATCCTAAAACAGTAAGATGAGATAAAACAAGGAGATCAGAAAGTAAAAATGCTTTTTAGTTGTATTATTACGTATGTGTGGGAGCACTTTTTTATGACTGTTTTTGTGTGCAGTTCAGTGCTGCATTTCCAGAGATGGTTGAGGCAGTGGTGCTCCTGGACTCTTATGGAATTCTCCCAATAGATGCGGTATGAAGATATCTAAAAATAATACATATATCTACATGATAGAAATGGGTTAAATGGATTAGTAAAAATGTGGTTAAATATCTCCCACTGTGAATCTGAGATAAATGATCATACTCACTGAAGCTATACTAACTGAATACATTTATGTTAGGGTTTTTTCTGTATAACCATCCTTATTTTTTAGAAGAAGTCCACTTTAAGTGTTTGTTGCCAAAAAGCACAATTTTTGTTTTATTTTTTGCTTAGTTTCATTTGGGCATATAGTTCATTTACAGTCAAATGTTCAAGTGTTTACATTTGTGTTTTTTTTTTTTGGGCATACGCTGCATTTAAACTACTTCTTTAACAGTGTTTTCTTACAGTAAAAGCATTTCCATTTAAGGTTTTTTAATTCTTAGTGGTCTGGTTTTGATAGTTTTTGAGTATTTTTGTTTGCTTTAGATTTCACCTTAATATAAAACCCTCATAATATTTGCCATGCAATTAACTGGTTATTTGAAAACAAACAAACAAATGAAATGTTTGTCACATAGACACACTATATCAACAATAACAATAAAACTCCAAAACATTTAAAAAGCAATAAACCTGATAGAGTGATACCTCAGTTCTTGGTGCATTTTGACTAGAAAATAAGATTGAGGATATGGGATAAGGTTCTTATGCTGGAATGCAATGTCTTCTCGTCTCCAAACATAACGCTTTTCTTTTAAACCAAGAAGTTCTATTTTGGTCCTCACCAGCCCTGTCCACATGATCTTGACTTTAGGCAAAATCTGCAACAGACTGAGCGTCAATGTTCTTTTTGGAGAGCAGTGGCTTTCTCCTTGCAACCCTGCCATGCACACCATTGTTGTTCAGTGTTCTTCTGATGGTGGACTCATGAACATTAACATTAGCCAATGTGAGAGAGGCCTTCAGTTGCTTAGAAGTTACCCTGGGGTCCTTTGTGACCTCGCCAACTATTACACGCCTTGCTCTTGGAGTGATCTTTGTTGGTCGACCACTCCTGGGGAGGGTAACGATAGTCTTGAATTTGTACACAATCTGTCTGACTGTGGATTGGTGGAGTCCAAACTCTTTAGAGATGGTTTTGTAACCTTTTCCAGCCTGATGAGCATCAACAACTCTTTTTCTGAGGTCCTCAGAAATCTCCTTTGTTTGTGCCATGATACACTTCCACAAACATATTATGAAGAGCAGACTTTGATAGATCCCTGTTCTTTAAATAAAACAGGGTGCCCACTCACACCTGATTGTCATCTCATTGATTGAAAATACCTGACTCTGATTTCACCTTCAAATTAACTGCTAATCCTAGAGGTTCAGATACTTTTGCCACTCACTAATATGTAATATTGGATAATATTTTTAAAAATGAGCAAGTATAATATATTTGTCTCATTTGTTTAACTGGGTTCTCTTAATCTACTTTTAGGACTTGTGTGAAAATCTGATGATGTTTTAGGTCATATTTATGCAGAAATATAGCACCACTGTATATTTAATTTACTAGATCTCCAGAAGATGTTTGCTGTGTCACTTAGAATGTTGTCATTTATTTCCGAAAAAGACACAACGTTAACCATGCCGATGTGACCAGGGTTAAAGCATTTTCATCATATATTCAGTGTGAGATCAAGCGAATAAACTAAAACCAGATTTTTCTTAATGTTTTTACCCATCTGTGATGGGGCACCCCAGCCTGTGTCGTGTGCCACAGACCCAGCACCCAATCCCAGAGTGACCCTGTAACTCAGCAACCTCTAGCAAAATGGGGTTTAGGAACACACAAACACATCCCCTGGTCTTTCAGTCACCAAGTCCACTGTTCCCCTGTGCCAGACCCTCCTGATCAATGAGGTAGCAGGCCATCTCTGGTCTTTCAGGACCCTATCCTGCACCAGATGAGTATTTTGTTCTGTCAGCAATAGACCCTTCTGGTCTACCCCTCTCCAAGTCGAAACGCAACTGAATCCTTATCTGGCCAGAAGCGGGATATGAAATGGAGTGGTTTGTAGTGTCGAGTCTCTGGCAGCGTGAGGTTTCAGTTGCATGAAGGATAGAAAGGGACCAGTGCCTGATAGACCAGGAGGACCTGGTGTCTGAAAGACCAGCTTTTGTGTGTGTTTGTTTCCCTAGGTCCTGCCGTGCCAGCTACTGTTACAGGGCACACACAGGAGCTGGGGGCTGGGTTTGTGACACAGACCAGAGGTGGTCCTGTCACACCAACCTTGCACACATGGTTTTTGTAGAACAGTAATCTAGTTGGTTTGTATTAAAGTTAGATTAGAAGCATATGTCAAACCCCAAACGTCTTTGCTGATTGTGGTCTGACTAAATCTTTTCCCATCTTTGTTTTTTTACAGAATAAAATTTCAGGTTTCGTGAAAACGGGGATTGAGGAAATGATTGAGTATGAAAAAAAGGCAGGGGACAGGACAGAAAGGGTCTACACCTATGAGATGGCCAAAGAAAGGTAGGATATGCTATAGGTTAAGGAGACTTGGAAATCAGAGACCTCTTTTGTGGTGAGAACGTTGTCTATGCCGGACATCCTTGTTGTTTCATGTCTTCTTGCTCTCCCTTTTATTAATTATTTTCTAGGCTGAAGATGGCAAACCCGTCTCTTTCGGATGAGTCATTGCGGATCCTTTTAGAACGAGGAGTCAAAGAGGTGGAGGGTGGTAAGATGTGTATCGTTTTTCTCATAAGCTTTTTACCATAAACGTTGAGGTGCTAAGTATTGTATGGTATAATTACATAGTTCATGTTGTTAAAGTGGATATAATATTCTGACAGGACTACACAGCCATGTGTGTCCAATGTTGAGCACTGTACAACAGTTCAGTGCAGCCAAGTTTGTGTAATTTATCTTTATTATGTGTATTGTTTCCATCTTTTGAAGGGGTGGTGTTCACCAGAGACATCAGAATTAACATGGTGAGTCACCACTGTGTAGCAGCTTATTTATTATTGTTATTTACTCTGCATTCATTTATTTTTCTCTCATATTTGTTAAACTGGTCAAATTCTTTCAGTATTCAGTAATAACAATTGCTCTTTTCTTTTCTAATCACCAATGTCCTTTTTGGACGCTTGAAATTGTTTGGTTTATTTCAGACTAACATTGTACGGGTCACACTGGAGCAGAGTCTACAAATGCAAAAGCAGATGACAGCCAAAGTACTCATAATAAGGTGAGCTCTGTTAATAAATCCTAGCAGAAACTTGGACTACCTTACTTGAATTTTGCGTCTGTAGTTTGCAGTAAGTGTTTCTTACACTTACTGACTTTTAGTTCATTGCAGACAATCTGATGTTGTCTAACCAACTTCATGTCATTTGTTAATAACCATCCATTCCTGTATTTCAGACAACACATTAAAAAATTGAGATGGTAAAGCATTTATCACTTATATAAATGTATTACTACACCTATGTTTTGGCACCGAGGACACCAAGCGATGAAATGTTTCAAGATTCCTTACTGGGTATAGGTCAGGACTGTAGGCAGGCCAGTCCAGTACTCGTACCCTATTCTTCCTTTGTAATATGTGCAGCATGTGGTTTTGCATTGTCTTATTGATATATCCATGGACGTCCCTGGAGATTTACATTTACAGCATTTAGCAGACCTTATCCAGAGCGACTTACAATTGATACAGTCTTATAATCCAAGCAATTGTGGGTTGAGGGCCTTGCTCAAGGACCCAACAGTGGCAGCTTGGCAGAGGTGGGATTTGAACCCTGGACCTTCTGGTCCATAGTCCAGTATTTAACCGCTAGGCTACCACAGTTCCTAGGAGATGTCCTAAAGGCAGCTTATGTTACTCTAAGATCTCAATGTACTTTTTGCATTAATGCTGCCATCACAGAAATGTACATTTGTACTAAATGTACACAACCTCATACCATGACAGGCCCTGACTTTTGGACTTGCTGCTGATAACAGTCTGGGTGGCTCTCTTTGTCTTTAGCCCAGAACACAGTGTGTCCATTTTTTTCAATAAAGATCTGGAATACTGATTCATCTGCCACCATACACTGTTTCTACTGTGTGATGGTCCATCCTAGATGCCCGAGAGTCGATGCCGCTTCTGGACATGGTTAACAAAAGGCATCTCTTTTGGCCCAGTAAAGTTTTAAGTGGCATTTGTGAATGTAACTCCGTATTGTAGTGCTTGACAAAGGTTTGATAAAGTAATCCCTTGCCATGTGGCTATTGATGAATGACGGTTCTTGGTGTAATGCCATCTGAGGGATCTGAGATCACTGTTCTTCTAGGCTTGTGCCTTTGAACTTTAAAAATTCTCTGCCCACCTTTGCTCCTCAGAGACTCAGCCTTTTGTGGATATTGTTTTAGTACCAAATCATGATTATAATGAACATCATTATTGAAATCACATCATTATTATTTTAAATTTTACCTCAATAATAGCTCTAATGCTAGTCCCGTCCCAACTTTTTTGGAATGTGTTGCAGGCCTGAAATGCACCAATTGATGTATATTAACAAATGAAGGTTTTTTTTTTCCTCTTTTGGGGTTGTTCATGTTAATGAAAAACTTTAGTGAATTTTATTTTTCTGAGTTTTTCAATTGTACCAAATATAAATATCCATCCATCTTGATGATTTATTGTAATTATGGCCAACTAATGTATTTTAAGGTCAGTTGTACACTTTATATGAGCACTATTGTTCTTAATGGATCAAACACAAGACTATTGGCTATTTAATGCTAATGATATTATTTGCATTTATACTGTATACGAGGGAGTCCTATTATAATTTACAGCTGAGACAGGATACAATCCCAACAACAGTGGCAGCTTTGTGGTGTCGGAATTTGTACAATCGATTTAGACCAAGTCTTTAGAAACGTTGTGTCTAAATGTTGTACCGCAGTGACCTCTGGCGGCCAGATGTTTATTATTTAGACAATTAATGTATTTTGAGTGGATGATTAATCCAAAGCAGTATGCTGAAATCACAGGAATAATTTGTAACACATATCAGACAAATCCACGGCTGAAAAAAATTGAAGCAGTCTCAGATAAGGATTAAGATTAATCTTTTTGTCCAAATCCTGAAGCTCTGAATCACTGAGCTTCTAACTCCCTGTTTGATATGCGAGACAAACACTGAGCTACCCAGACTAGTTCCTGACCAGCATTATTCATACATGTCACATTATTCGATGACCCTAGGTGGTGCAGTTGTCTAATAAGTTAGCCCACCACCTCAGGGATCAGGACTCGAGTCCTGGTGATGTCTTCTGGTGGTGATGGCCAGGTGTCACATGCAAACATAATTTGCATTTACAGCATTTAGCAGACGCCCTTATCCAGAGCGACTTACAATTGGTACAGTCTTACAATCCAAGCAATTGTGGGTTAAGGGCCTTGCTCAAGGACCCAACAGTGGCAGCTTGGCAGAGGTGGGATTTGAACCCTGGACCTTTTGGGCCAGAGTCCAGTACCTTAACCGCTAAGCTACCACAGTCCCACAGCTCTATCTGAGGGAGTCGAGGCCGGTCAGGAGATTACTGTGGGACTGTGGGACACCCGCAGACAGAAATAATACATACAGTTTACAAAACACACCCAAAAAACAGTTCTGGATTTTGTGAGATGTTTTGTATTTGTATAATGACTGGATTTGTTTCAGTGCAACCCATGGATTGAAGATGTCCTTTCCCCAACCTGAGCATATAGCTGCTCCTCTACTAAAGAGCTGGATGGACCAAGGAGTGAGTACCCAACTCCTTTCACTCAACTTTTCCGCTTGTACTCAGAAACATGTTCTCTTACTGTTGTTCTCATCCTCCTTTTATATCAGAGCACCATCGTGTCAGTAGAAGGAGATCATCATGTGCACTTGAACAACCCAGAGATTGTGGCACCCGTCATAGCTGACTTCCTACGATCCACGATGCCCGAGTACGAAGCTGATTCTTCAAAATTATGAAAAGGCTTTCTGCACATACACACTGGAAAAATGACGTCTAACAAGTGGAAAAACCTTAAGTAGTGGCTAAGTTATCATTTATGCTTGTAAGTTTGTGAAGTTTTCTCTCCTTCTTCATAAATGTGACCTAAAACAACAACACAAAATGCTAGAAGGAGAGAGCACCCAATTAAACAAATGAGACAAAAATATTATACTTTCAGTTGCCTATTGAGGAAAATACATCTGTAAGTGGCAAAAGCATGTGAATTTTTTATACTTCATTATATTTTTTTACTGGGACTGTGGTAGCCTAGCGGCTAAGGTACTGGACTCTGGACCAGAAGATCCAGGGTTCAAATCCCACCTCTGCCAAGATGACACTGTTGGGTCCTTCAGCAAGGTCCTTAACCCACAATTGCTTGGACTGTAAGACTGTACCAACTGTAAGTCGCTTTGGATAAGGGCGTCTGCTAAATGCTGTAAATTATATCTAACACAAGGCTGTAACTAAAGCAAAAGCGTAATAATGCTGTAAAGTATTACAACTTCTATTAATTTGCTTCCGGTTAATGCAACATAAGAAAACAGTAATTATAATGAGTATAACTGTGGTAAAGTTATCAAGGTATGGACTATATAGAAACACTGGACCTAGGGGAGTTCTCTGTGGGATGTCGGTCAAGAAGATCCTTATAGAACAGCCATATTCTTGGCATGCTGTGTCCTGAACTACATAGGTTTGTAGCCGTAACATGCTTACAAATGCACATTGTTAAGCATAAGGCAGTGCAAAAGGCATTCATGGAGACAACATTGTACACCATAACTGCAGACTACAAGTTACTGGCGGATTTTTTTCTCTTTAATGAGACAATGTTATAAACTTAAAACCTGCAGAGAAACCCAGTGGCCAGTAACCGGGAATAATCTGGTAATACTTCAACACAATTTACAATAGCCACTGATACGTTTGCTTGAAGAAATACAAAGTCCCATAAACCATAAATGTTTAACTAAACTAATCCTGACTGAACTGAGGAAACACTGATCACACACAGCTCAATATTCTCAGATCAGGGATTACTTACAATAATAGTATAATATTTACATTTACAGCATTTAGCAGACGCCCTTATCCAGAGTGACTTACAATTGGTACAGTCTTACAATCCAAGCAATTGTGGGTTAAGAGTCTTGCTCAAGGACCCAACAGTGGCAGCTTGGCAGAGGTGGGATTTGAACCCTGGACCTTTTGGTCCATAGTCCAGTACCTTACCCGCTAGGCTACCGCAGTCTATGCTCCGCAGCATAGGGAAAAACTGTTGCAGATTTTTTTTTTTTAAAGAAGTTTGTCTGTAACGTGATCATTCATACGGTAATTGTTACAGCTTTCAGTTCTGTTAATAAAACCAGAAAGTGTTTTTGATGTTTATTATGTTTTGGATTAACATGCTTCATATAAAGAGCAACCGCAGCTAAGAGATGGTATGGAATGGGCATCAGACGTGTCTAATCTATATCTGATTTGTTTAATAAGGTCAGTAATGAATTAATACTTGCCGATCCAATAACACAGAGTAACGCCTCAGTGCATCACTAGTTTTGGAAGTGTATTATGGCACAAACAAAGGAGCACAGAAAAAAGTTATTTCTGTTGAGCTATTGGAAAAAAAACAGAAGAATAACACCAAAATAGAACTTTTTGGTTTCCAAGAAATGCATTATGTCTGGAGAAAGGAGAAGTTGTTCTACAAATCAATGGTCAAAGGAGAATGTTTTGGAATGGCCAAGTGCAAAAACTTTAATGGATCAGAAATGTTGTGGAAGTACCAGAAGCAAGCTGTTCATAGGAGGAAACCCCCCAACATCACAGCTGAAACTCTTTCTGTTTCCTGCAAGCTGATGTGCAGGACTGATCAAAAGTTACCAAAAACATTTTGATGCAGGTCTTGCTTCGTAAGGGGGTCATGTGATGTTCACATACTTTTGCCACTCACAGATTTAGAATATTGGATGACAAAGTTTAATATTTCACTTGTTTACTTGGGTTCTCCTTATCTACTTTTAGGACTTTTTTTTATATATGTTGGGTCACATCTATGCAGAACTTGGAAAATGACCCAGAAATTTGGTGGCATAGTGAATAGTTCTATTACGGGAACCCTGTTTTCATTATTTTCATGTGAAAATACCTCAAAACGCCACCTGTCATAATATAGGATGTCCGATTGGCTCGTTTAAATACATTGTATGGTGATTCACCTCACTATTCCTCACATGTGTTTATGTGTGTGTGTATTACTAGTTAGGGTATCGGCAACACATACGATTAAGACGCAAAGCTAACAAAAGTCATGTACTGGGTTTCTGTTATAAGAATAGCAATAAGAATTGTCTCATTCCTAGGAAAGTGTCACTACATACTTGGCTAGCCATTTGATACCTAATTTATGGGGACTCATTTTATCCTATGGTGGTCTACAGTGCCAGCCATTGAACGAAAGTACTGTATATTGGATACTACTTGGATACCCATTTCTAGCATTTTATTCTCTAAAGAAGCAAATTGTCTGCCAATATAGTAAGACATATTCATTTGATATTACTATTAGCAATGTTAGTGACACAGAAATGGTTTACATAATGTTATAATTTAACATAATCTCATAAATATGGTTTTGTCTGTATTTAAGGTTTGTTTTACTTGCTACGATTTATGCGCATTTTAACTGCTTATGGTGAATTTAGTCACAGTATACCCACTACTTCAGACTGGACAGCACCACACTTGTGTACACTGTCACGGAGAACAGAACGAACTGTTGTGTAGTGTGGAGATGTATAGGAAGTCAAAACGGTGCCTTTAATTTCTTTTTTTTCAAACTGTGTTGAGAGGTGATCTTGAGTATAAACTATTACCGTATTTTTCGGACCATAAGGCGCACTTAAAATCCTTTAATTTTCTCAAAAATCGACAGTGCGCCTTTAAATGCGGTGCGCCTAATGTATGAATTAATTCTGGTTGAGCCTTCTGACCTAGAACCGATTGTAGAGGTACCGGTGCTCATACAGAGATAATATGAACGAACCCCAACAACAAACTGTTTGTAGCCCGGCCTTGGTAAAGTTACGAAGCTTACGGCCACCGTAGTGCGCAGCATCGCGGGACGTCCTACGTTTGCGTCAGCAGTAGGGGTTTAAGTGCATCATTCATTTCATTTCGAAGCGGATTCAAACTCAACGCTATTCAGTCACGCAGTACAACATGGACATAGAGCAGCTGTGAGAGAATCAACATAACGAATTCAATGGTACGGAAGTGGAGGAAGCAAGAAGACGTCCTGCGCCAGGTAAAGACCAAACTGAGCTTCTGACGGAACTTAAGAGTTTTGTTTCATTTCATGCGTCTTATAACCCGGTGCGCTTTATAGCCCGGAAAATACGGTATACATGACCTGATCGGTAAATTCTGGGAAAATGGGTATTTTAAAATAACTGGTTTACTATTGTTCTGTGCCATTCACTTTTGCCTTCGTTGCACTTTCATATGCTTTTTCATTGACTGTCTTATAACTGTTGGACACCTGGATGGGTGATGGGCATTTCTCCAGGAGTACATTCTATACAAATGAAATACAGTCAAATCCTGTCCATATCGGTTCTCAACCACCTCGGAAGTCGTCGAATTCGGTTCTCGACCCTATTTGACAAGAAAATTTGTCTTGGTTCCAGCCATTTGCTCACTATTTTTATCGTGTTTTTCTTTGTACTGTATTCTAAGTGGAAATGGGTCATACAAAGGTTAGTTTATAAGAGCCAACTGAAAGCAAAACATGCTCCAGAACACAGGCTGTGCAGTTAACATTGGCAGCTATGCTAGCGCCCTGAGTTCACCAATAGAGTAAGTGTCTTGTTTTTACTTTTCACTTTCAATCCATTGCTCACTAAATTACATGAGATTTTAACAATTTATTAGAAAATAAGCTTTGTGGTAATGGTGAACTGTAGGTTAATGTAAATGTTTTAAACATTAACATAATCATAAACATAATCATTATTTATCATAGCATCCTTTCCCGATCCTTGCTAAAACAATGGTATAGCTAATCTAATGAAGACTTTTGCACAGTGCTGTGTTCCTACGAACAAAACTCAATGACTCTGTGTTATTGCAACGCACAACAGTGTATTACATTAAAATGTTGGATACATTGAATTCACCGTTCGGGCAGTATGTTGTTGGATCACCTCAGAGAGATCCACCTCCTCTAATTTTGTAATCGTGTTGAACTAGAGTTATTTTGTGGCTGTTATTACATAGAACAATTATAGTGTATTATTGTTATGCCATGTCTTAATCTGACAGAAATGTGATGACGCTCTAAATAAAAATTCCTGTGTCTAGCAGGGTGCAGCACCGTGTCCTTTTGTGTCGTTGTGTTGTATGCCACATACAAAACCGTTGAAGCTTGTAGTTCTGGCATGTACACCAATTATTGAGCAGCGATCGTATACTGTAACTAATTGATTCAGACAGAAAGAGGGTCAGACCGATGAAAATCCATTACATAAGATTTTTTTTTAACACACTCCCTTTGTCACAACCGGAGCTGTTACCATGGCAACATACTCGCCCCCTTGTGAAACGGGGATGGCACAGCCTAGACTAGGACAGAAAATGTGTGTGCAGAGAGGACTCTTGAGTGGAGAACCAGAACATTCTGCCTTCTACTTCACCTTCACAGCCTAGACAGCTTTTAATAGTCACACCACAGCGCGAGTGTTCACATTGCCTTGCCTTATTGCAGCTTGAAGTAACACAACCGGCCAAGGAAAACTAGAAGAAAAGGTATGTGCTGATGCATAGCTACATGCAGTGTGGTTGTGTTAAGCCATGTATGATGGGTGTCCTGTAACATCAATGTGGTGCTTATCTATGCATGTGTACTATATCATCTAACCATTATATACTGTTGGTTTATTTGGATTTTATGGTTAATTCTGCAGTGTGGGTTATTATCATTATTATTATTATTATTATTATCATTATTATTATTATTATTATTAGTCTTTTTGGACAATATTTGTAATATTAATGCCTAATGTTTGAGCTAGGTTATATGACCTGACATGACATGTTCATACACCTTTATTCATTTTATTCGATACAGCACCATGTCCTGGATGTTTGTGGACTGGTTTGTCCCGGTCTATCTGCTCGTCTCTGTTCTGGTGCTAGCTGGGTTCGGGGCTTGCCTCTATTTCCTTGAGCCTGGTCTCCAGGATGCCCACAAGTGGAGCAACAAGTCCATCAAACATCAGCCTCTGGCACCCACACTAAAAACCCACCAATATGACGACATCAGTGCTCTCATATGACAGGAGGAGAGGAGGACCAGAGAAGTGACCAGATTCACATCAGTGATGGATCGATGCTTAAAAAGACACCAAACTTTTGTCTGTTACATTGGACTTTGCTTTGAGATTGGGTAACGTTAAGATGTTTAAAAATGGGAGAGATTCACTTGTGACGATCTCAGTAAGTAAGTGTGTCCTCAATGGAAGGAAAGCTTAAGGGAAATGGATCATGTAATGCCATGCACTGATTCATAGCCTGTAGGAAAATGTTGATTACTAATACAGTGGTACCTCGGTTCTTGAACACCTTGGAATTTGTGAAATTCGGTTCTCGACGCATTTTGGCTAGAAAACTTTTTCTCGGTTCTCTGCACACTTGCTTAAACTTGTATGAGTCGAGCCGCGTGACTTGTTTCAGCTGAAAATCGATTCATGATTCACGATTCATGAGTCCGTACACAGTGATTCAGTGATTCAGATTCACAATAGCTTTTGCTTAGGGCAGAGGCTCTGCTGTGTTTCTTGGATTTTTGTTTATTTTAACATCAACAGTACTGTATCTTAGTGCAAGTCTCAATGGGTCCTAAAATGGTTATTGATTACAGCCAACTGAAAGGAACCGAGTCCTCTGGAATACAGGCTGCAGTTAGCATTAGCAGCTATGCTAGCGCACTGAGTTCACCAATACAGTAAGTGTTTTGCTTTCACTTTTCACAATCAATCCATTACTCACTAAATTACATGAGATTTTTATCACTTTAGTATAAAACAGGCGTTGTGTTAATAATTTTGGCCAATCGTAGATTAATGTAAATGTTTTAAGGTTGGTTGTTTAAAAGCTTGGCTCCACTATGATAGAGAATAGACTATATTAAACTTATCGGTTCATGATACATTTAACTTATGATGGATTTGTCTGAACATATCCCCATTATAAATCAGGGAGCACCTGTACAATACAACTCCATTATTGCATATCATGTCTTATACTGTGTGGATTTTCTGGGGTCTGAAACGGATTAATTCGATTTACATTATTCCTTATACTCGTCATTTTTGGTTTTCAACAAGCCTTCTGGATTGAACTAATGATGAGAACCGAGGTACCACTGTAATATGAACTGGTTAAATGGTTTCCACTTAGTGCTGAAAGGACCTCTACATGAAAGGCTAGCCTACTGACAAATATATGATAGCATATTCCTATAGTCATGCAAGATTTGCACCATTGTGCTGAGGTCCATTAAATATCAGGCGAAGTCATAAATGTTACAGCCAAATAAATAGAATCAGAATCATGCCATACCATGCAATAAGTGGGAATATTTGAATTGTTATAATTGTAAGGCAGTGCCTTTCAGTGTTTAATAAATCAAGTCAAAATGTATTTGAGAAATGTCTAAAAACTCGTTCTCTGTACGTGTTTGCTGGAAAATGTGTCACGAGTGGTGCTTGCTGAATGAGCACTTTATAAGGAACACTAATACTTGGTGGGGCCTCCCTGTTGTAGCACTGCTGCCTCAAGGTTTGACATGTTGTGCGTTCTGTCATGCTTCTCTGCTCACCATAATTGTACAGAATATAGTTATGAGCTAGTGTACATTTTCTGTCAGTCTCTCCTTTCGTCATTGTCTCCTCTCATCAGCTAGGCATTTTGATTCGCAGAACTGTTGCTCACTGGAATTTTTTTTTTTAATCTGAGTAAATGTAGAGACCACTGTGGATGAGATTCCCAGGAGACCAGCAGTTATGGAAGCTGCTGCCCCATATCTGCATGATTTAATGCTGTACAATGCTGACGCACGATTGGTTGATAACTGCACAAATGAATAGGTGTGCAGTGCATGTATACAGTATATGTGGCTTGTTCTAATCACAATAAATGTGTGTTTTCAGAAAGGTCATTTTTAAATAGTCATAAAATGGATCAATTGTGGAGCTGCAATAATCCAAGCTACATATTATATGTTCGGTATCAACACAATTGCCTCTTAATAAAACTACGTTTCCATTATGAAGATATATTTATGTGAATCTTTGTCTATACTGCATTGCAGTTGTGTTTTACCAAAAAGTTCTATTTTGGTTTCATTTTACCACATGATATTCCCCCAATCGTCTTCTGGATCATCCATATGCTCTCTGGCAAACTTCAGACGGGCCTGGACATGTACTGGCTTAATCAAGGGGACACGCCTGGCACTGCAGGATCTGAGTCCCTCTCGCCGTAGTGTGTTACTGATGATAGCCTTTGTTACTTTGGTCCCAGCTCTCTGCAGGTCATTCATCTGGTCCCTCCGTGTAGTTCTGGGATTTTTGCTCACCATTCTCATGATCATGTTGACCCCATGGGATGAGATCTTCCGTGGAGCCCCAGATCGAGGGAGATTATCAATGGTCTTGTATGTCTTCCATTTTCTTACGATCTTCCATTTTCTCAGAAGAGCTTCATTGTACCAAATACTTATTTTCCACCATGATTTACAATTCAATTATTTAAAATATTATGTGATTTACTGGATTTTTTCCTCATTTTGTCTCTCATAGTTGAAGTGTACTATGAGGAAAATTACAGCCCTCTCTCATCTGTCTAAGTAGGAGAGCTTGCACAATCAGTGGCTGACTAAATACTTTTTTGCCCAACTGTATACATATATAAATAGAAATGTTCTAAAATTCTGTTTTCACTTTGTCATTATGGGGTGTTGAATGCAAAATACCTTTACCTTTGTTTAACTGAGTTCTCTTTATCTACTTTTAGGACTTGTGTGAAAATCTAATGATGTTTTAGGTCATATTTATGCAGAAATATAGAAAATTCTAAAGGGTCCACAAACCCTCAAGCACCACTGTATAACACAGAACATCACATGTAGGGCTGTACAGTTTAAAACATAAAATTATGTTAACCTGGATGGCTCGGTGGCTTGGTGGCTAGCACTGTCACCTTACAGCAAGAAGGTCCTGGGTGTGGGTGCAAGTGGTGCTGTCTGGGTCCTTTCTGTGTGGAGTCTACATGTCCTTCGCATGGGTTTACTCTGTGTGCAGTGACCACTAAAACTTAAATAAAGAATAAGCAGAATATCAGTTGAAAAATATAGAATGCCTAAGACTTTTGCACAGTACTGTATATGATGTCATTCGAAATGGCACACTACTATACAGCATACTGCATATTACAGTACTATGTACTGCATACTGCCCCCTGTATGTAGTATGCAGTATAGTAGAGTGCGCATTTACCTCAAACTTATTTTTTTTAAACTTTCTTAGCCTGATTCTGATAATAACATACCACAATACAACCATTATGCTCACATTTATACTTGGGGTTGGCAGCATTCTCCTCCGTAGTGTAATTCACCGCCATGTTGTTTTGGTGAAGCAAGCTGAGCTGGTGAGGCCGCGGTGCATGATGGGATGCAGTACACCACAAAGTTAGCTCCCCCTGCATAGTGTAAAATCTGACTGGAGTAACTGGAGTAGTACAACATCCAAGTATCTTTTGGGCACTACATATTTTTATTTTGGTCGCATACTAAATGCTACTTTTAGGCAGATTTAGTACACAAATAGTATATAGTGTGCCATCTCGAATACAGTCACTTTATGATCTATTTATATCATATAAATGATTGAAGGAATAATAAATGAGCAACATTAAAAAAGGAGCTGTGTACTAAATGCATCATTGTTTCAAGTCAAAAACTGTTAAAAAGACTTTACGAAACCTCAGTACATGTCTTTGTTCATGATCATTTGGGAGTTATACCCACCCTCAGTCATTTATCAAATATGGAGTAACAGGAGTGGGTGAATGAGACAGTGAAACTTTAGACAAAAAGAATGGCGAGAATGACATTCTTGTTCCCACCAGTTCTCATTGCTCTTGTTTCTCTCTTATTTTCTTGTTGACCTTACAGAGATGCACACAGAAACTAACAGGTTAGTTTTAAGTCTTCTCATTTTATCTATGTTTACTGAAATATTTCTCTTGCATTTGGATATTTTCTTAACTTTTATGCACAATGTGTATAGTAAGACCGTACTAAAGATACTGTTTCTTTGAGGTTTCTGTGTATATTTAACGGTCTATTTCCTTTTATTAACTTTTTAAGACTACTTTTGCTTGCTCTGCTTCTTGTTGCTTAACCAAAACACATCTTAACATCTTCCAAACCTTTACTTTGTGCTGTAAATGTTTGACTAAGGCTTAACATAATATGAACCATAGCAATGTAGATGACACTCAATGTCCATTATCCCCAACTCTGTCCTCTCCAACAAATCTGTCTAGTAATGAGCTATATGTTTCTTTTGACTTTGCTAAAGGGTTTAGTACTTTTCCAAAGGCTTCATCCTGTTCATCCTTTCCTCTATCCCATCAAATCATTCGTTCTACGTCATCTACCACTCCTGCTTGTCTCTCTCCAAATATGGTTTCCATTACTGCTCCCCAGCTTGTACCATCATCTTCATCTCCTGTGGGTGTATCCCCTTGTTCATCCTTTTCGTCCTCTTCATTCCCCTATCCTATGCCTCTCCATTCATCACCTCCTAAAAGGCTTTCTCCACGCCCCCAACTTGCTTCTCACTGCCCCAGTAAACTCTCTCCATGCTCCATACCATTGTCTTCCCCTGTCGTTCTGAAAAGGCCCATCTACATCTCATCCTTCAGTGACAACGGAAGTCCCTTGGATCCTTTAGTCCGTGCTTTTCCATGCAGGTATATTCCATGCAGGTCTCACAATGTTCAGCCTCTGATAGTCTAAAAGTACCCCCTTGGTTATCAGGAATTGATAATAATTGTTGTGCAATATCATTGTCTTGGCTCCACAGCAGCGCATCTGTTTCTGCTATGTTGGACTCTTCTACACCCTCCTTCCCAATCAACCAGTCTTTGGTTTCATCAAAACCAGGGTCAATTAAGACTACTGAAAAATCAGAACCAGTTAGGCATGACCATAACTCAGCGATGCCAACTCGCAGTAACAAGCCATGTCATTCATCTGTAATGGAAGATGATAGATGGTCAAAGAACTGTCAGACATCTATATCGACAAAAGTGCCATCCAGAGAGAGGATGGCTAAATCAATCACCATCTCCAAGACAAGAGTTCAGCAAACACATATGCAAAGACAGGAACAGTTATCTAGGTATCAAGGTATGCTTCATAAAGATGTCAGTTCAGAAAACAAACCCTCAGCAGATGCCATCACTAAGAAAGAAAGTGTAAGTCGGCAAAACCTTAAACCTATAGGAAGAGAAGCACGAAGTCATGCATTTTACAGAAGGAGACATCCACCTCATGACCCTGTGTTAATTCAAGCTCGACTGGCTTTGAACAAAGCAGGAAAAATAGCAAATTCTGGATTGAGAGACTGTGATGAGTCCAGCATAAACCAAGCCTCCAATGACATGAATGCTGTAGCAAAGGTGTCTCAAACTAAGCCACAAACATCAAAGTCTGATAAGGGAAATCAACTATTAAGTCTAACCAACAAGCTTCAGAATTTTCCCAGACCTGATAGTCAGCTCAAAAAGGCTCATATATCTCCATCTTCTCAGTTTTCTAAACATCGCGAAGGGCCTGTATGTCATACGGTTAAAAAGGAGGACAAGACACATCTAAAACAATCTGAAACAATGGTTGCATCATCTTCAGTCAAAGACAGCAGTTCAGAGATTAAAACTTGCACAACTGCTGAGTTTCCACAGCAAGAAAGTGAAAACTCTGCGAACCTTCAAAAGAACAGAAATTCCTCTTTACTTTGTTTAAAGACCATTGTGCCTGAAAACAATAAATATGATCCTACCCACAAGCCTCAGTTCACAGAGAAAGAGGCACATAATAGCACACCAAGTCAATTAAACCAAAATGAGTGCTTCCGGACCCCTTTGATGAGCCATGGATCATCTCCTGTATCTAGTCAGTTGGTTAGAGTGTGTAGCCCTGAATCAGACTCCACCACATCAAATTCTACATCCATTCTCAAACAGCTCAACCACACTGCCTGCTCACCTTTGAAGGCTATAACCTGTAGACGTGTGATCAAAGGAGCAGGTAGTTTGTCTGACAGACAGTCTTCATATCAAATACCAACTCAGGCATGGAAGAAAGATTCCTCTGATCAAACAGCAAAAAAACTGGCTCAAAGGAAAACTGGTTGCAAGCCACCAGAGAAGTGCCATAATGGTTCAGATACAGATTCATCTAAGTCATGTAAATCTAATTTAAGTCCGACCATCTCACAAGAGGATAATGCATGCTCAAGTAGAAACTTACATGGACTAAGAAAGCATAGTATACAATCTGCAAGCACAGAAGAAACCAGGAACCAGAGGGATGATGCAGCTGATGAAGTGATTCAGCTGGACTTCAATCACTTGCTCCAGACACACTCTCCTAATGACCCGTATGCTCATCCTGACACACACACACATAGAGTGGCACCTGAACGTCACATGAATGAAATGGTGAACCAATGGCCATGTTATTTAGATTGTAAGCAAGAGTGTAGCTCTCCTACCAGAACTGGCACTGACAAAGCAAGTGAACAATCATTTAAAGAAGACAGGAAAAAAAACAGATTGGAAGTGGAAAAGAAAGACAGATTGGAAGTTGCAAGTGAACAAGTGAACTGGGCTCTATTACATCAGCAGGAGGACTCCCAACTGTGGAAGCCATCTGTTTCTGTGAACAGGAAACATGAGATAATGTCTCATCCTGGTATATGTGCAGCCACAGGTGAGTACAGACCAAGTAATTGCAAATGGATACCATAATCATTATTATTCATCTTAAGACATGTCAAAAGTGAAACCATGTTCACTACATTCCATGGTACACTGAACAAGAGCAAACTTGCAAACAGCCTACATTTTTCACTGTGACAAGACTGTAGAGGTTATCTGTAATACAGTGATGCTTGAAAGTTGTGAACCCTTTAGAATGTTCTATATTTCTGCTTAAATCTGACCTTAAACATCATCATATTTTCACATGTGATAAGTAGATAAAAAGAACCCAGTTAAACATATTTGACAAAAATATTATACTTGGTCATTTATTTATTGATCCAATATTACATATTAATGACTGGCAAAAGTATGTGAACCTCTAAGATTAGCAGTTAATTTGAAGGTGAAATTAGACTCAGGTGTTTTCAATCAATGGGATGACAATCAGGTGTGAGTGGGCACCCTGTTTTATTTAAAGCACAGGATTCTATCAAAGTCTGCTCTTCACAACACATGATTCAAATCACAGTCAGAAAGATTGTGTACAAATTTTGTGTACAAAAGATTGTGTACCATTGTTACCCTCCACAGGAGTGGTTGATCAACAAAGATCATTCTAAGAGCAAGCAAGGCGTGTAGTAGGTCACAAAGGACCCCAGGGTAACTTTTAAGCAACTGAAGGCCTCTCTCACATTGGCTAATGCTAATGTTCATGAGTCCACCATCAGAAGAACACTGAACAACAATGGTGTGCATGGCAGGGTTACAAGGAGAAAGCCACTGGTCTCCAAAAAACACAATTTCTGCTCGTCTGCAGTTTGCTAAAGATCATGTGGACAAGCCAGAAGGCTATTGGAAGAATGTTTTGTGGATGGATGAGACCAAAATGGAACTTATTGGTTAAAAAAAACCCGTTATGTTTGGAGAAAGGAAAGCACTGCATTCCAGCATAAGAACCTTATCCCATCTGTGAAACATGGTGGTGGTAGTATCATGGTTTGGGCCTGTTTTGCTGCATCTGGGCAGGACGGCTTGGCACCATTGATGGAACAATGAATTCTGAATGATATCAGAGAATTCTAAAGGAAAATGTCAGGACATCTGTCCATGAACTGAATCTCAAGAGAAGGTGGGTCATGCAGCAAGACAACGACCCTAAGCACACAAGTCGTTCTACCAAAGAATGGTTAAAGAAGAATTAAAGTTCATGTTTTGGAATGGCCAAGTCAAAGTCCTGACCTTAATTTCCAATGGAAATGTCGTTTGGAAGGACCTGAAGAGAGCGGCTAATGTGAGGAAAACCCACCAACATCCCAGAGGCTGAAGCTGTTCTGTACGGAGGAATGGGCTAAAATTCCTCCAAGCTGGTGTGCAGGACTGATCAACAGCTACAGGAAACGTTTAGTTACAGTTATTGCTGCACAGGGGGGTCACACCAGATACTGACTAATTATTGGCTAAATACTGACCACTCACTAATATGTAATATTGGATCATTTTCCTCAATAAATAAATGACCAAGTATAATATTGAGAACTGGGTTCTCTTTATCTACTTTTAGGACTTGTGTGAAAATCTGATGATATTTTAGCTCATATTTATGAAGAAATATAGAAAATTCTAAAGGGTTCCAGCACCACTGTATGTCTAGAAAAAACATGCTGCCTTATCAGACTGCACAGAGCATTTCCACATGGGAAGATAAAGTAGGCTATGAGGCAAGTACTTGCTTCTCAAAGATATACCCATACACCAAAATGGCCAGTACGCTGACATGCGATCGAGTAAATATGACATAAGGAGGTGGCACGCATACAAGCAGGTTGCGCATGAAAGTGCAAAATGGGACAAATCTGTAAACTGTGAGTATAAGCTAGATGGAATCGTTTGAGTGTTACTGGGTTTTGTGTTTGTGAAGTTTGTTTACTGTCTAGTAAGCTTTTAGGCTTTAAGACATCTGTGCCAGTGTCTGTATGTGACACACTAATTGCTGACTTTTATTAAAAATATTTTATAGCGTTACAATACCATGTATATGCTATAATGGTGCATAATATGTTTAGAGTAAAGCAATCGATTTTACTGTAAATAATCAATTTTTAAACATATACTCAATTTCCCAAAACCCAATAATAAACAAGATAATTTAGCATTGATCTATGTAGCTGCTTGTCAAGTGTAACTACATATAGTGGTGTGCAAACATCTTAGACAGCCTACATTTTCATTTATTGTTGCTATTTTTTAAGAGTATCGGTATTCTAATTTTAGAGTATCAGTTGAAGAGGGCAGAGTTTAAATTTCGAAATATTAACAAATCATAATCTTCCATAAATTATAGTGTTAAAAAAATGAGCATCTCATCATTCTAAGTAGAAGAACTTGCACAATCAGTGCCCCACTGTAGCTCCCTGGTAGTGCGCTCGTCTCTCCTGCCCGCCTGGCATTACAGAATACAAATCCTTTAGTGTTAATTTATTCTTCATTCCTCATCCATGGCACAGTAACATCCGCTATAGTGTTCATCTACATATATGTAGTGTTTAACAAGCTGATTTTTATGCACAGTTATATGACTGACTGGCAAGCAGAGGGGTATAGGTGTGCCCCTCTAAATTTTGTGTGCCCCCTTACGACAAGTAGTCTAGAAACGCCCCTGAAACAGAATGGTACAGCCCTATCTGGAAGAACTCGAGGCTGTTCAGTTTGTGTGCAAAGGCCTGATCTGAGCATGCGCGCTGCATCATTCCGTCCGGTCTCCTTAGTAACGGGGAAAGGAGAAAGGCGGGAGTAACAGAGAAATAAGGAGTAGCGAGTCACACTAGTGTCTCTTAAACATCGGGATTTATAGACCATTTAGTAAAGAGGATACACTGTAAGAATACACTGCGATTTCCTGCGAGAAGCTGCAGTGAATCTCAGTAGGTAAGTGTGCGTTGTAAATAACATTAGCGCTGTTGAGACCAAACGTGAGGGTGAATGTACAGGGATGAGCACAAAGAACATCCACTGTAACTGTAAGCAGGTTTGAAAACGGTACTTGGAGGAATCGGGTCCGATCCTGTTAAAACCCGGTATTTTAAACTCGATCTTATGTGGCCTTTGTGCTGGTTAATTCTTTACTGCTAATTTAGGACACGTGAATATAGGACAAGAGCCCATAGGGATGCAGACTCTTTATTCCTATTAAACTACATCTTGTTAAGGCTCTATAAACCTTTTTATTACCAAAAATATGTCATTATTATACTTCAGTCTTTACTTTTAGGACTAAATGGTGCATTTTCTCAGGAACTGATGTTTAGGTTCCAAACACTTGACCTACATCTTAAAGAAATATTCACGTCTTAAACCTTTGAGGGAAAACCCCAATTGGGCAATTCGTTATGTAACATTTAAACTCATATTGATTTTGGAAGTGTCTGATCATGCAACATAAGAGAAAATAGCTTAGAACTAATGTGCAAATAAGATATTTACATATATGCATACGTACACAATATAGCCAAAGGTTTGTGGACACCCAAAATAAAATCCAGAATATGGGGTATTAGTATAGATTTTATTCTCCTGTGCTGCTACAACAGTCTTCAGTCCTCTGAGGTTTTCATCAAGATTTTTGGAACATTGCTGTGAGGTTGGACACTGATGTTTGACAATAAGCCCTGACTCACAAAGAGTCTGTCTGACTTAAGGTCGGGCTCAGGTGCAAGCTAGCCAAATTCTCCATCAAAGTTGGCCCACCATTTCTTTATGGACTTTTCTTTACGGAGAGCAGAGCAGAAAGTTGATGAAATGACATGTTGGGGAATTGGAAATCTGTTGATCAATATTGAGATTGCCTGATCCCATTTACACTTTATTGCTTCATGCGTCTTGTATCTGCATTGTATCGTGATAAGTCTTTAACCACATGCATTTAAACTTCATAGACAGATGTTTCTGTCATCAGTCGTTGAAATCCAATTGCTGTATTCGGTGTAATACGTTAACCACTGTAATATGGAAAAGCTGGCCACTTCCTGTTGTGGTGGAAATGTCACCTGTTAAATCAGAGACAATCCAAAAGACTATCCTGGCAAGTTGCTCAATAGTCATTTTAGTAATTTATTATGAAAATTGTAACAAGCTAAGGTAGCGCCCCTACATTACTGTACCAAAATAACTTACCTCAGGACACTCCAATGAAATCAAGCATACATCACCTTATAAACACATTCAGGATAACAACAAGATAACAAAATTACACTTTATTGGACAGAGTATCATTAAATAAAGTTCGTATTGGACAATTCATTGTCTGGATGCTACATACTGCTACATCTAGCTACGTTAGAGGACGCTCTTGCTTCACTATAGTTCCCTCTGGAAAATAAAATCTATAAATCTCTCTGGCTTATCATTGACCTTCAGAAAGCTTTAAACAAAGGTGTTTCTCCAAGTTTCAAACATGACTCATTCATAATAATGAAAGGATCGCTCTAGGTCAATTTGTTTACTAATTAAACTACAACTACAATGTGGACTGTGGTAGCCTAGTGGTTAAGGTACTGGACTCTGGACCAAAAGGGCGAGGGTTCAAATCCCAATCTGCCAAGCTGCCACTGTTGGGTCCTTGAGCAAGACCCTTAACCCACAATTGCTTGGATTGTAAGACTGTACCAATTGTATGTCGCTTTGGATAAGGGCGTCTGCTAAATGCTGTAAATGTACATGTACAATGAAACTAGTTTTCATTTTGATTAGGGATTAATTAACTAAATTACACTTGAACATGAGAATGACAAACTCATAAGAATCCTCCACACTATCCACTATGACGAACAAGAACAGAGAGTCCTTGATAACATCATCCATGTCTGTGTCATCAGTGCTACACTGAATAGCGTCGGAAAGTCCGTCCTTAACATACCAAAGTGATCTAGTAATGCTTTTTGCCAGTTCTAATAATACTTATGTCCTCTAGGCAAAGTCTGCTTGTACAGCTACGAATAATCATGAACGAACCAGGAATAGAACCAGTTTTAAGGATCATTATACATTAAAAAAGTTATATTAAAAGTATTAAATCAAAAATAAAAGAATTTCTTCTACAACGTGTTGTTTCAGATCCTTTCTTTCTGGCAACATCTCCTGTTGTATCAAAGCATTGACCTATTCTCTTACAAGGTGCCTTTAGGGTCTTGAAAATTTCAGAATAGCTGCATATGGCCTGACGAAGGCCAGCTATGTGGTTTGTGACAGCATGCCTGCATGATGTTTTATTATTTTTTGGAGCAGGTTTTAACTCATTTCACCCATTTACCTTGGGACTAAGAAGACGGCAAATTGTAGACCTCTACCTGTAGATTCTACAGTTTACAGTTTTATATCAAATTGAAATATTTTCATGATTTTATCTTTGTGAACAAGAAGACTATTCAGTGAATTTCCCTGTTACCCCATAAAAAGCAATTACAATGAGAAAAAATGAACAGATGGTACCACAGTTCTCAGGAGTGCATTTTCTTAGTTCTTGATCATTTTCTGACCAATGATTTGCTGTTAGGATTACTAAAAGTAAAAAAAAATTCTGAACTGGCATGGACTTCACAAGTTGTGAAAAATCTGATCATGCATATTCTCCCACAGTAATTCACAAAATTCCAAAGAGAATCTTGTGATGTTACTGAATGCCTCGCTTCCTCTGTCTTAAATTGCCCCTATAAATGGTCAATGGGGTGTAGGTCAGGTGACTGTGGAGGAAAGTCCATTACAGTCAGAACTGCTTGATCTCCTTTGGTCTGATAAATATATAAATACACACACTGACTCAACGGCCACTTTTTGTAGGAGCACCATTCTTATACTAAAAGTCAACAAATAACTAATGATATTTCTTATGATTGCATGATTTTCCTGCAGTCCAAGTTCCCTTAAGGTACTGACTGAGAAAAAGTGGTGTTTGGTTTCTTTCCTGGACACTTGGTCTAGATCTTGAAGAAAGCATGCTGTATTTATGTCCCAGTTTCTTGCATTTTATCTGGATATCTTGTATAGTCTACATTTTCACACTCTTGTATCCCTTTATCTCTTGCTCTGACTTGCTGTACAGACATGTCAGAAATTGTGCCCCCAGAGGTCAGACCCAAACCTGCTGTCCCTGCCAAACCTTCTCATGTGGCACCACCTTCCAGCATCCCCCAGGCTCCTCTCCAGGGGTCAGGGAGTGGAGGTCAAGGATCTGGAGGGGGTTCTACATTGTTGGGATATGTTGGGATAGATACCATCATTGAACAGATGAGGAAGAAGACCATGAAGACAGGCTTTGATTTCAACATCATGGTTGTAGGTTAGTGAATATCCTGGGTTTTGAGTATTTCAGCCTAGTTTTAACTTACAAAGCCATGTCAAGATCTTTCTGTCTTCATTCATGTTCTCTCTCTATTCGCTTTGTTTTTCTCCTTCAATATATTTCTTCCAGGTCAGAGTGGATTAGGCAAGTCGACAATGGTTAATACTTTATTTAAGTCTCAGGTGAGCAGACGAAGCTCAGGTTGGAGTCGTGATGAGAAAATCCCCAAAACTGTGGAGATCAAGTCTGTGTCACATGGTAAGAAAACTGCTCAACTCACAAGACATTCGAATAGCTCAAAGACCATTTCACCTATCATTCAAATTATATCAAATGATATGTGCACAGAGGTTAAAAGAACTAAATAATGATGTGATTTCAAACAGGTGATGTCAAAAGATTGCAATCATGATTTGGTACAAAACCTGTATCCTCTTTGAGGGGCAAAGATGGGCAGAGGATCTCCAGTTTATCAACAAATGTGTGATACAATTATTGGAATGTTTAAAAGCAAACTTTCTTCAAGTAAGAGCGGAATGGACTTGCATATTTCAGTCCTAAACTTTTCTGATTTTGGCTTTTTTTTTGTTTGTTTGCATTGTCTTTTTGAAAGAACAGAACTGTTCCTATGTAGTTTTATCTAATGCTAAATCACTGGTGAAATTTAATTAAAAGTAATTCCAGTACAACTGTAGTCTATGGAATTTGGCCCAGACCCACATCTGCAGAAGCTCACTGCTGTTATGTTGCATCTTTGTTACACATTCAGGCAGAAATAGTATTCTTGTGCTGAGCTCACAAATGTAGCAAAAAACCCTTTTATTGTACAGTGGTGTGAAAAAGTGTTTCCTGATTTCCTATTTTTTTGCATGTTTGTCACACTTAAGTGTTTCGGAACATCAGACCAATTTAAATATTAGTCAAAGACCACACAAGTAAACACAAAATGCAGTTTTAATTAAATGAAGGTGTTCATTATTAAGGCAGAAAAAAATCCAAACCTACATGGCCCTGTGTGAAAAAGTGATTGCCCCCTAAACCTAATAACTGGTTAGCTGCAACAACTGCAACCAAGCGTTTGCGCTAACTTGCAATGAGTCTTTTACAGCGTTGTGGAGGAATTTTGGCCACTCATCTTTGCAGAATTGTTGTAATTCAGCCACACTGGAGGATTTTCGAGCATGAACGGCCTTTTTAAGGTCATGCCACAGCATCTCAATAGGATTCAGGTCAGAACTTTGACTAGGCCACTCCAAAGTCTTCATTTTGTTTTTCTTCAGTCTTCCAGGTCCTGAAGCAGCAAAACAGCCCCAGACCATCACACTACCACCACCATATGTTACTGTTGCTATAATGTTCTTTTTCTGAAATGCTGTGTTACTTTTACGCCAGATGTAATGGGACACACCTTCCAAAGAGTTCAGCTTTTGTCCCATCAGTCCATAGAATCCATAGAAGTCTTGGGGATCATCAAGATGTGTTCTGGAAAAATTGAGACGAGCTTTAATGTTCTTTTTGCTCAGCAGTGGTTTTCGTCTTGGAACTCTACCATGCAGGACATTTTTGCCCAGTCTCTTTCTTATGGTGGAAGCATGAACTCAACTGAGCCAAGTGAAGCCTGCAGTTCTTTGGATGTTGTTGTGGGGTCTTTTGTGACCTCTTGGATTAGTCGTCACAGCGCTCTTGGGTAATTTTGGTCGGCCGGCCACTCCTGGGAAGGTTCACCACTGTAGTTCGCTGGAGTCCCAAAGCTTTAGAAATGCCTTTATAACCCTTTCCAGACTGATAGATCTCTATTACTATCTTTCTCAATTGTTCCTGAAATCTCTGGATCTACCCCTACCACTCCAGTTTCACAGGAGAATCAGCAAATCTTTCACACTGAAGACATGAGCGCATTCCACCAGTAGACTGACTGCAGAAATGTTACAATGATTTAACCACAACAATTACTGACTTCAACTAATATAGCTCTGATTTTAAATAACTGTGTGATATCATGAACCAATCCCAGGTAATTAGGCTTTATGCTGATCATATAACCATAGACAAAATAAGCTATGTTGTAAAGACTATGTATCAGTCATGTGTGGTTCCTCCTAACTGAATTTGCAACATCATAATATAGTTTCTGGAGAGAACTCTTCAGATGACAATTGTTTGTCTAAATTTCATGATTGACGTAAATCGTCAATATCTCAAAAAGTTTCATTGTTTTTGTCAGGTACTCCTATCTAGTAGTGTTAATGATTCATTTTACTGTGCCCAGACTTTGTTAATGTTTGTGTCCTAATGAGTGCTTATCATGATTGTTCGTACTGCAGTGATAGAGGAAGGTGGAGTGAAGATGAAACTGACAGTGATTGACACGCCAGGGTTCGGTGACCAGATCAACAATGAGAACTGGTATGTGATGTGTTTGCATGTTCTTTTGAGTATAGTGGAACCTCGGAATTCGAACTTAATTGGTTCTGAAAGGCCGTTCATAATTGGATTTGTTTGAAGTCGGAATCCAATTCATTCAGACACACTCTGAGGCTGGGTCATACTCGTACAGTTGTTACCGATACATTGATTTGATGTCTGAACTGGTCAAAAGAAGCGTTCAAATTCAGAGGTTCAACTAAATGTTTTGGTCAGACTTGTTGTTAATTCTCTTGAAAGAATGAACAGCTGTGCTGGACTGCCATTTGATTCAAAATATGTTTAATATGCACCCAGATGGTGCAGTGGCAATTTGTTCATCCACTACCACAGTAACCCAGGTTTGAGTGCATTAAACAGAGAACTTTAAGTAGTGTGTTAGGACATAGTTGGTTATGCGGTTCATTAGACTTCTGCTTCTTGCATTTCCACATACAGTGCCTTGCAAAAGTATTGAACTTTTCAACCTTTTGCCACATTTCAGGCTTTAAACATAAAGATATGAAATTGTAATTTTTTGTGAAGAATCAACAACAAGTGGGACACAATCGTGAAGTGGAACAAAATTTATTGGATATTTTAAACTTTTTTTAGAAATAAAAAACTGAAAAGTGGAGCGTGCAAAATTATTCGGCCCCCTTGCGTTAATACTTTGTAGCGCCATCTTTAGCGATTACAGCTGCAAGTCGCTTGGGGTATGTCTCTATCAGTTTTGCACATCGAGAGAATGACATTTTTGCCCATTCTTCCTTGCAAAACAGCTTGAGCTCAGTGATGTTGGATGGAGAGCGTTTGTGAACAGCAGTCTTCAGATCTTTCCACAGATTCTCGATTGGATTCAGGTCTGGACTTTGACTTGGCCATTCTAACACCTGGATATGTTTATTTGTGAACCCATTCCATTGTAGATTTTGCTTTATGTTTTTGGATCATTGTCTTGTTGGAGATAAATCTCTCTACTGTCCCAGTCTCAGGGTCTTTTGCAGACTCCAACAGGTCCTGTATTTGGCTCCATCCATCTTCCCATCAATTTAAACATCTGCTGAAGAAAAGCAGGCCCAAACCATGATGCTGACACCACCATGTTTGGACAGTGGGGATGGTGCGTTCAGGGTGATGAGCTGCGTTGCTTTTTACGCGCCAAACATAACGTTTTGCATTGTGGCAAAAAAGTTCGTCTGACCAGAGCACCTTCTTCCACATGTTTGGTGTGTATCTCCCAGGTGGATTGTGGCAAACTTTTTATGGATATCTTTGAGAAATGGCTTTGTCTCTTGCCACTCTTCCATAAAGGCCAGATTTGTTGCAGTGTACGACTGATGGTTGTCCTATGGACAGAGTCTCCGCACCTCAGCTGTAGATCTCTGACAGTTCATCCAGGAGTGATCATGGGCCTCTCTGGGCTGATCTCTGATCAGTCTTCTCCTTGTTTGAGCTGAAGGTTTAGAGGGATGGCCGGGTCTTGGTAGATTTTTGCAGTGGTCTGATACTCCTTCCATTTCAATATGATCGCTTGCACAGTGCTCCTTGAGATGTTTAAAGCTTGGGAAATCTTTTTGTATCCAAATCCGGCTTTAAACTTCTCCACAACAGTATCTCGGACCTGCCTGGTGTGTTCCTTGGTCTTCATGATGCTCTCTGCGCTTTAAACAGAACTCTGAGACTATCACAGAGCATGTGCATTTATACAGAGACTTGATTACACACAGGTGGATTCTATTTATCATCATCTGTCATTTAGGTCAACATTGGATCATTCAGAGATCCTCACTGAACTTCTGGAGTGAGTTTGCTGCACTGAAAGTAAAGGGGCTGAATAATTTTGCACGCCCCACTTTTCAGTTATTTCTAAAAAAAGTTTAAAATATCCAATAAATTTTGTTCCACTTACGATATCTTTATGTTTAAAGCCTGAAATGTGGCAAAAGGTTGAAAAGTTTAAGGGGGCCGAATACTTTTGCAAGGCACTGTATTTTAGATCTGGCTAAATGTGTGTTTACACATGTATTTTTATGTAGCTAGCCCCTATCAGAGTACAATACTAATACTCATGATCCAACCGAACATAAGCAGGTATTTGAACACAATTCTGTAACCTAAATCTGATTGTGTTTACAGCTGGGAGCCAATATCCAAATTTATCAATGAGCAGTATGAGAAGTTTCTGAAGGAGGAAGTGAACATTGCTCGTAAAAAACGCATCCCAGACACCCGAGTGCACTGCTGCTTGTACTTCATATCTCCCACTGGACACTCGTAAGTGATGTTTTATGGGCAACCCCTGATATTCAGTTACATGGAAACATTCAATGTGAGACAGCTGTTTGTGTCAATGCATTTAGTAACTGAATCACTGTGTGAGATGTGTGATAGAAGTATGAAATCTTCCATTGATGGTCATTTGTATTTGCACTGCCAGAGAAGAGGAAAAAACAAGTGATGTAACCAGCTAACCCTGTAGAGAAGTTCATTTGAAATGCAGTGATTGGAAGAGTCAGTGAATGTGGTGTGTCTGAATGCTCGTCAGAGCAGCACTAATTAAACAGGCTCATTCCAGTTCCTGGCTGGTCATGGTGGTCACTGTAATAAAGTTCTCTGCCAGTGCAGTCTGTTAATTCATGTTTATTTCTGTGACTCTACAGTGGAACCTTGGAATTCAAATGCCTCTTTACTCGAACAAATCAGACATCCAACAGTCCTTTAGATTTTTCCTTTTGATTTCCTCCCTAGAAAAAACACTCAGTGGTGCCATCTTCAAACCACATAATCCAATACACCACCAATACGGTATGCCAATTGCCATACAACCCAATACAAGTAGAAGAAGAGCTGGGACACGATCACAGAAATATTATGTGTATTATTATTATTATTATTATTATTATTATTATTATTATTATTGTCTACATGTTCATGTTTTGTCTATATATTATGTCTATGGATGCGATTTCAGACACAGTCTCAGAACTTATTTTCACTTATTTCATGTCTTTATTGTCTTGTATTTTATACATTGTATTACATTCCTTTGCTTTATTCATGCTTTTAATAATGAATTACTTATGAATATAGGCATAGAAAAACAATCATTTGGGGGTTGGGAACGGATTATTCCTATTTACATTACTTCTTATGGGGAAATTTTATTCTGACAAATTGGCTTTCGAATGGCCTTCTGGAAACCGATTCAACCAATTCAAATTGCGAGGTTCCACTGTATTTCTATTTTTTGTTTCTATTTCTTATTATTTTATATGCACTCTATGACCCCTTGCCTCTCTTTATCTCTGTTTATACTGCTCTGTCTCAGACTGCGGCAGTTGGATATTGAGTTCATGAAGAACTTAAGTCGATCAGTGAACATCATTCCAGTCATTGCTAAGGCAGATACTCTGACTCCTGAGGAGAAGACGGAGTTCAAACAGAGGGTGAGACAAAGAGATCATGTGAAGTCTGGATGATGGGCGATGGAAGGACAGATAGACTTGCTGCTAAATTAGAATGAGCCATTGTGCTGAAATTGCTCATTATAATAATATGCACTGAATTACACTGTACTATGTATTGTTGTCAATGTACACGGCACAGTCAAAAGTATGCAGCCACCCCTTATGCTTAACAGTTTATCTCCTTCAACAGTAGTCACTGCTAACAGGCATATAAACTAAAAAATAAAAGCCATGTAATTCTCATACACAAACACTTCCGTTGGAATGGGATGTACTGAGGGGCTGTGTGACATGGAACGTGGTACATGATGCCACAAGTTCTTCACATTGGGATATTTCATTGTGCAGCCAAGTTACTGGCAAGTGCTGATACTGTGAAAGTGGTAGGCAGCACAAGCTCATAGGCTGGCACTGGCTCATGGCGCTGAAGCGTGTAAGGGTTTAATACCACCTGTCCTTGTTGGCAACACTCAGTCCTGGAACCAACGACACCTGGGTTTGTAGGATGTTTGTGGGCCTAAATGCATAGTGCCAACTGTGAAGTATGGCAGGGGATGAATAATGTTCTGAGATTTCAGCTCTGGTGATAGTAAATCACTGCTTATGGTGTATTAAGAATTGTGCTTCAAACATGTAAGTTTGTTGAAGACCATAGGCGTTTGGTTTAAGACTACCATGCTTCCCCTTCAATTTCATTAAAAAGATTCATTACCCCTGGAGGAATTTGGTATTTCAGTGAATCAAATGATCAATTATCTCACAGCAATATTAAAATGTTCATTCATTAAACTCCAACTCCTACTGAACAGCACAGAGCAGCGTGCAAAATCTCCTCTGAAGTGGTGGATCATTCTCAGGACTGCAGTGACACTGATGTGATGGTAGTGTGTTAGTGTGTGTTGTGCTGGTACGAGTGGATCAGACACAGCAGTGCTGCTGGAGTTTTTAAACACCTCAGTGTCACTCCTGGACTGAAAATAGTCCTCCACCCAAAACTGTCCAGCCACCAACATCCTGTAGGCAGCATCCTGTCACAGCACTGATGAAGGACTAGAGGAGGACTAACAAACTGTGCAACAGCAGATGAGCCACTGTCTCTGACTTTACATTTAAAAGGTGGAGCAATAAGGTAGATGTGTCTAATAGAGTGCACAGTGTTTAAAAAGTCCAGCAGCACTGCTGTGTCTGATCCACTCATACCAGCACAACACACCACCATCACCACATCAGTGTCACTGCAGTGCTGAGAATGATTCCCCATCCAAATAGTACCTGAACCATTACAGATCAAAGTGAAGGGGACTAACAAAGTATGCAGAGAAACAGATGGACTACAGTCTATAATTGTAGGACTCCAGAGTGCAGTGACCACTAAAACTTAAATAAAGAATAAGCAAAATATAAATTAAAAAGTAGATAATGCCTAAGACTTTTATATACACACACAAATAGCCTCTAATAAAACCCCTCTCTTACCCCATTTCCTGTACCTAGTGTGACAACTATACGGTATATACAGTGGGGCAAAAAAGTATTTAGTCAGCCTCTGATTGTGCAAGTTCTCCTACTTAGCAAGATGACAGTGGTCTGTAATTTACATCATAGGTACACTTCAACTATGAGAGACACAATGAGAAAGAAAAATTCAGGAAATCACATTGTAGGATTTTTAAAGAATTTCATTGTAAATCATGGTGGAAAATAAGTATTTGGTCAATAACAAAAGTTCAACTCAAGACTTTGTAACATAACCTTTGTTGGCAATGACAGAGGTCAAACGTTTCCTGTAAGTCTTCACCAGGTTGGCACACACTGTAGCTGGTATTTTGGCCCATTTCTCCATGCAGATCTCCTCTAGAGCAGTGATGTTTTGGGGCTGTCGCTGGGCAACACAGACTTTCAACTCCCTCTACAAATTTTCTATGGGGTTGAGGTCTGGAGACTGGCTAGGCCTCTCCAGGACCTTGAAATGCTTTTTACGGAGCCACTCCTTCGTTGCCTGAGCGGTGTGTTTGGGATCATTGTCATGCTGGAAGACCCAGCCACGTTCCATCTTGCTCTCATGTTCATCTTGCTCGTTCAATGCTCTCACTGATGGAAGGAGGTTTTGGCTTAAAATCTCACGATACATGGCCCCTTTGATTCTTCCCTTAACACGGGTCAGTGGTCCTGTCCCCTCTGCAGAATAACAGCCCCAAAAGCATGATGTTTCCACCCCCGTGCTTCACAGTGTTCTTGGGATGCAACTCAGCATTCTTCTTCCTCCAAACACGACGAGTTGAGTTTTTACCAAAAAGTTCTGATATTATACTACATGATATTCTCCGAATCCTCTTCTGGATCATCCATATGCTCTCTGGCAAACTTCAGACGGGCCTGGACACGCCTGGCACTGCAGGATCTGAGTCCCTCTAGGCGTAGTGTGTTACTGGTGGTAGCCTTTGTTACTTTGGTCCCAGCTCTCTGCAGGTCATTCATCAGGTCCCTCCCTGTAGCTCTGGGATTTTTGCTCACCGTTCTCATGATCATTTTGACCCCACGGGATGAGATCGCGTGTGGAGCTCCAGATTGAAGGAGATTATCAAGGGTCTTGTATGTCTTCCATTTTCTTACAATTGCTCCCACAGTTGATTTATTCACACCAACCTGCTTGCCTATTGTAGATTCACTCTTTCCAGCCTGGTGCAGGTCTACAGTTTTCTTCCTGGTGTCCTTCGACAGCTCTTTGGTCTTGGCCATGGTTGAGTTTGGAGTCTGACTGTTTGAGGCTGTGGACAGGTGTCTTTTATACAGATAACGATGTCAAACAGGTGCCGTTAATACAGGTAACGAGTGGAGGACAGAAGAGCTTCTTAAAGAAGAAGTTGCAGGTCTGTGAGAGCGGTCTGTGAGAATGTGATTTCCTGGATTTTTTGTCTCTTTGTGTCTCTCATAGTTGAAGCGAACTTATGATGAAAATTACAGACCTCTCTCATCTTTCTAAGTAGGAGAACTTGCACAATCAGTGGCTGACTAAATACTTTTTTGCCCCATTGTACTGTACTGATACCAAAACAGGCAACTGTTTTAACAGCCATATAAGCACATTTAATGTCAAACTGTGCCACCCTAGTGCAGTTGTTTATTACAGCATAATTAAAATACTGGTCTAATTATTGTATTAGATATATTTTAATTCTGTTGCTTTTTACAGGTGAGAAAGGAGTTGGAGGTGTGTGGGATCGAATTTTATCCACAGAAGGAGTTTGACGAGGACCAGGAGGACAAGATTGATAATGATAAAATCAGGGTACGGAGCTCAGTGACTGATGAGTCTATGTAGTTAATGCTGACTGTTCTTCTCATCTTTTGTTGTCTGAGCATAGTGCTTTAAACTATGGTCACTAATTGCAGTGCCATCAGTCTTTGTGTTTCTTTATGATGCTGCCTTGTGTGACTCCCATCTGTATACCCGCATACTGGTGCTCACTTATCACAGTTTGCTGACATTTGTATGTCTCATTAAATCTGTGCGTGTTTCTATTCAGGAGGCCATGCCCTTTGCTGTAGTGGGAAGTGATAAAGAGTACCAAGTCAATGGCAAACGAATTCTGGGGAGGAAGACCGCCTGGGGAATAGTGGAAGGTAGGGCTACATAAAAACTGTCAAACTGTTTCCCTTAGTATTAGAATACTTAACACAACATTATGTCAATTGAAATACAATACTGCTGTATCTGAAGGAGAATCATACCCTGATGCTGTGATAGTGACCCCTATCCAGCCCTAAGATTGAGGGATACCCCATTCAGGGTACTGTGCCCTGTGAAATATGGGATAGGCTCCATGAGACACATCCAGTCGTGTCATGTGATTCTTGTCCTGGCTGGAATGTACCACTGTGCCCTGTGGTGGTGAGCTAGGTGTTGAGTAGACTGTTGTGCCACCCAAGCATATCTCAAATGATTGTGTACAACATAATTAGAGGAACCGCGATTCTCACCAAGAAAAACAGACAGAAACAGAGAGGGAGATAATTAGAGGAGCAATGTCCTGCATTATTGCAGACCTCTAGCTGAATATCATGGGTCTGCAGCACTCAGCATGAGACAAGATGATTGTGTGTGTCCTGCAGTGAGGATAATGGTTGGGTGCAGCAGCCTTTGGTCAGCTCTGTGTTACATGTGAAAGAATATGCAAGGATATCTGAGAGGCTTCTGCTTCACTGAGCTTCTCACCAGCAGGGAGGCAGAGATAAAGTGTGTGTGTGTGTGTGTCTGTCTCTCTGTCTGTCTGTCTGGCAGAAAGAGAGTGTGAGAGATAGAGCGCTTCACTGCCGGGAGACATTTTGAGACCATCTTTGATGTATACCACCAAATCCATTTAATTGAGTTTACTTGCATACTTACTCAGTCATAAATCACAGTCACATGGCTAGTCCCAAATGAATATTTTAAAAAAACTGTCAATAATAGTCAATAATAGCTTACTAATCTAAACTAAAATGTTAATACTGGTCTCACAGTCACAAATAAGCAGTACAAAAGTACAGTGGTACCTTGGTAAATGGTCACTTCCAGTGTCGAAAATGAGTACTGAGCAAATTTTTCCCATACGGAATAATGTAAACTGAATTAATCCGGTCCAGACCCCCAGAAAAGCCACACTGTATGAGGCATTATGTGCATTAATGGAGTTCTATTGTACACTTAAACACTTAGGGTGTCTATAAAGTTGATACATGGGCTCCTTGTGCTTCATATAAATCTTAGAATGACCTCTCATGTATGTTGGTTGGTGTGTAATAAATGTATTTACTTGGGCCTTTATAGACACCTTGTATAAACAGCCAAAAAAAATTAAATAATCAGAAATACAAGCATTATTATTTATCATCAGTGCTATTGTGGGTCGAGTGCGTTTACATGCATTTTATAATGTAAGTGTTACGGTTCAGCCATGTGAACCAGGGGTTTTTAGAACCCAAGCACAAGTAGCTGGTGTATGTAAACCCTACTACTGGGGCTGGGGAGAGGCTTAAATGTGCTTTTTGGGACTGTTAACACTTCACAAAATTAAAACTACGTACAGTGGGGCAAAAAAGTATTTCGTCAGCCACTGATTGCGCAAGTTCTCCTACTTAGAAAGATGAGGGAGGTCTGTAATTTTCATCATAGGTACACTTCAACTATGAGACACAAAATGAGAAAAAAAATTCAGGAAATCACATTGTAGGATTTTAAAATAATTTAATTGTAAATCATGGTGGAAAATAAGTATTTGGTCACCCACAAACAAGCAAGATTTCTCCTTCTACTGATGGTTACTACCATCAGTAACACACTACGCCGAGAGGGACTCGGGTCCTGCAGTGCCAGGCGTGTCCCCCTGCTTAAGCCAGTACATGTCCAGGCCCGTCTGAAGTTTGCCAGAGAGCATATGGATGATCCAGAAGAGGATTGGGAGAATATCATGTGGTCAGATGAAACCAAAATAGAACTTTTTGGTAAAAAGTCAACTTGTCGTGTTTGGAGGAAGAAGAAACACTACTAAAATGCTGAGCGGCGATATGGTGAGCGCGAGATGAAAACAAAAGTGCCTCTTTCGAGTGTGCTGACTAGGGAGTCGAGTCGACTCCAAAACCAATTCACCATTCAACTATACCTTTGTATGTGGAATGGTGGCAAGCCCGGCTCACAAAACACAAATGGAAAGTGCTGATGAAAAATACAGCACTTGCGAGATAGGGAATGGGAAACAATAGTGAGAACCCGATTGCTAGAATCCTGAGCAAGTATATCCTGAGCAAATATATCAATGAAAGCTTAGTAGAAATGAGGCAGAAGATCGCATCGTCACAGCGACGGAGCTGACGTCACCCAACAGGAGCGGACGATCAGGGAAACAAAATAACAGCACTGATCACAGTACACTGCCTGCAAAAACAGCGAAAGCGGGGCACGATACAACACCCAATCGCTGATATAAACTCACAAAAACAGAGTATGATCATTGATCAGAGGGTGAAAATGGAGGCTCGCGTTGCCCACGGCGACCAAGCTAACATCGCTAGGCTATCGCTAACATCGGGCTTTGCGACTCTACCAGACGTTTTCTCTACAAAGAAAGAGTGTTCACCGTCTAGCCGAAGCCACTGGTGAAAAGTGAAAAGCAAGGGTGCGACAAGAGACACAACTCAGGAATGGCCTTAAATACCTGAACGAGCAGGTGTCCCTTGTCAGGTGTAATCAGCACCTATTCTAATCTGCACATACATGCTAAGGATTGCCGTTCCAATTCCAGCACATCTACCACGCCGTTGCCGCCCTCCAGTGTCGGGCCACGGAACTGCGTGGTTCCTAATAATTACTGCAGAAAATCAGCTTTTGTCAGTAGTCTGATCAACGTGTATACATGCAATTGAGTAATCAGATAATTTAAAAGCTCCGGGTTTACATGACTCATGCAGTAATCGAATTTCTATTTTACAACCAGCCAGTAATCTCACAGACTGTAACGTAAACTTAACTTTAATATTAAATAATCAAATTCTTCATTTTCTTCAGTGTATACTGTGTTTCAGAGTATACTGTGTTTGATAGTCGTTTTGCTGCCTTTAATTCTATATGCCAGGTCCCACAAGAAAAACACCCACAGTCAATGGAAAAAAGCCCAAATAAAGCCAAGTCTTTAGAATTGGTGCATTCTTAATTATGAGGTAGATTTGTTTAGTGATTTCAGATAGTGTTTAAATTGAGTTTTAATATATGTGTCCAAACACATTGTTATTTTGTGTTTTTAGTCAGCCCTTAATTCAACACTTTGGTTTGGTCTCATACAAACAAACTATATTTTCTGAGGGCTTAATATCAAAGAGAATATAAGATTATTAACAATATATTTCTTGTCTTTTCCTCATCAGTTGAAAACCCAAACCACTGTGAATTCTCTCAGCTACGGGACTTCCTGATCAGGTAAATATGATGCATGAAGCAACCAAAATATTTATAAACAAAACAGACACAGTGGTGCTTGAAAGGCAATGATTTGAAATAAGCACAAGTTTATGTTCCTCTAATAAGTATTACTTATTAAAGGAACGTAGCTGGGATTAACTGAAAATACTGAGATCTAAAGCTGGAGCTGGTACAGGGTGGCCAGATGGACACCAAGTAAAGGCACAGAAACACAAAAGAACAGACAGGAAGCAAAACAAAGAGACCTTCACAGAAGCAGACCCCGACAGTACTCCCCCCTCAACAAGCACCTCCAGGCAACCCACCGGGTTTGAACTGACGAGTTTCAACTGAGAAACCTGCAATGTGGGGTGAATCCTAATGTGACAGGGAAGTTTGAGGTGAACAGAGGTGAGGTTCACAACTTTATCCATGGTGAATGGGCCAATGAACCAGAGGCCAGCTTCTTGGACTACATAGGGTAATGTTTTGAGATGAAAGCCAGACTGATTGTCCAGGGGAATATATGGGGCTGGGCGGTTGTTGGCGGTGTGTTGGGTGGAGTCCTGAGGAGGGCTGCTCAAGCCACATTCCATACTCTGCAGCATCGGTGGAGATGGTGGCGGACTAAAAGGACAGCCAGGTCGGATTCCTGCTCCGGGAAAAGAGGTGGTTGGTATCCCAGCAAGGCTTCCCAAGGTGACAAGCCCGTGATCGTGCAGATGAGGGTGTCATGGGGGTATTTGACTCAGATGAGGTGGGAGCGCCTATGGAATGGCTATCTTTCACTGTGCAGACTGGCCTCAAGCTCTTGATTAGCCCTCTTGGCCTGCCCATTTGACTGGGGGTGAAACACAGAGGATATGCAGACGGAGGCTCCCAATGCCTTGCAGAGCTTGCACCTGACCTGGGAGATAAACTGGGGTCTGCGGTCTGAAAGTCCAGGGGAATTCCATGGATTTTAAAAGCTGGTTAATCAGGAGTTCGGTGGTTTTCGGGGGCCGCTTTGGAGTCCTTTATGACAAGAGGGAGGCAGCCATTCTCGTCAGCAAGCTATTGCTGTCTACAGTAAATGCACTTACCTGCTTGGAGTCTTTTGGAGTGTTCTTCTGTGCTGAGCTTAGTTTGCTCCAGCTACACAGGTTCGGGGGCCTCAGGGCGGCCCTGGAAGCCTTGGGGTGGAACTGCCAGAAGCTTCTGGACGATTGGGTCTGGTGGGATGTGGTCTATGCATCTGAATGGGGAAAACTGCCCTTTCCTAGTGATGCTCACAGAGGCATCCATTAAAGCGGACAGCCAAATCCACTAAAGCCTGGAGGACAGAGGGCTCATCATGGGGTGCCGGCTTGTTCTTAAGTTGCTCACTCAACCCCTTGTAGAATGCCCCATGGAGGGTGGTGTTTATCCACCCAGGAGTTGGCAGCTAGCATCCAGAATTTTGGCATAGTCAGCTACCAACTAGGAGCCCTGGCACAAACCCAACAGGAGTACAAAGGCACGTCCATCATGGTCAGGGTGGTCAAAGACTGCCTTGAACTTGCTAAGGAAGTGCTCTTAGGTACCTGTTCTGGGACCAACATCAGCAGCCTCAGCTCAAGTCAGGGCTCTCAGTCCAAGTCAAGGAGCCCAATGACATACCGCAGTGGCATCAGAAATAAAGGTAAATGGGACACTAAGCACCAGACCACACTCGTACAGAAAACCTCGGCTTGACCTGTGGAGGAGCAGAGGGAGCCAGAGCAGGAGGAGTTGGATCAGAGACTGGGGTGTATCACCAGAGACCTGAGAGGTGGAAAAACTGGAAGGGCATGAGGAGAATAGGGAGGTGATATACCTGGCAATGTCCCCAACCTGCTGGACCAGCTGATGGTTACTCTCAATGAGAGAGTTCAGCAGCTGGTCATGCTAGCCCATTAGGGTCTCGTTATGATAGAGGACTGTCTGCAGGATCTTGTGGTCCTCTGTGGGTAAATCTGTGGATTCCACGATGGCCAGACCGTACAGTTATAACCTAGTTAAAAGAACCCTAAAGATTAACTAGAACCACTGAACAGATTCAGTCACGACAGAGCAGGGAAGGATGTTAAATAAGCAGGTATTACCATTTATTAAAGGAACCTGAGCTGGGATTAACTGACAGTACTGAGAGATGGAGCACGGAGGTGTAGAGGGTGGATGTAGTCCAAGAAGCTGGTACAGTGTGACTGGTGCGTGGACTGCATGGAGATGGGGAGGATCGTAGCTGTGATGCTGGAGAGACATTGTGTGGAGGCGGTGTAGTTGTAGTTGAGCAGGTCAAGCAGGCTGAGCACAGTGGAGAAAACCAGAGGCGAAGATGATGTCAGAATGAAGAATTGCTTGGTAGCGTGATAATGGTGTGGATGATGGTGGCAGAGAGAGAGCTGATCCGATGAGGATGTGACAAGGAACCGAGGATGGGTGGAAATAAATAAGCAGAGAGAAAGTCAGGTAAAACTGAAATTAAATGTGGAATATATTAGCAGAAAAAACAGGCAAGGGGAATATTCAAGGTTTAAAGCGCTAAATACATGGCAGAATTCCCGGCACGTTGAACTGACTGGTGAAGAGTGGCGTAAGAAACAGGATTTTATATGGTGCTAGATAAGTAGAGGATTAGAATCAGCTGTGCATGTAATAGCTGTGCATGTAATGGATCAGAGAACCAATCTATTGGTTCGGAAATCTCCGGACTGTCTCAGAACAGTCTTTCCTTTCAGCCACCAGATGGAGACAGACACCATGTAAACACACAAATACAAAAGAACAGAAAGGAACAAACAGACAGAGAGCTTCACAGAAGCAGACCCTGACAGTGAGTGGCGAAGGTATCAGAACCTCTATGATCAGCAGTTAATTGGAAGGTGAAATTAGAATCAGGTGTATGGGAGATGCGAGTCCTGTTGTATTTAAAGAAGGGATCTGTCCAAGTCTGATCATCGCAACACATTTTTGGCACAAACAAAGGACATTTTGAGGACCTCAGAAAAAGAGCTATTATAAAGGTTATAAAACCAACTCTAGTGTTTGGACACTACCAACCCACAGTCAGACTGACTGTTTACAAATGGAAGAAATTCAAGACCACTGTTAACCTCCGTTGGAGTAGTCAAACAACAGATATCCCTCCCAGAGAAAGATGTGTGAAAGTGTGCAAGGCCACAAAGGAAACTTTGTAGGAGGAACCCAGGGTAACTCCCAAGCAACTAAAGGCCTCTCTCATGTTGGCTAAAATCAATGTTCATGAGTCAACCATCAGGAAAACCCAATACAACAACAGAGAAATTAAAACACTGCATTCCAGCAGAAGAACTTTAATACCATCTTTGAAACATGATGGTGGTAGTATCATGATTTGGGACTGTTTTGCTGCACCTGGCCCAGGATGGCTTGCCAAAAGTTTTGGAACAATGAATTCTGAATTATACCAGAAAATGGGTTATGCAACCAGACAATGACCTTAAGCACATAAGTCGTTCGACCGTAGAATGGTTAAAGAAGAATAAATGTAATGTCTTTGGAATGGCCAAGTCCTGACTTTAATCCAACAGAAATGTTGTGGATTGACCTTCATGTGAGGAACACCACAAACATCCAAGAGTTGAAGCTGTTCTGTATAGTGAATTGAGTTCCAGGAGCTGTGCAGGACTGATCAACAGTTACTGAAAACTCAAAAAACCGTTTACCAACACTCACTTTCTGTTGACTATCCAACTTAGATACAGCAACATAAATTACTGCCATGCCTCTGCCTAGCCTTGGACAGTCACACCCCCAACCAGCCCTTCTCGCGATAATCTATGCACTTGCTCCATATGTGTCAATTTATGTTTTGATTTAAGCTTTCTGTATGAACCTTTCACATTGTGAGCATTTCTCCAGCTTAATATACCTTCCCTGAGTTTTTGACCTATGATCTGCATTCTGAACATTGACGCCATTAACATGAACTGGCTGTGTTTGCGGTGATGACTGCCTAATTGAAATGATATAGTTCATTTGTATTTACTGATTACTGAGTTTGTCCGTCTTAGGTCTCACCTACAGGACCTGAAGGAGGTCACCCACAACATCCACTATGAGACGTACCGGGCCAAGAGGCTCAATGACAATGGGGGACTCCATCCCATCTCGACCAACTGTGGAACACAGGAAAGCAATCTGTGAGAGTGAAATAATACAAGAGATGAAGAGGAACGGAAAGTAGAGAAAAGTAGATAATGAGAGATGACAGCAAATGACATTTTTGCCCTTTCAGTTCATTGTTGTGGACCTTTTAAACATTGAGCATGTCTGTCTTTGTTTCTCTCACACCTTTTACAAGTTTTTTCAACGAGTATGAAACACATACAGCAAATAGTGAAAGACGAATAGTACAACACAAAACATTCTGAACTGGGTAAATGTTGGTCGGTTCTACTGCTCCATTTGTGAATTTAACAACTATATTTTAATCAGAAGCAGAATCCCTATAGGTAGCAGTTACATTCCCAAGTCAAGGTAGCACCACATAGATGGATGACAACACTGCCAGTTGATTAGGCTCATTACACAGGGTCAAGAGATTACTCTGTCTGACTCCTTATGCCAGTAGACTATTTTCTACCTGCCACAAGCCGTCACAATGACCTACTGATGTACATACTCGTATATGTTCACTCCAAATGCCAATGGGGCAAATACATGTCTGCGTTGCGCAGTAGGTGTGTTTAGGTAGCATTTACGCTGCCGTATTGCACTGTTTCTTGTACTAGGACAGCACAACAAACTCCTTAAACACAAGGTTTTAAGAAATCTTTAAACATTTACCCGAAAACATTTTGTATAGATGTTTTTGTGAGCACGAGTGTGTATGAGAGAATGTGCCTTCTCATCAGAGCTCTGTCTAGCCAGTGTTCTTTCACCTAATCAACTTTTTACTTTATGTATGCCATTATTTATATTGGTGTACATGTACATATGGAGTAAGCACACAGCTATTGCTAAATGTCTGCGTACGGATTGGTGTTAACTACTTCATATCACAGTCAAATCACAGGACAATTTCTCTTACCATCGATCATAATCAGTGCTACAAACTGTACCAGTCCTCACATCACTTTTAAACACTCCTATAACAGTTTGGATGCAGTGTTGCTTACTTATTTAAAGATAGAGTTTGGAAGATGTAATTTACAGCATGTTTCCTTTGATCCTCAAGGTAGTTTACTAATGAAGAAGGTGGCTGCCACTACTGTGTTCAGCTGTATCCTTGTTTCGTTTCAGGCAAGTGTGTAATGAGTTAGATACACAGTTTGCACAAAACTAGACTGGAGGCTTACATTAAATGTTGGCAAACTTTCCCTTGTTTTAGCACCAGTGCCAAAGTAATCAGACTTCACACACCAGACGTCTGTATGTTTAAAGTAAGGGGTAAATTGTGTAGCTTCCATTTCAGGCCAAACTATTTCATTTTCAGCATTTAAACGCTTTTCATGGAATATTAAACATATGATTGTGGTGTTCATGCAAAGTGTTATGCTTTTATTTATTGCATTTTTATTTAATAAACATGTTTTCCATCAGTTTCATTGTCTTTTGTTAGGATCTCTGTCTGCAGAGAAGTTCATATTTGTTGTAAAAAGCTGGCTTAATCATGTAGACTTGAATGTTTGGTTGAAGGCAGCTGGACTTCTTCCAAGAAGTCCAGCTGCCTTCAACCAAACACTTGTCTACCATAACCTAGATGACTGAGAACTTGCACAGAGGGCAATGAGGTATGAGGGCCCGTCGCCCACAGATGGGGGTTGTCTTCACAGCCCAACACCGTGCAGGACACTTGGCATTTGCCAGAGAACACCAGGATTGGCAAATTCGCCACTGGCACCCTGTGCTCTTCACAGATGAAAGCAGGTTCACACTGAGCACGTGACAGACGTGACAGAGTCTGGAGATGTCGTGGAGAGCGATCTGCTGCCTGCAACATCCTTCAGCATGATCGGTTTGGCAGTGGGTCAGTAATGGTGTGGGGTGGCATGTCTTTGTGCTCGCCAGAGCTGGCCTGACTGCCATTAGGTACCGAGATGAGATCCTCAGACCCCTTGTGAGACCATATGCTGGTGCGGTTGGCCCTGGGTTCCTCCTAATGCAGGACAATGCTAGACCTCATGTGGCTGGAGTGTGTCAGCAGTTCTTGCAAGATGAAGGCATTGAAGCTATGGACTGGCCCGCCCGTTCCCCAGACCTGAGTCCGATTGAGCACATCTGGGACATCATGTCTCACTCCATCCACCAACGTCACGTTGCACCACAGACTGTCCAGGAGTTGGCGGATGCTTTAGTCCAGGTCTGGGAGGAGATCCCTCAGGAGACCATCCGACACCTCATCAGGAGCATGCCCAGGCGTTGTAGGGAGGTCATACAGGCACGTGGAGGCCACACCCAAGCCTCATTTTGACTTGTTTTAAGGACATTACAGCGAAGTTGGATCAGCCTGTAGTGTGTTTTTCCACTTTAATTTTGTGTGTGACTCCAAATCCAGACCTCCATTGGTTAATAAATTTGATTTCCATTGATGATTTTTGTGTGATTTTGTTGCCAGCACGTTCAACTTTGTACAGAACAAAGTATTCAGTGAGAATATTTCATTCATTCAGATCTAGGATGTGTTATTTGAGCGTTCCCTTTATTTTTTTGAGCAGTGTATATACCCAAGAGAAAAAGAAAGTCCTGGAAGTTCCTAGACATTCTGATCAACTTTAAAAAAGTAAAATTGAAATGGAAAAAAAATTGCTTCAGCTACATTTTTTTCATGCTGCCCTTCTTTTGGCATAGGGATAGATAGGAATACAGACAGATCTCTTTTATTAAGGGAAAGTCACGTTTTAAAAAGAGCTTTTACGTATTTACATTCAGTTGGATCTTCCTGCACGATTGGCTGTGTTTGTGAAAAGTTCTGTTAAGGCCATTAGTGTTTGTTTGTTTGAACTATTATGACATTTATTTTTTCCAATTATTATAGTCTTTGTGGTTCGGCTAAAGTAACAGAAACAACATAAACCAAAACAGAAAGGCATAAAACGAATTACTTACCTCGTTGTTCTTTAGAACCATAAAGACCTGCCACAGTGTTACCGCTCATGTTATCAATCTGTCCTCTCGACCTAGGTCATGAAAATAATGAAATGTACACGATCGTTTTGCAGCTCTCACCTCCCGCGAAAATTTCTTTTTTGAAGTTTGCCAGCAGGGGGCAGCGCAAGACCATACATCTGCAGTTAAACACTTCAGTCACACAACAGCTCCTAGAAGCTGAAGCTAAACAAAACGAAAACCATGAGCGCCACGTGGAGCCGTTAACAAGCGAAGCTCGCGGTTTTTCGATGATCGTTGACTATTACTTAAGCAACGTCTTTAAATAAACGCTTTTACCAAGCAATAAAGCGGTTATAAACGTGACACAGTAGTGAAATCATGATAACCTCAATGTAGAGTATTGTGTTTCAATGTTTTAATGCTAATTTCATGAATTAATTAAAAATACTCTAACACAGTATATAGCCACTCAGCCATTTGTCAGCTGCTTTGTACAATGTGGTTCAATTTGGTTGGCTTTTCCACCCTGTTCCTCCCTTAGGACGATTACAATGGGAGGAGCCAGTGTGTGTGCTTCAGAAAGATCTAGAACATTAAAATGGAACCTATAGCACAGACTTGCATGTTTCATAAGTTTCACATTAATAATCTATTCAGCCTTTATTTTCTACATTACTTTTGTCTTATTGACCATTTCTGTTCAGTTCTAATATGTTGATAATGCTAATGCGTTAACCACTGTTTATTTTTGGTTGTAAGTAGTAACATTGATAACTTATATTTGTGCCAGTTAAATTTTTGTCTAAATTAAGAAGAAATACATACAGCCCATACTAATGATTCAGCCCCCATGCTATTGTTGACTGACTTCTCGTAGCCTTGGAATATACCAAGTGTCTTTTTCCCAGTAAACATAATATGAATAAATTATGTTGCCATACATCTGAGATTAATATTAGCATGTATTAAATACATTAATATAATTTCTTCTCCAAGTGTGATTTCGTCTAGTGGTCACTGGTGAAACTGCAGTAAGTAGGTTAGCAGACATTTTGGACTGAATGGATACGTCAAGCCTCTCAAAGAGAATGTAGTTTAGAAACAAAATGGCTGACTATTGAAGTACTGAAATCAGCACATCAGCTATCATGTATTGTTTTCACACTTTATTCTTTTATAAACAAATAAACATTTTTGTTATTTTTCATTTTTTCAAAATTCATTTCTTTGTCCCTTCCGATTTTTCATTTGATTTCCAATATTTTAACACCCTATGACGTTGCTAACTGACCTCAGGTAGCCTTGTAGCAGGGAAGAGGATGTTCATCTGCAAAAACTGATATGGCTGCAGGTTACGAAATTTCATTCCGACCAAGCAGCAGCCACACCTGACAAAACTAACAATTTGTTTGAAGGCTGAGCCCAACAAGTTGTAGCTTCTGTGCAGTTAAAAAGTAAAACTATGCAACCTCATGGGCCCTTGTCGATGACCTTCTTTACCGCTGCCTTGTAACACAACAGGTGTCTTTTCATCTGAATAATTAGTCCTACATATTGCTATTGTGTGAGAGCCAAAACCTGATGCATTATCAGACTACACAAGATCAGCCACATTAAAGACAGCTAATATGATGGGTCCCCTCTCAGCTTATGACAGTATATCACTATGCATAAAGTTTACAATAAATGCAAACATTACCCATGTTCAACAAGGAAAACCCCTAGAGGTCGCTGGTGGAACTGCAGAAAAAAACAGTCAGGCAGACATTTTGACACAGAGGACACGGCAGCCTGACAAGCATAATGTGGCGTAAAAACAAAATGGCTGACTAAAGTAAAATTACAGTAACTGAAATCAAATCACCACACCAGTTTTCATGCATCATTTTCTTATCGTTTTCTTTATTTCTTACTTTTTCTACTTTCCTTTTTTCAGTTTATTTTGTATTTCTTGTTTCCTTGTTTGTTTCTTTTTGTCTTTGCATATTTCTTAAGTCTTTCTTTCCCATATTTTTTTTTACTTCTTCTTCATATTGCTTCAGAAATGTAATGTAACATATGTTTAATGATATACCATCTCTTTCTGGGCAATATGAACTGTGGTCTGTCTAGTATACTGTAAATGAGCTAAATAAAGGAATACAGTTGTAAAAAGTGATAACACAAACACACCAAAACAAACCAAGCACAATGGCTAATGAGAAAGTTAGCTTATATTACAAAGCTGAATAATCACCTTATTGCATTGTGGCATGATTGCATGATGAAACAAAATGTGACAGAAATGTTATTGCGTAAATCAGCAGTGCTTCTCCAGTTTCACTGTGGCATTGCCAAACCTTGGGTTTTGGTAAACCAATGCCTTTGCCATCAAAACTAGTGCTTGTAAATTGCACTTTGCTGTTTGAATCTTTGGCTTTGACAGTGTGCCTCAGCAAACTCCACCCACCTCCCTTCCCCCTCCTGCTCACATGTCCTCACATTTCCCATCCCCCATTCTTTACCACAAAACTACTTCCTTTTTTTTCTATACAATTTTAGTAACATTTTATCCTATTAACTATATGATCTAAATTTTTGTTTCACTTGCAAAAACTTCACTTTTAGCACCAAATATATTGTGGACCTGGTGTAGCTTTTTTGCTATGTGTGTGTTCTGGTTGTAGTCGTGGAATGTGGATAGAGTGAGAAGGGTGGATGTGGGGGAAGGGCTAAGCACAGATCTGTTGGGAATGATTACAAAAACCGTTCTGCATGGGGCAGTAAAATGGTCAAACTAAGTTTTGGTAAGATAAAGAAGCTAGGACGAAGAAAAAATGATAGGCTACATTATATACAGCAGTGAGAACCTGTATATTCCATAGCCACATGGAAAATAAATATTGGCATTTAAGCTTATGTTAGTACAAGACAAAAACAAGTAACTCATAAGGTCTATACATGCAGTCACAGCTGTCCTAGCATGCAATTATATAAAAATTCTAGATAAGTAACAATGAGAAAATTGTAGATCAGAGTCAGATGATTAATATATTTCCTGTTTTTTTTTTTTGCTTTTTCCGATTTGAGCCTGTCTAAATTTTACATTACCACAGTAGCACACAGCCATGCGGGTGGACCGTATATGAACATGACAACCGTAACCCCAGCCCCCACTACAGGAGCACTGGAGACTTGGGAACTGTATGGAGTGCAACCATAGCTTCTCAAAGGTACTATTAACACCCCTGTACTTGTACTCTGGTGCCAGGAACTCGTATTTGGACTTTTTAATGTATCCAGACAGCTGAAAACTGAAGTGCAACTCTGTAACCGAAAGAACTCTCTGCCCCAGAGGCAGGGAACAAACCAGAGTTGCTCATTTAGTAGAGAACTGGTTCCCAATGCTGAGCCTTTTTGGTTTGTGGGCTCTTGTTTCAGGGTGGTTACTGGCAACTCTGAGATTCCCGAGGCTCAGTGTTCCTTAAGGTGGGGGTTGGGTCTGCCTTTGTCACACGACCAGGCCAGAGCTCTATGTAGGCTTATAGTGCTCAATGTAGTATGCAGAATGTTGGGAGTAGTGAATAGAGAGCCATTTCAGATACATTTGTAGATATGGTAAATACATCTTAGCTTGATTTGTTTATTCTTCTCTCAATCCCCCAACATTTTTGCAAACAAATAAATAAAATCAAAGCACATTTTATTTCCATTCCACAGTTTAGCCAATTTGTTAGCATGACCTAATCAAATGTCAGTATTGTGATATAATGTAGTATGAAAGTGTTTTCTAGTATTGCATTGTGATTTCTGAGATATCACCCGTAATTTAAATGCACTTTCTCAATACACATTTATGTGAAAAATATCTACAATAGTCACTAAGACAAGTATCAAAACGTTTCTGAAAATTTGGTGCTTGCATTCAAAACTTGTTTACTTGACGACAAACAGGAAGAAAAAACTAATGACCATTAAGACCTTCATAAAACATGGAAAAAACTACAAACAGACCTCACTCACTCAGAGACATTTTGGAGACCTAACGCGTGTTAATGTGGGAGGAAACCGATTTCTCTACTGCCATAGTTTCTCTCTGCTGCAGTGTGCAGGACTTTTTGCATTTTTCATGTAGGCTAAAAAGTTATAGCCAATTAAATTGATATAATGTGGTTAAATATTAAATGAATAGTGTGTTATTATAATTATATTATAATATTACTGTAAGAAAGCCCTGATCTGAGAACAGTGAGAGGACAGCTTTCTGTGGAGTGGGGTCAACTGTAGTGAGCTACTTGCATTCAGTGCAAAATAGTTTTGTTTAAAGTTTAAGGTACTTTGTATTCCACTGGGTGAACGTGTCTAATATTATGTTATTGTGCAGAGTATGCATCAGTGAGTGCTGTACGTAGTGTTGATGTATTGCCATATTATTAATCATTATGGTGAATTGGGATTCTATGCAGTTTAACATGAACTAAGTTTATAACATTATCTTATTAAAGAGGTCTAAATCTGCCAGTAACTTGTTAGTTTGTACACAATACAAATAGAACAACAGCTAATTAACTATACATACATAAACTTTGAAACCCACTTGGAAAAATTACAACATACAACTTCAGTTTGGCAAACAATGCTGGGATATATCTTTCTCGTAGGGAAAAAGGTTTGTTGAAAATAAGGATCCTAACCTGTCAGCATAGCGGCCAGGCATTTGTCATTTTCACCAGCCACTTCTTCAGGTGCATCTTGCTAGTAACGGGTTGATCCCCCTTTTGCCTTTAGAATTACTTCAATACTTCATGGCATAGATTCATAGACTGCTGGAAACATTCTTCAGAGATTTTGGTCCATATTGACATCATAGCATCACGCAGTTGCTGCAGATTTGTTTGCCGGACATCCATGATGAGAATCTCTTGTTTCGCTGGATCCCAAAGGTGCTCTATTGGATTGAGATCTGGTGACTGTAAGTGCCATTTGAGTACAGTGAACTCACTGTCATGACCAGAATAAAAACAGTTTGAGATTTGAGCTTTGTGATGGGTACACTGTGGTCACAAAGGGATGGACATGATCAGGAACGGTACTCAGGTAGGCTGTGACATTTAAACAATGCTCAATTGGTATTAAGGAGCCCAAAGTGTGGCAAGAAAATATCCCCCACACCACAACACCACCAGCAGCCTGAAACCAGGAAGTTTACTCAAAATTCTGACCCAACCACCTGAATGTTGCAGCAGAAATCAAGACTCATCCGGCCAGGCAACGTCTTCAATCTTCTGTTGTCCAATTTTGGTGAGTCAGTGTGAACTGTAGCCTCAGTCGCCTGTTCTTAGCTGACAGGAGCGGCACCCGGTGTGGTCTCCCGCTGAAGTAGCTCAGTTGCTTCAAGGTTCAATGTGTTGCGCATTCAAAGATGCCCTTCTGCATACCTTGGTTATAATGTGTAGCTATTTGAGTTTCTATCAGCTCAGATCAGTCTGGTCATTCTTATCAGACCTCTGACATCAACAATGCATTTTTGTCCAGAGAACTGCTGCTCACTGGATACTTTCTCCTAGTAGAGCCGCAGTTTCTGAAATACTCAGACCAGCTTGTCAGCACCAACAAGCAGGCCATGTGTCAAGTCCCTTAACTCACCTTCCTTCCCCATTCTGACGCTCAGTTTGAACTTCAGCAGGTCACCGTGACTATGGGTGAATCCCATTTCAGGGGTTGCATCCTTCGAAGGACGTGGTCTACGCGGTCTATGAAGGCGTGTCCTTGGAAGGCCGGGTAGACCGCGACGAAGACCGAACCGAAATGAGACCGTCTACTCTGCATTGGATTTCCGGTTTGCGTCACAGAACCACCCGCCCGCACCGTATCACAAAACAGCAATAATTGTTATAACATTGCAGCCAGAAATTTTTAGTTTAGTTTATATGCTGTTTTTGGTTTTTTAAGTATTGGAGGAGACGCTTCACTGCAATTCACTGGCATTTATTTTCCCTCAAGCAGTTTAATAAAGGTCTCCGTTTGCTCCTTACTCCCTAAAGCAAAACAAAAAATGTTGCGCTGTTGCTTTTTAACATTTACCTATTGGAGTTTTTTAATTCTTACATTTAAATAACGTATATTCCTCAGCCAACCGTTCCGATATCGCTAAGTTCCCCTCATGCGTAATGCACCTCGGGATATGGTAGGTCGCGAAGGATACATCGGATGTATCCTTCGTTTTCAGGGAAAAGAAGGACGCATTTGTCGGCCGCATACGAAGGAGCCTTCGGAATGGGACAGCCTAGGGGCGCCGTTATGACGCAATTGGTCTCAAAAATGCAGCCTTCGAAGGATGGAATTGAGTTTCTGCCATTTCATTGGTTAATTAGATATTTGGGTTTACAAGCAGTCGAACAGGTGTACCTAATGAAGTGGCTGGTGAGTGTATCTTTATGTGATAGTTTGTTGACAGAAAGAAATGGTCAATGCTGTCAGACTGGATTTAGCTCATTAGGCTGATGTATTTTGCATTCCACGAAGATCAGCAGAGGCATCGCTCTAAAGTTAGTGTGAGATCTGTAATGTGGGGGCACTCCTGGTCAGTGACGTGTGATGGTAACAATTCCGACCCAGCCTCCACATCGAGGAGTACTGAGACAACAATTTGCTGGAATACACACATGGATTGGAAATCTTGAACTTACAGGGCTCTGTGGTAATTATAAAACAATTTTAAAAAACGATATGCTGTAAGGCTCTGTAATGGTAACATGTGGTACATCCAAACTGTGATAGGGACTGTGGTAGCCAGAAGGTCCAGGGTCCAAATCCCACTCCTGCCACTGTTGGGTCCTTGAGCAAGACCCTTAACCCACAATTGCTTGGATTGTAAGACTGTACCAATTGTAAGTCGCTCTGGATAAGGGCGTCTGCTAAATACTGTAAATGTAATGTAAATGGAAACTAAGTAATAAAAGCAATATCATTACTTGTGATAATTCTTCAGATGATAATCGTTTGTCTAAAGTTTATCAGCCCAAGTCTAATTTGCTCACAGCACCGTGGTACTGTATCAAGACATTAATATATCGCAATATCACATTTGTATTAACACCAATACTTACAGATCCATGCTGTCATATATTCAAGCATGTTTTATACACATATGGTACTTTCATAAAAATATCTTAAGACGTCTGTCCTCTGCATGGGACAAGTCAAGCTCTAATAGTCAGGTTTTCTGTTAAAATGACAAACGAAACGTTATTAGGCTATCTAAACGTTAGTGACATGGTACAGGTATCAGCTACAGTTTAGCTAAGCATAGCACAAACCGTCCGTCATTGCCTCACTCGATGTCGCGTTTCCATTTTGTTATGTAAGTTAGCTATTAATTCTTCATAAACTGCGTATTTTACTTTGTCGTTGTTATTAGATCCAGGGTCGTTGTCTTCCCGTTAAACCCAGCATCAGATACAGTTGGAAACAGTCGCTCAAAGCCTCATCTTTTTCTTTCTCGCTTACTTCAGTCGGCTGAAATCTCCCCTTTCCCCCGCCTTAGCAAGGCGAGAGAGGAAGCGCGCGCTACACCGTTTCAGTCTGATCGCCGTCACACGCTCGCGCGCACACACACTGTGTACAATCAGTCTGACTGTGCGTTGTGTGACTGTAGGCAATTTCGTCACCCACACACGTTGACGAGTCGCGCTATAAAAGCCCGACTTTTACATTAGGACCCGGATCGGTGAGTGTAAATAAACGATACAAAACTAAATCCGAACGCTTTAAAAATCAGGCTCTGGACTTGCCGGTGCTTCTCACCCATATCGCCGGTTTAAACACATTGGGTGAGTTTTTACACTTTACTTAATCCTGTCTGCTTTACGATTCATTTCATACCACATGTGCATCAATTACTATTAAAGTTTCAGTATGCATGCGTTACTTGTGTTTGCATTTAAGCTATTTAAATGTATTTTGGCTTTCTGTATGTTGCCGGTTCTGTGTTTCATTCGAATATAGGTCAGGCACCTAACTCTGTGATGCTTTTTGCTCTTAGATATTTATTTTAGCTCAACATATCAATAATAAAGACTTTAGATCATTGTGTTAGATCATTTTTAAGTCACATTTAACATGTATTTTAACGGATAAAAGCAAAGTGTTAGTGTTGCCATACTTAGGAGAGACTTTGTTTGGTGCTGTAATTGCATTTATTGTCTATCAAACCATACTGTGTATTTGTTGTATTTGGTGTGTACTTGCCGCACATTGGCAATTGCGTGTGTAATTGTGTTATTTGCACTTTATTTGGTCCTCTATATTGAACTGTGCCGTGTACTCTTGTATCACACCATCCTGGATTTCTCACTGTAGTGGACAGTGGCATAGTGTTTTTATGCTACTGTAATGTAAACATAAAGGGTGGTTTTACAAGAAAACTGTGCATAAACTATATGTAAATGCATCAGTGATACCGCTGAGCACACAAGTGATTGATGAACGATTGATGGAAGCAAAAGATTGCATTGACAAACAGTATTACGAACAACACGGAAGATTAGCCAGCTGAAACAGAAGGCGTCCAAAGGTTTCGCAAAGGTTATACGCATTTACAAAATTTTGGCAGAAAAAAATGCAAATTGTGTTTCCATTCACTACAGCTTTGCGAATATTTTTGGTTCGTCCCGGCAGTTTTTGGTCTGATCAGGTGGAACAGAATCATGTGACTTGAGGTTTATTCGGAAAACCCCTTTCCATCACCTTTTATCGCATTTCGGTTTTAGCAATATTCTAAATTTTCCACCTTGTCCTAGCATAAAACTCTTTTTGCATTATTTGGGTGCTTTTTCAAGTTTTTTTTACTTTTTCCATTCAGGTTTTTCTTTGCATTTTCAAAATTTGCCTAAACTTGGTCAATGGAAAACCTGCTACTGACTCAACGAGTGAATGTGAACCAGTATATAAAGTTATGTTAGATAGAATATACAGCTAGTGGGGAAACAAAGGAGTACAATTTACAATAGGACAGGTACACACAGTAACCAACACATTTTACATCTTGTTACAAATGCAAAGTGTGAAGTCATACACACACAAGCACAAAAAATTCTCTAAACACATCAGTCTAGTTTGAACTATTCCAAACTTGAGCTAACGAGCAAGTGAGCACACGGCCGGTAAGGTAGTTACTTGTATACATACACACAAATGAATGACAGACTTCTGCTCTTAAACTTTCGTCTCTGCTCGTGAATCCAGTGTTGTTGTCTGTTGGGGTGACCGCGTTGATTGGCTGTTTTTGGCCGCAACATCTGGAGATTTTAATTTCCAGATTTCTGCACCAATAGCATGCACGCATGAAGGAACGTACCACTTATGCCGCATCCATCTGCCACCTCTGGCAGTGCCTTTGTGGGATAATCCCCATACTTCCCTCCCTCAGACAATTGTGTCTGTAGAGTTCCTAAACAGGTTGTAGGCACACAAATGTGGTCTCTCAGTGATGGGATGGCATGTTTGTTTTGGTCGGTTTCTGTGTTGGTTGGTAGGTAGGAGGACTTTACTGTTCCCTTTTGGGACATTTGGGCACTACAGTAGCAAGTTAGAAGCTCAATAAACAAAATACAGAATAAATACACAGTTACACAAACTACACATATTTGCTTGTACACAGTAGCTGCATACCCGTGCATGACAAAGTGCTGGAACACAACATAAGAAGTGACGCAAATGTGTGCAAAACGTGATTACGTTGTCCTTGGTTTGATTGTTCTATGCAAAAGTGTGCTTATACTGTGTTATTGTTCATTCTGTGGGTCAGAATAAAGTATAGCAAGCTGGGAGGAGGCATTGTGGAGTCTGATGGCCATGGGGAGAAAAGATCCCCAGGAGTGCTTCTTTGAACTGGTGGCCAGTAGAGCTCTAGGTTATCACGTCCATGGAGTAGATGAGCAGAAATTGCTCTAAGACTGCTGCCATCTTCTTTTCTGTCACAGCCTCCAGTGAGTTCAGGATCAATACTGTGGAGGCACTGGCCTTCCTGACCAATCTGTTCAGGTGCCATGTCTCTCTAGTAGTGACTTTGCCCCCCAGAAGGCCTCTGCATAGGAAGGTACTCTGGCCACAATAGACTGATTGAAGAGGCTTTCTATCATGGTGGTAATCCACCACCAGTTCCTTTGTCTTGCTGATGTTTAGCTGCAGGTGGTTCTTTCCACACCACAAGACAAAATCCTTCAAGTGTCTTGTGCTTTGACTCATCACCATTGTCAGTGTGACCTACAATGGAATAATCATCAGACGACAACCAGGTGGCATTTGCTGGTATTGTACTTTAAAGTCTGATGTATTCGAGAGTACAGAGGAAGGGAGACAAGGCAGTTCCCTGTGCCCCAGTGCTACCCACCAGCACCTCTGCAACACAGTTCTGGAGTCTCACAACAAAAAGACAAGTTAACAGCTACAACTATTACTACTGTTAGTTTAAATACAACAATATATTAACTTCTTGGACGTTGCGTTTTGCAGTATGACTTTTTGGTACACTTGCACTCTGGAATTACGCAGAACAAGTCTTGTTGGTTGAACTCACCACAAGCCAAGTTGAAGGAACTTTGCTTTCCAAGAGTACCTGAACACCTGCCGGGACAGTCTGTGGCGTGCACATGACAACGACAAGATGGATGAGTGAAAAAGATGACCTGAACATCATTGGAATGGGAGAAGCAGGATGTGCTTTTTTAACGAATTACCCACCATCTAGGCTGTTCTGACCTTGCTGTTAGGAGCAGTGCTTCTGTGAGGGCACACAAATGGCGAACACTCTCCAGACAGACCACCAGTAGAGAGGATCATTTGATCCACCGACAAGCACAAGTGGCTCCCACAGTTTCGTTGTCCACTATCCAGACACAGGTGACACCTTCACTACACACCCCTGTCTCTCTCCAGACCATTTCCAGGCATGGAGCAGAAGGAAATTAACATTTCCTTTTGTCCTGCCATTGACGACCAGCCACCACCACCTGCGTTTGAAGTTATGTTGCAAACGACAAACCTGGATTGCTATGGACTGGGACTATATAGTCTTTAGCGACAAAGCCAGGTTCTGGTTGGGATCCGACAACGATCGGTTTAGAGTATGGCGGTCTCATGGTGAGCGCTTCAAATATGTCTTTGTTGTGGAGCAACAACTGCTGGTGTGATGATCTGGGGAGCCATTGCATTTGACAGGTGGTCACCCCTAGTAGTGATACGAGGGACACCAACAGCTTAGTGATATGTGCAAGACATCCTGTGTTGTCTCTCATGGCAGGCCTTCCAACATTTCAGCAGGATAATGCTCACCCAAGCACAGCAAGGGTTTCCCAGGAACGTCTCCGCCAGATTGCAACACTTCCTTGGCCTGCTCAGTCACCGGATTCATCAGCAGTCAAGCATTTATGGGACCAGCTGGGACACCAGCTTCAGCAAACCATTAGTGTGGAGGATCCACAGGCCCAGCTATGGGCAAATGTGTCAAAGAGGCATGTCTAGCAGTCAACGATCTCTCATCAAGAGGCACACTACCCAAAAGTAGCCTCTGAGAGCCTTTTTTTAGAGCAGCAGGGGAAACACGTCTGCACCCTCTTGTGGCAAGACCCAAGACCACACCTGTAATTTATCTGCAATTACATATCTGCCTGCAACGTAACTGCAGCAATCTTTATGGGTTCATTATTTTTGTGTCAATGAGTGTATTTTGGAAATACAATAAACTTGAGAAACCATATTCCACATTTCCACACGGACGAGGAAGAAAAATGTCCGGTCAAGGTTGCTGCCAACCAAAGGACCATCGAGCTGTCAAAGCTTCCACCCAACTCAAAGTGAATAACAAACTCTATCCGTAGTCAGTAGTTGAGAACCAGGGCTGAGTGTGAGTGTTGTGCACTTTGGAACCAAGACACAACATCCCGTCTTGGAGATAATTTACTGACACAGTGACCTCTGCACGAGACCAAAACCGAAGTCATGGAATCAAAGAAGAAACTGGGTAGGATAGCTGTAACAACATCAATTGCCACAGAATCTTGTCACTGTTCCTGTGCATTTTATCATTGAGTGGCAGCAAGCATCTCGTGGCCCAAACCAGAGCAGTGATAGTTATGAATACTTTGCTTTAGAAGTACCAAGCAGTCACACAGTGAGGAAAAAAATAAGCATCAAGATAATTGAGATGCATTGATAGTCGTTTTATCATTACATTGCAGCTCTCTGAATCGAATCGTGATGTGCCTAGAGATTGCAACCTAGTAGTTTCAAATAGTTTGCTTCACAGACTCACTAAGGCCTACGTGTTCGTACTTGCTCCCTTCATTTATTTTGCTACTAACGGTATTCACAGTTGCGTTCGTTTGGATTTGAGGCAAGACCGACAAATTTAAAAACCACATTTTGGGTTGTATTCCTCAAATGAGTCATTGGCCCAGAGTGACAGAACAAACTCAAAAGGATTTTGGCATAAGAAAAATGTTTATGCAGAAAATTGATTAAGCATGGTGAATGATCTGTGAGTCTGTTGTCTATTCAAATACACTTGTTAGTATGGGGTAAGGTCGAGAACATATATCCAGATCTACACAAAAATGATTCAGTGACCATGCAATAAAGCATCTGACATCTATAAACTGAGCTGAAGAGTCCACATGCGAGGACGTGGTACCTTATAGACTCTCTCATGGTTCTGTATTTTCCAATCTCGTTTAACTGAAGAAGACTGTTATGTTGACAAAGGGAGTGTCTCAATGTGCCTCATTTTGCTTAAAGAGCAGATTTCTTGCAGGTTCAGGATGAGATTATGCTAAATAACTAGAAAGACATTTTCATAACCTTTGTACCCATGAAAACTTGCAGTTGACTGTTCCTGCAAGCATAATTAAGCCCACTGACTTGCTGAAGAGAACTACAGCTAAAGCAATTCCAAAAGTGTCGCTAAAAACCAAGTACCATTTAATTAAGGACGAGTAAAGAGAGCTCTGTCATTAGGAGTAATGGCTGCTGAAAATGGGTCTTCGCAGTCAGATATGAATAATAAATTACAAGTCTGTCATAACAAGCCACGCTGATCATTTGCAACTTTAGTAATGTCTTAACTCAGTTTAATCGAGTTTCAATGTTGCATATGTTTTGATACCTCACAGTTCTCTCGTGCTCCGATCCGACTTTTAGAAGTTCCTAAGAGTGTTTCTAATAACACATGCACTGGGATACTGTGCCTGGGTTCTCCTTTTTCTCCCATTTGTCCCATTATTTTTTTATTTTATTATTATTATTATTATTTTTTTTATCTTTACCACTTGCACACCACATCTCTAATTCCATTGTTTGTCTATGACTTATGTATTATTAAATCAAAACGTTACATAATGTAAAATATTGTATTTGCCCTTTCTTGAATACAATTGTTTTACCCTTCACTACTTAAACATGTTGTGTTTATGATTATTTCAGAGTATATTATATTCACTCTTAAAATTTGTGCCCAAAATTCACCCCCTAGCGTGTGTAAAATGGTACAGCCCATCCTCCAGTAATTTTCCACTCACTCCTCTGCATTCACTGTGCTCACAAAGAGGAGGGGCATAACTGTGCATGTCCTTTGTGCATAGTTTGGCTGTGCCGCTGTTCATTGTGTTCTCATGTGCATACCATGATCTCTTATTGCCTGTGTTTAACACTCATGAAGAATGAACAGATTATTTCAGAGTAGAGTGAAAGCAAACCTGGGTCTGTGTAAATGCCTTCAGCTTAGGATTTAGCTGTAGCTACTGACTGTTTTTCTATATGTAGCATCTAATGAGAGATTAGCATTTAATCAGAGATTTTAAGCCAGATCCGACTAAATTTAGACCAGAATAAAGTCTATTTTGTAATACCACACCCGCATATTTTTCACTTGGACCAAGCCTGACGGGTGGCTCAAGGCTTGCTTCACCATGCACTCTTGCTCTTTCAGTGCAACTGTAGCTAAGATCAAATTCGAGCAAGGCCCATTTTAATGATCAAAGGTCAATTCTTTTGGCTTTTGTTAGTGCTTAGCTGGTTGTCGTTTATTATCAAGACATACAGTATTCTGCAGTTTGCAGTTTACTTAAAGTAGGCTAGAGCTAATCAAATTCACAATTACAGATTTACTAAATCTTGTTCAAGAACATGGCTTTGTTTAATAGTATCTTTTTTTTTTTTTATGTAATTGACGTCTGCTGTTATTAAAGTATATTTTCTGAAGGCTTGTAAAACAATTTCTGATAGTTTCCATCTTTTGAGTAATAAGAAAATGCTTTACATCTTATACATCACTGGGAAAATCAAATTTACTTTCTTATTGGAAGTTGAGACCAAAATAGCACTTTATGGTTTAAATGGGAAGTCTTTTGTCTATAAAAGGAAACACACTGCCTTCCAGCACAAGCACTGTACCCATCTGTGAAATATGGTGGCGGTAGTATGTGGTCTGGGACTTTTTTTCTGCATCTTGGCCAATAAATGTTGCTGTCATTGCTGGAACAATTCTGAAGTATTGAAGGAAAATGTCAGGGCTTTCCATGAACTGAAGCTCAAGAGAAGGTGGGTCGTGCAGCAAGACAGCGACCCTAAGCACACAAGTCGTTCTACCAAAGAATGGTTAAAGAAGAATACGGTTAATGTTTTGAAATGGCCAAGTCAAAGTCCTGATGTTAATCCAATAATAATGGTGTGGTAGCAGTTCATGTAAAGAAATCCACCAACATCCCAAAGTTGAAGGTATACTATATGGAGAAATGGGTATTTGGTCACCCACAAACAAGCAAGATTTCTGGCTCTCATACAGTTGTAACTTCTTCTTTAAGAAGCTCTTCTGTCCTCATTATCTGCATAAAAGACACATGTCCACAGCCTCAAACACTCGGACTCCAAACTCAACCATGGCCAAGACCAAAGAACTGTCGAAGGACACCAGGAAGAAAATTGTAGACCTGCACCAGGCTGGGAAGAGTGAATCTACAATAGGCAATTGTAAGAAAATGAAAGACATACAAGACCATTGATAATCTCCCTCGATCTGGGGCCCCACGCAAGATCTCATCCCGTGGGGTCAAAATGATCATGAGAACGGTGAGCAAAAATCCCAGAACTACACGGAGGGACCTGATGAATGACCTGCAGAGAGCTGGGACCAAAAGTAAGAAGGCTACCATCAGTAACACACTACACCGAGAGGGACTCAGATCCTGCAGTGCCAGGCGTGTCCCCCTGCTTAAGCCAGTACGTGTCCAGGCCTGTCTGAAGTTTGCCAGAGAGCATATGGATGATCCAGAAGAGGATTGGGAGATTATCATGTTGTCAGATGAAACCAAAATAGAACTTCTTGATTAAAAACTCACCTTGTTGTGTTTGGAGGAAGAAGATTTCTGAGTCGCATCCCAAGAACACCATACCTACTGTGAAGCATGGGGATGGAAACATCATGCTCTGGGGCTGTTTTTCTGCAAAGGGGACAGGACGACTGATGCCCAGCAACAGCCCCAAAACATGACTGCTCTAGAGGAGATCTGCATGGAGGAATGGGCAAAAATACCAGCTACAGTGTGTGCAAACTTGGTGAAGATGTTTGACCTCTGTCATTGCCAACAAAGGTTATGTTTTATTGATATTTTTATTGAACCTAACACACGTCTTTGGAATGTGAGAGGAAACCAGAGTAACTGGAGAAAACCCACGGAGACACGGGGAGGACATGCAGAGCCCAGAGTCGGGATCCAACAGGGGAACTCGGAGCTGTGAGGTGGCAGTGCTAACCAGTGTGGGAACCACACTTGTCAAAATATAATTTACAGAGCCTTTAGCATACACCAAACAGAAACTTGGTTTTCTCATAACAGTGGGCATGGTCAGGATGGGATTTAGCATCAACTTGATATTTTAGCTATGGCTAACCTGCAGTTTCATCTTGAATTCTGTGTTTTTCCAGAATCACAAATGCTTTGGTAAATTAATTTGAGTGTCAAGTTCATTATACACAAAGTTTATTATTTGGGAATTTGTTGACAGGACACCTTGCCAGTATGTTGGAGTTTGTTAGCTAGCTAACAAAGGAAATTTATCTAGCCTTCTTACTGGCCTATTTATCATCTATTTATGGAGTAATATATAATCGGTATACTTGAGATTTATGTACAAAGATATAACTTGGCCACAGCAAAGGCCAGCATCTTTTACACTACTGAAAATCACCAGACACTTGTCCTTCAGCCACTTGTCCATCATCATATATAGTATAGTACATGGCCAAAGAAAAATCACCATTTGGGTTCAATTAAGCAAATACTTGAGACTTTAATTGGAGAACTACTATAGTAATTAATGTTCAGCTGATGGCTGTTTTTTTAACTCTAACTAATATAGTGAATAGCTTCTCATTTCATGAAGAATGGTATCCATGGACACTGTTTCAGATGGAACAAGTTATTGGCCTGCATGAACCAAAGAAAACAACTACGGAGATGCTGAAGTGACTGGAACTGGCTTAAGAACTTTCCAGTGCCTTATTAAAACCTGGAACGACAGTGGTGAATCGTCATATTTGCAGGAGAAATATGGTCAGATAAAAAATCTTGTATACTTGCTTGATGAAGTCAAATCATTAAAAACAATTGCTTAATAGTTGCTAAAAGTAAGAATATTTCCACACGAACAATGCAACAAAAGCTTACAGGACTGGGTCTAAACATTTGTGTAATAAAACCACTTGTTAGTGAGACTAATTGTTAAAACAGGCTTCCATTTGCTATTGAGCATAAGGATGATGTGGTCTGATAGGGAGCATAAATAAAAAGATCATGTGATCTGATCTGTCCAGATTTACCTGAATCCAGAGTCATGGGCTTGTCAGGTTAAAAAAATGGAGCTCATGAAGCAATGCACCCATCAGTTGTAGTGCCCAGTGTCCAGGCCTGTGGAATAAGTGTTATGATCTGGTGTTGCTTCAGCTGGTCAGGTCTAGGTTCAGCAATGATGTGTGTCAACAAGATGAATTTATTTGAGTATCTAAACATACTGAATGACCAGGTTATCCCATTAATGGATTTTTCCTTCCCTAATGACACAGGCATATTCCAGGATGACAATGAAAAGATTCAGCTGATTTAAATGTAAATGAGTGGGTCTGGTAGTGTGAACCATTTTCACATATGAATTGGACACCACGGAGTTTTATTTCCAGGGCCTATGAGCAAGGCCCCCAAGTGAGAAAGTGCACTGAGTCACTTGGACAAAAAATGATAATGTGTTAAAAACCAATGAGATACTACACAAGAATTCACTGGTTTATGAATTTAATAAATCAAGTCAACGGTTTCATGTTCTCTCATTGAAGAGAACAATGGAGCTCAACTGGTTTTAACCAGTAAAGCTGCACTTGCTGATTAACAACACCTGTGTAAATAACTACAGAAAGCTTTTTCTAAGCTTATTGAATGGAAATGTATTTTATGCAGGGAATGTAGTAGCTTAGCAGTTAAGGTACTGGACTTAGAATCAGAAGGTCCAGGGTTCAAATCCCACCTCTGCCAAGCTGCCACTGTTGGGTCCTTGAGCAAAACCTTTAACCTATAATTGTTTGATTGTAAGGTTGTATCAGTTGGAATGTGATAATCATATGTGCAGTGCAGACAAGACATTTTGACTTGTGAACATTAGTTGTCAAGTAAAATATATAGGAGTCTGATCTGCCAAGCTTGAAATAAAGTACCGTATTTTTCGGACCATAAGGCACACTTAAAATCCTTTAATTTTCTCAAAAAACGACAGTGCGCCTTTAAAAGCGGTGCGTCTAATGTATGAATTAGACCTAGAACCGATTGTTGATGGTACACGGTGCTCATAAATCTGTCAAAATGTTTTAGCATGGCCTTGGTAAGTTACGAAGCTTACGGCCACCGTAGTGCGCAGCATCGCGGAGTAATACGGTATGTGCTTCAGCATTAGCGTATGTGCATTCATTCATTCATTTTCGAAGCGGATTTCAAACACAACGCTATCAGTCACGCAGTACAACATGGACATAGAGCAGCTGTGAGAGAATTCAACATTAGCGAATCAATGGTACGGAAGTGGAGGAAGCAAGAAGACGCCCTGCGCCAGGTAAAGACCAAACTGAGGTTCCGACGGAACTTAAGAGTTTTGTTTCATTTAATGCGCCTTATAACCCGGTGCGTTTTATGTATGAACATAGATCCGTTAGCAGCCGATCGTTGATATTGCGTCTTATAATCCGGTGCGCTTTATGGTCCGGAAAATACGGTATGTAAAACATATGTAGACAAGGAAACTTCAATTTTTGATAAAATAAATATATAAGGGGAAGTTTCCTTTCCCTTCTTATATATATATATATATATATATATTTGTTTATAGTCCTAAAAGTGGATAAAGAGAACCCAGTTAAACAAATGAGACAAAAATATTAGGTGAAGTTAGAGTTGGGTGTTTTCAATCAATGGGATGACAATCAGGTGTGAGGGGGCACCCTGTTTTATTTAAAGAACAGGGATCAAAGTCTGCTCTTCACAACACATGTTTGTGGAAGTGTATCATGGCACGAACAAAGGAGATTTCTGAGGACCTCAGAAAAAGAGTTGTTGATGCTCATCAGGCTGGAAAAGGTTACAAAACCATCTCTAAAGAGTTTGGACTCCACCAATCCACAGTCAGACATATTGTGTACAATTGGAGGAAATTCAAGACACAATCTGACATAATTTTAGTCTGTTGTGCTAGAGAGCTGGTGCAGGCGTTGAGTGGAACAGTTAGTATCCCATTGAGCCAGATGAGCTGGTGGCCATTTCATTTAGTACAGGGAAGGTTGAAAGCAAATGTCTGCCTGGATGAGGGGAACTTTTTTCAGTAATTTAATATAAGGGTGTAGCCTATGTCTGTTTTGTGCCAATAGTCCATTAGCATGTTGTTGTAAGTATATGCTAAGTAAGAATTTGTGTGTTTTTTTTTTTTTAATGAACAGGTAGCATTATGCCATAATTTTCATCCCAGCTATTCAAAATCCCAGTCAGTTTCCCAGTCACATATCTGCTAACTCCATCTCTAGACTATGCATTTTCTTCTAAGTTTAGACACAACAGTCATGCATAGGATTTTTTTTCTGTGTGATTGGAATTTTAGGACAAATATCCTTTCTGTTAAATTATTTTCTGTAAGCATTGTCCAAAGGTAATGGCAGTGTGTGGTACCCTCCTGTACCCACTGGCAATTACTACTGGAACATCTATTATTATCTAAAATTATTGGCAATGCTAGTAGGAGTGCAGCTCAGATACAAGAATTGTTCCTGTTCCTTTGTTAATGGGATCGCCGTGCTGAAGAGTCATATGACGTTAAAAAGAGCCAATGGCTCTGTAAGCATTTTGTTCCAGGGCAGAATATTGTGCCATGTAATCCACTTGTCAATCTAAAATATTCTAACATACTTTTTGATCTTGGATATTTCTACCTCCTCTTCATATACAATTGAACAATTTTTTAAAAGCAGTGAACAAAGAAGATGATAGATTTCACTGTTTTTTGACTGAGGTTTCCAAGAATTATTGAAAACATTTTTGTTAGTCTAAAAATTGGACATCACTGACAGGGAGTTTGAAGAGCTTCTAGTGGAGCCATAGAAAATAGCAAGGCATTTAAGGATGTTGTTGAGAATTGCCTTGGCAACCACAGTGCACTTAACTACTGAGCTGATTGACAGCTGAAATTAAAGCTGAAATGTTATTTTATCCACACTTTGACTTCTTCCCTGCTGAGCTTCGTGCAGTCAGTGACGAACATAGTGAAAGGGTTCATTAGAACAGTGTGACCATGGAAAAGCGGTTTCAGGGCAATTGGAATCCATCAGTGCATTCACAAGTGTGACTTGAATACATGTGAAAATCAGCTGCAAAACATGTAAAACCCAGTTTAATTAACGTGTCAGCATCTATGTGATTTACATAACATGATTTAATGCAGTTCAATTCAGTGAATGTATTTTAATCGTTCTCCTAATTCCTATGTGACATACCATATAGTTTTGCGTTCAGCTTGACATTGACGATCACAGTCTCAGTTTTCTCAGGAAACTTAATTTTTAAAAAACTGTCCACTGACACTGGTCATGGTGCTAATTTAGATAGTGGGATATCATACAAGTAGGATTGTGGTGACAGAGCAGTTAAAGTACTGGACTGTGACCAAAAGACCCAGGGTTCAAACCTCAGCACTGCCAAGCTGCCACTGGGCAAGACTTTAACCCTCAATTGTTTGGATTGTGAAATTGTAGCCGTTTGAGTCACTCTAGATTGGAGTGTCAGCAAAATTACTTAATGGAAATGGAAATGAATGAAGCTTCGGAAAGTATCATGTTAAATTGGGAAAGAGCCTACCCCATAATTCTCTTCAATGCTATGTATGCCGTGGCATTAAAACTGACCTTCCCTGGAATTAAGGTTCTAATGAAACCATGAAAACAGCCAGTTGCCATTTCATTTTACACAAAGCTGTATAACTGGCACCATGCTACCCTAACAGCCCAGGAAGTCGCTTGCTGGCATACGTTGACAGTGCTGCACAAAAAAACATTGAACTCTTTAGTAACACACATGCTGCATTACTTTATTTCAATTAATTGTTAGTTGTATGTGCTATAAGAGAGAATTTTTCACAGTTTTGTCCTACTTTTGATTTATGTTAAATAAAACATTCTCCTTGTTAGGGAAAAAGTTTCTTTTCCTTGTATGTATTCTTCCAAAATCTATACACGGCCAACCTTACGTAACATTAGTAATCACAATATACGAGAAGTTTAGCTCCACAATGCTTAGCAGTTGCCGTCACTTCTAAAAGCAAATGGTACAGTCCAGAAAAGCTGCCCATCCCCCACTCCACCATATTTTCTGTTTCTGTGCTTTGAGGATCATGGCCAGGCTAGTCAGACTGCTGCTTATGCTGAAGTCTGAATGCTAATCAGAAATAGGTTTTCGCTTCAGCAGTGTTAAGACGACCGGACACTGATATTTAATGTGAAAAAACTTGTTGTTTATTAAGGAAATGTAAAGGGAGATGTCGGTTGTTTAGCTTGTAAACCTTGAAACAAAGAGCTTGTAGGATGTAGCTGTGAAAATGACATATAAAGCATAACCACAAACCATGATTTGGTTATTCATTTAGGAAAGTTTATTAATTTAACTTAACCTCCTGGATCTTCAGTGGTGCCTCCCATATGCAGAATTAAAATGATATGGTCCATGCTAATCTGTAATTTTCCGCGCAGTTGATTTTCTCATGTCTGTACAGTTGGGGATCTGTAATTGTTGCCTTATATGTGTTTGTCCCAGAAGTTGAATCTGTACATAGGACATAGATTTTGTCGGAGAAACGTTTCATTAGTGCTTCAGTCTCAGCTAGTTGGAAATTTCCCCAATCGTATATACAGCACATTTGCATAACGACTGGTACCAGCACCACTGCATAACAATGGGACCGGTGATCAGTTTAATATGCAGATTGACATGGCCATTAACGACTCCTCGGTTTAGGAATGGACACCTCTCAGAGTACACCTCTAGCCATCTTACAATGGAGCCATCGCAGCCTTTCCCCAATCCTGTGTGAATGGCACACGTGGCCATTGTCGTTAATGGCTATGTCAATCTGCATGTTAAACTGATCAACGGTCCCATTGTTATGCAATGGTGCTGGTACCAGTCGTTATGCAAATGTGTTATATATAAGATTGGGAAAGTTTTCTAACTGCTGAGACTGAAGAAGTCACTTGGTACATTCTGAACATCATTGCCCCTCCCCCACCACTGCTTTCACTGCTTTCCTTTCACTGCTGTTGACATTTAAAATTCGCAAGTCAGCTAGCCTTAACTTTCAAATCAAAATAGCAACATTTGAAGACTTCTGATAAAGGTTTCACTTATTTTCCTTTGCTGACAGGTTTCATACTTGCTGTCACCGATCTGTAGGTAATGAACTATTAAACCTCAGTTGTACACAAGTTAAATAATGTACTATAATGCTAATTCTGATGTTACTGTAAGCTTGGTGCAATCACAGTATGACATTGTTGCTGTTCATAAATGTACTTTTATAATAATCATGCCCAGGATGCTCAGGTGGTGCAGGAGGAGTTCGCTAGCCCAATCACTATCTGGCTAGGTTCTGCAATATGCAGGCATGACTTGCTAGGTCTGAATGAGGGGAGATCATGCCCTGGTGCAATAGCAAAGATTTAGCCAGTGGGTGAGAATAGGCTCAGTTGTGAGAGCTCTGGGTAAAATTCCAGTTATAAAAACTGTATTGATGTCACAGAAATCCAGTCACAAGTAGCGACAAACAGTTCTCTGAATGCTGAAAACAGAAAACCTCACATTTATTGTACTGCGTCGAACAATGTTACTATGGGGCAGGGCTATAGATGTTCAGACATTTTTACATATTTCCCTTCATTCGTGGTTAACACTGATGGTGCACAAATGGCTTAGTTGAACAGATCCTCATTCAGCACACAGCTGATTTGGGAGCCATTTTATTTTTCTGCTGGAAATGTGTGGAATTAAATGTCAATCGGGGAAGGGGAATTTTTGTTCCTCGCTACACCAACTTAAAACTTTTTGCCAAATTTATAATCCCCTTTGAAACAGTACAACAAATAGATCCTACTTAGAGTTTTCTTTAAGTTAAAGGTAATAACTTAAACTAGTAAAGTTATTAACAATATCTGAAAATGTACCCTCCTGGATTCTGCTTAACCTGTACTGCAGGTGCAGGCCATGTGCTGCTTTGCATAATTTAGGTCTTTGGTGTCATAAATGCGCTAATGGACTACTGACCAGAAGGCCAAGGGTTCAAGTCTCTGTACTGCCAAGGTGCTACTGTTGTTGCGTTGAGCAAGGCCCTTAGTTTTCACTTGTTGGATTGTAAAATTGTCAGTTTAAAGTCGCTCTGCTGCAAATGTTATGTCTGAAGTCAAAAGTTAAAAAAGCATAATAATTCAGTTATGTTCATTCCTGATTTATTGTATCTGATCTGACCCACTTGTGCAGAAGTAACTGCAGTGAAATGTTTCAGGTAACTTATGATCAGTCTTGCATTGGCTTGAAAGTTGTTTTTTTTGCCCATTTCTCTATACAGAAAGGGTCTCAAGCCTTATGGTCTCAAACGTCCACATAACATTTCATATAGCTTTATGGTTTGTCTACATGATCTTTAGCAATCTATGGATTGTATCAATGTTGCAGTGAACTTTTGGAGAGCAGTGGCTTTCTCCTTGCAACCCTGCATGCACACCATTGTTGTTCAATGTTCTCCTGATGGTGGACTCTTGAACATTAAAATCAAATCAATGTGAGAAACGTCTTCATTAGCTTGAGAAGACAACCTCCGTTTTCTTGTGACCTTGTGGGCTCTTACATGCTATGCTTTTAGAGTGATGGACGACCACTCCTGGGGGGGTAACTTCCACAAACTTGTGTTTTGAAGATCAGACTTAGATGCCTGTTCTAATTAAATTCAATTCAAATTTTTGGCACACTTTCAAGCCCCATTGTAAGCCCCCATTACTTAATATTTGTTTAGTCATATTGAATCACTCCATTATGGAGCACACCTGAATGTGAATTATGACCTACTTGGTGTGTTGGTCATTTGTTTCCTGTTTAATCTAAATGTGCAGAAAAAAGGGACTCCTAGAGAAATTGTTTTTTTTTTCCTAAGCAACACAGTAAGAATAGCTATCACATTTGGTCCATTTAAAATGATAAACTATGCTAAAATACTTTTGTCTCTTTCTTAGGGTGTGCCCATCATCTCTCAACGTGGTTTCTTGATCAAAAGTAATAACTTGCTGACTGAAGCAACTACTGGTAATTGTTTTTTATTCATTTATTTAAAAAAATTAAGCCTTTCAATGCTATATTTCAATATTTTCCACCGTCTTACAACATGCACATAGTTGGTCTGTTTACATTTACACTTACAGTATTTCAGCAGTCTGATATTAATATCCTCATGTTAACAGCTTATAGAATAAGCTCATTATTGGAAATAAACCAATGATGTTTTTTGTTTTATAAACACATTTAATTCCATTCGTTTGCATTTCATCTGATAATACATATGCAGATAAAAGCTTAGCTATATGCAATACCACATACAATTGCACAGAGTAATGTTTAGAAATGTGGCATTGGTGATGGTTTGGTCCAAATACATACAGTGGTGCTTGAAAGTTTGTGAACCCTTTAGAATTTTCTATTTTTATGCATAAATATGACCTAAAACGTCATTTTAGTCCATTCCTCCGTACAGAACAGCTTCAACTCTGTGATGTTGGTGGGTTTCCTCACATTAACTGCTTGCTTCAGGTCCTTACACAACATTTAGATTGGATTGAGGTCAGGACTTTAGCCATTCTTTGGTAGAACGGCTTGTGTGCTTAGGGTCGTTGTCTTGCTGCATGACCCACCTTCTCTTGAGATTCAGTTCATGGACAGATGTCCTGACATTTTCCTTTAGAATTCTCTGATATAATTCAGAATTCATTGTTCCATCAATGATGGCAAGCCGTCCTGGCCCAGATGCAGCAAAACAGGCCCAAACCATGATATCCACCACCATGTTTCACAGATGGGATAAGGTTCTTATGCTGGAATGCGGAGTTTTCCTTTATTCAAACATAACACTTTTCTTTTAAACCAAAAGTTATATTTTGGTCTCATCCGTCCACAAAACATTCTTCCAGTAGCCTTCTGGCTTGTCCACGTGATCTTTAGCGAACTGCAGACGAACAACAATGTTCTTTTTGGAGAGCAGTGGCTTTCTCCTTGCAGCCCTGCCATGCACACCATTGTTGTTCAGTGTTCTTCTGATGGTGGACTCATGAACATTAACATTAGCCAATGTGTGAGAGGCCTTCAGTTGCTTAGAAGTTAATTCCTCCATTTGTACACAATCTGTCTGACTGTGGATTGGTGGAGTCCAAACTCTTTAGAGATGGTTTTGTAACCTTTTCCAGCCTGATGAGCATCAACAACAACTCTTTTTCTGAGGTGAAAATCTGATGATGTTTTAGGTCATATTTATGCAGAAACATAAAACATTCTAAAGGGTTCACAAATGTTCAAGCACCACTGTAGTATGCAGTTGTATTCAATCAAAAAACTCAAATCAAAAAATTGTTACCAGTAAAGTGAATTGGAACCTACATTCAGTAATGTTTTAGTGCTTTGAAACAATGCTACATGCCTGCTACATGGTTGATAAAATAGTTTAATTGATTATAAATTATTCATTATCAAAAGCAGTGACACTACCGCATTTAGAAAATGAAGTATTTTAACCACACTAACAACAGAAATTAGATTACTGACACTAATAGACTTGGAGATTTACAGAAATCAGATCACTTCACCGCATGTAACCCTGGTTATAGGATTACTGGCAAAATCCTGTGTTTATCCACTTAATCTTTGCATGTAAACAAACTCAGTATCTTGTAGGCTATTGCTATTCTTGTGATGGGTGTCATGTCACAACACTGTAACATAAATTCTGTAGTCCTATAATGATTTTGATTCATTGGAAAATTTAGCTAAATACTCTAGCTAAAAATCTGTGACACAAAAAAATCCAACAACATGGAGAATTTGTCCATCTTAAAAATCCCCAATTTGGCACAAAACTACAAAAACTGGCTAAATTGCTGTTTTCTGCAGTGAACAAATGAGTATTATCTATTCTGTATTGCAGTCTGATGTAACTACATTCATGTCTAACAGAAAATATTTACACTGTCAAGTGTTTTTATGGATCAGTCAAATTAAGAGTGACAAGAGTGCTGCTACTGAAACAATATGATCAACAAGAACTGCACAATGTATACAGGACAACCCAGTAGATCACTCATTAAAATGATGCAGGCATTAAGTAAATATTATTTACGATATGAACTTTTACAGCAAACAATGGGTGATAATATGAATTAAATATCCTCCCATAGCTTTGCAGAAAGTGATCAGTGTATGATTTTGTGCCTAACTATACTTCTGCAAATAAGTGAAGTACAGTCAGGGGAGGTATTGTATTAGTGGAGTCTCTGACTTCTAAATCAGCTAAACCCGTCATCAGCGAATTTGACCTTACTGGATGTCTGGAGGTCTCTTTGCCATTGTACTAAAACAAGTATAAGAAAACCCCATCTTGGTCTACTCATGGTGGAACTACCCATACCCTTGAGTAGATTCCCTCTGAAACCTAGTACACACTGGACTGAGTCCACACAGCCAGAGTCTGGTGTCGGGATCAAACAGGTGAGCTTTGAGGCGACAGTGCCAATCACGGCACCACTGTGCTGCCCTTACCTAGGATTACAGTGGTGCTTGAAAGTTTGTGAACCCTTTAGAATTTTCCATATTTCTGCATAAATATGACCTAAAACATCAGATTTTTACACAAGTCCTAAAAGTAGAAAAAGATAATCCAGTTAAAGAAATGAGACAAAAATATTACACTTGTTATTTATTGAGGAAAACTATCCAATATTACATATTAGTGAGTGGCAAAAGTCATTTGAAGGTGAAATTAGAGTTGGGTGATTTCAGTCAATGGGATGACAATCAGGTGTGAATGGGCACCCTGTTTTATTTAAAGATAGATAGATAGATAGATAGATAGATAGATAGATCACCCAGGGGGAAATTCGTGAAAGAACAATGATCTGTCAAAGTCTGCTCTTCACAACACATGTTTGTGGAAGTGTATCATGGCACGAACAAAGGAGATTTCTGAGGAGCTCAGAAAGAGTTGTTGATGCTCATCAGGCTGGAAAAGGTTACAAAACCATCTCTAAAGAGTTTGGACTCCACCAATCCACAGTCAGACAGATTGTGTACAAATGGAGGAAATTCCAGACCATTGTTACTCTCTACAAGAGTGGTCGACCAACAAAGATCACTCCAAGAGCAAGGTGTGTAATAGTTGGCGAGGTCACAAAGGACCGCAGGGTAACTTCTAAGCAACTGAAGGCCTCTCTCACATTGGCTAATGTTAATGTTCATGAGTCCACCATCAGAAGAACACTGAACAACAATGGTGTGCATGGCTGGGTTGCAAGGAGAAAGCCACTGCTCTCCAAAAAGAACATTGCTGCTCGTCTGCAGTTTGCTAAAGATCACGTGGACAAGCCAGAAGGCTACTGGAAGAATGTTTTGTGGACGGATGAGACCAAAATATAACTTTTTGGTTTAAAAGAAAAGCGTTATGTTTTGGAGAAAGGAAACACACTGCATTCCAGCATAAGAACCTTATCCCCATCTGTGAAACATGGTGGTGGTAGTATCATGGTTTGTGCCTGTTTTGCTGCATCTGGGGCCAGGACGGCTTGCCATCATTGATGGAACAATGAATTGTGGATTATATCAGAGAATTCTAAAGGAAAATGTCAGGACATCTGTCCATGGAACTGAATCTCAAGAGAAGGTGGGTCATGCAGCAAGACAACGACCCCTAAGCACACAAGTCGTTCTACCAAAGAATGGTTAAAGAACAATAAGTTCATGTTTTGGAATGGCCAAGTCAAAGTCCTGACCTTAATCCAATGAAAATGTTTGTGGACGGACCTGAAGCGAGCAGCTAATGTGAGGAAACCCACCAACATCCCAGAGCTGAAGCTGTTCTGTACGGAGGAATGGGCTAAAATTCCTCCAAGCCGGTGTGCAGGACTGATCAACAGTTACAGGAAACGTTTAGTTGCAGTTATTGCTGCACAGGGGGGGTCACACCAGATACTGAAAGCAAAGGTTCACATACTTTTGCCACTCACTAATATACAATATTGGATTATTTTTCTCAACAATCTGATGATGTTTTAGATCATATTTATGTAGAAATATAGAAAATTCTAAATGGTTCACAAACTTTCAAGCACCACTGCACGATTGACAGTACAAATGCTGGTTCCTGAGTGTGTGATGTTGTGTGGTTGTTATGCCTTAAGTTTCAGAACTGTGTTTTTATACGAAAGTGATTTTTAGTGCACATCTGGCTGTTCTGCCAACAAACTTTAGCTTGGTCATGGTTGGATGTTTTATAAGGACAAGCCTAAGTACACAAAAAAATGGTGCCGTGACCACAGAATCAGGCCATGAAATTTCCATCCCAGTCCCATGGAATAAACCCCATTGAAGACTTGTGGTATGAGCTAAAGAGGGGAGTGCACAAGAGAGAAGAAAAGGCCAGGTTTGAGTCTGTATTGAGGAGTGTCTTGGATTCCTTGCTCTGTATTCTCCAAGCTACTTCGGCAATGTACTTATTCTCAGATTCTGTACTAATTTTCAGTTCAAGATCAAACATGGCTACAGAGACATTTTTGCTAACTTTTTTTATCCATCTTTATGAAGGGTTGCAATAATTCTGGAGCTGACCAAATTACGTTTATTGACATCCAGTAAGGTCATATCTAAGGCCAAGGTCACAAAGGTTATGGCTTTGGAGTGAAATTCTGGACTCTACTAGTATAACACTACCCATTGCAATACAGATCAGATTGTATTAGAACTTTTCCTTTGCACTGTTGAAGAGGAAACATTTGGATTCATGTACACAATGAAAGCCCTCTTCCATGTAAAGCTACTTTGAACTGATTTGTCCATCACCAACATGGGTAGATGAAAGTGTACTTCAGAGATTTGCCATGTAAAGCCTTGACATGCATGTAAACATGATTTACAGGCTAGAAGTAAAAAGTCTCCTGATCGGAGGGTTTTCCTTAATGATCAGTAGCATTTTCTCCGGTTAATAGATCCTGAAGTCTTAGTGACTGGTTCCTATCTGCAAAATGTATGTTATTGTGAGCTAAAAATTACTGTCTGTTTTAATTCTGTCCTCCGTGATTAAGTACAGTATTTGCTTAAGAAACAACAGAATAATTCATGAAATCAGGAAACTCAAGCCACTTCCACTTCCTTGGGTGAATAAACCACAAGAGAACAGGTCAACATTATTTAGTGGTCAGATAAGAAAACTGACCTTGATAAACCAAAACAAATTTTAAAAGGGGATCCCAGGTGGACATGGGAAGGAATGAAAGCATACAAGTACTGTGATTCAAACGTGTAGGGTAGTACAGTAGAGCCTTTGTGATGAAGCTAGCATAAACCAAATCAGTACACTGGGAGTGTCTGCAGTCACTGCACCACTGCCAAGCTAAGCTGGTGGCCATTTTGTGTTACTGCATGTCTGGCCGCTTGCAGTAAATGGTTGAGAGTGGGTGGAGCTCTTAAAAGAACCTTGTCTTAATTTTACCATCTTGTTTGCATCGGCATCAAACAAGAATAGCTGCGGGTGCTTTTCTATGCTGAATAAATGTTGTGCTTCACTGCCTTAAATGTGCTTCACAACATTTAACTGGCTGCATGTACTGTAGTGTTCCTGTTCATCTCAATTTAAATAATGCATCTAGGTGACATGTTTGGATTGGATTAGTCATCGGAGTATACATTTCATTACACACTTTGACAAGGTCATCTCTTGAGTAGGCTGCTAATGAAGGGCAAATGATAAATAAATAATCCATAACCATAGGACACTATTTAAGACCATTGGAAATAAGAGAATGAAGCTTAAAATATATTTGATGCAAAATTTAAAATGCATTCCCTTAACATTGAAGCGCTTTTCTCTCTGAAGAGCCTGTGGGAAAGGAGAAGATAATAGGAAAGGTCGTTGGGTTTGCCTTCAGTAGAACAAGTCTAAGCTGGTTCAAACGGTTTCTGTTGCATGTTTCTGATTGGCAAGACTTTAAGCAGCATTATTTACTGAAAATAAATTGTGTACTAACGTTTATGTACGTTGTTTTCTCAGCCTTGAATTGTAGGCACGGTTTTTGCACACTGTGTTGTGTGAGACTGCTAAATACATGAGCAGAATGGGACATTGTGTTTTGTAGATTCAACAAAGCTTTTATATCAGAGAATATATGCATTTATTTCTAATGTGGTGATTTCTGGTAAACTTCCTACAGTAATTTGAGAAATGACTCATTCCTGACACTTAGTATGCAACATTCGGTGTGTTTGGGAACGGAGGAAAGGGTGACTTTGTTGAATATTAGTTGCGTCTGAATACTAACACAATGTTGAACTATTTGATTTGCCGTCTGTTATGTACAATCTGTGAATCAGAGTTTGTGATGATATGCTAGGATTTGTTAGGGGAATAATTCTTTCCTCGTCTATTTATTGTGTAGCTTTAAAATGAGAGTTGGTTGCATGTGGAGGATTACATTTTAGTTGTGAGTTATCAAATTAGCTCCTCACTTTTCCCCTATAGCACCAGCACTTGGTATAACCCAGGCGGCAGTTTTATCACTGTCCCCTGCCCCCGACTTTATTTTCTTTTGATCACGTAGACAAGCCAGAAGGCTATTGGAAGAATGTTTTGTGGATGGATGAAATATAGAACCAAAATAAACCAAAATACAACTTTTTGGTTTAAAAGTAAAGTGTTATGTTTGGAGAAAGGAAAACACTGCATTCCAGCATAAGAACCTTATCCCATCTGTGAAACATGGTGGTGGAGGTGGTATCATGGTTTGTGCCTGTTTTGCTGCATCTGGGCAGGACAGCTTGCCATCACTGATGGAACAATGAATTGTGGATTATATCAGAGAATTCTAAAGGAAGATGTCAGGACATCTGTCCATGAACTGAATCTCAAGAGAAGGTGGGTCATGCAGCAAGACAACGACCCTAAGCACACAAGTCGTTCTACCAAAGAATGATTAAAGTATAGCTTTAAAATGAGAGTTGGTTGCATGTGGAGGATTACATTTTAATTGTGAGTTAGCAAATTAGCTCCTCACTTTTCCCCTATAGCACCAGCACTTGGTATAACCCAGGCGGCAGTTTTATCACTGTCCCCTGCCCCCGACTTTCTTTTCTGCGGTCTCTCCCATGACAAATGTAGAGCCAATCAAAGCCCAGCTTCTTATAGTTATGCTGATGGAACCCTGTTTTGTTTAAAGAACAGGGATCTATCAAAGTCTGCTCTTCACAACACATGTTTGTGGAAGTGTATCATGGCACGAACAAAGGAGATTTCTGAGGACCTCAGAAAAAGAGTTATTGATGCTCATCAGGCTGGAAAAGGTTATAAAACCATCTCTAAAGAGATTGGACTCCTCCAATCCATAGTCAGACAGATTGTATACAAATGGAGGAAATTCAGGACCATTGTTATCCTCCCCTGGAGTGGTCAACCAACAAAGATCACTCCAAGAGCAAGGCGTGTAATAGTTGGCGAGGTCACAAAGGACCCCAGGGTAACTTCTAAGTAACTGAAGGCCTCTCTCACATTGGCTAATGTTAATGTTCATGAGTCTACCATCAGAAGAACACTGAACAACAATGGTGTGCATGGCAGGGTTGCAAGGAGAAAGCCACTGCTCTCCAAAAAGAACATTGCTGCTCGTCTGCAGTTTGCTAAAGATCACGTGGACAAGCCAGAAGGCTATTGGAAGAAAGTTTTGTGGACGGATGAGACCAAAATAGTGCTTGGTTTAAAAGAAAAGCGTAATGTTTGGAGAAAGGAAAACACTGCATTCCAGCATAAGAACCTTATCCCATCTGTGAAACATGGTGGTGGTAGTATCATGATTTGGGCCTGTTTTGGCTGCATCTGGGCAGAATGGCTTGCCATCATTGATGGAACAATGAATTCTGAATGATATCAGAGAATTCTAAAGGAAAATGTCAGGACATCTGTCCATGAACTGAATCTAAAGAGAAGGTGGGTCATGCAGCAATGGGACACTGCATTTTGTAGATTCAACAAAGCTTTTCTATCAGAGATTATATGTATTTATTTTTAATGTAGCGCTTTCTTTATCTGGTAAACTTCCTACAGTATTTTGAGAATGACTTATTCCTGACACTTAGTATGCAACATTCGGTGTGTTTGGGAATCGAGGAAAGGGTGACCTTGTTGAATATTAGTTGCGTCTGAATACTAACACAACGTTGAACTATTTGATTTGCCGTCTGTTATGTACAATCTGTGAATCAGAGTTTGTGATTATATGCTAGGATTTGTTGGGGGAATAATTCTTTTCTCGTCTATTTATTGTGTATCTTTAAAATGAAAGTTGGTTGCATGTGGAGGATTACATTTTAGTTGTGAGTTAGCAAATTAGCTCCTTACTTTTCCCCTATAGCACCAGCACTTGGTATAACCCAGGCAGCAGTTTTCTCACTATTCCCTGCCCCCGACTTTCTTTTCTGCGGTCTCTCCCGTGACAAATGTAGAGCCAATCAAAGCCCAGCTTCTTATAGTTATGCTGATGGCCTACTTCTAAATACCATCATTTATTTCTAAGGTGCAACCTGTATTTGAGCACTTTTTTCAGTTAGTTCTTAATACAACAAGCTCAAAATAACAGCTAGAATTTTTATAAATACAAGGACAACGTACCCTTTAGAAATGAATATGAAAATTTCTTAATTTGTTTAGGTTTGTATCTGAGCACGGAATTAATTTGTGTAAATGCACTCGATGCCATATGCGATTTAAATCTGATTGTTCAAACCACTTCAGGGGGAGGATTGAGGTGCATTGAGGCCACATATTAAACATGTATTTGACTTTTAAGTGTTAGCAGGATGCAATTCGGATACAAGACCTGATTGCTGAATCCTGTGTAATATTTAAATCAGCTCATAACACTGCGCCACCCACTTCCTGAGTTATTTACAGTTTTGTTTGCAAAAGATGGTTGCTGTGTCAAAGGTTGTTTAATATGTGACTACAATGCGTCTCAACTCCTGAAGTAGGTTGAGGATAAGATTTACACGTCCATGTTTATGTGGCTTATCCCAATCTGGATACAAACGTGATACTGAAGATACACGAAACGATCAAGTATAAACTGGCTCATTGACACGTTTCAACAGTCAAGAGTATTTCAAAAGAAATAATTTCAGGTCCAAGTGCAAAACTACAGTGTTGACTTCAGTGTCTGATCAATATCTAATCTGCATGTAAAAGCTCATTTAAGCAAAGTCCTGCTGACAACCTTCATGTATAAAATGCCAATGTATGATGGTATAATAGAATAAAAAGTTGTCCTTGTCCTTCTTAATTGTCTTTGTTTGAGGGATGGAAGTTCTGTGGTAGGGGAAAGCAATTATCATGGAGATTTGCCATCATATTGATAGTTTTGAAGAGACACTCTTCACTCGTGCATATTTGCAAACTGCCTTTGTTTGACCATGCTACATTTTGTAGCTGAAATATGACCATACTTCTGATTCCACTGTTTTGATGTGGGAAAAGTTTATTTGGCGCTTGGGTGGTGCGGAGGGAAATGAGGCCGGTGTGATCATCCCTCAGCCCTACCCAGCCTTTTGATGGACTGGTGCCCAGTTCAGGATAAATGCTCGCTTTGACAAAATATGCCTTCCATTTTTCTCATTGGTCAATAAAAAGTGATGTATTTACAGTTTCCTTCAGTGCAATACGATGTCTCTTTTATCAGGTATGCTTGGCTTTTGACCCTTTTATTTGTTATACTTCTTTATGTAATACCTCAGAGGGAATTGCTTAGACGTGATGAGCAGAAGCAAGGAAATGAAGAAACACTACTGCTACATGTCTGTCGTGAGGGACATTAGTAGTCTGATATGGTCTGCAGTTGTGATAGTCACATTGGACAAATTTAATATCTGGGGGTTGCCTTGGGCCCTCTGTCTACTGAAGGGCCTCAGAGTGCCCCCAACCCCCAAGCCTATGATGTCCCTTTGTTCTGGCTTGTCCCTTCTTAGTCAGAATTGCACGTCCTGCCTTGCCTTTGCTTTGTGAAAATGCTATGCTCTGGGAATAGCAGCAGTTAATTTTTCATTGTTTATGTCAGGACAAGTAAGAGGCTTGATTATTCCACATGCTTTTAGGAAAATTCTACGCATCTGTGTAATCCAATCACAGACAAACAAGCATTAAAAGTTCATAGCATGTTGAATTTTAACATATACAGCCTTCTAGTTCATGAACAGATCTGTCTTGCTCCCTCTTGTGTTGAGTCAAGAGTTGCATATCCTGTCACCCCCCTGCTTTGTGAAATTGGTATGGTCTTGGACTAGCAGTAATTTTCCACCCTGTTCGTTCAATGCAGACTGCTGTAGTAGGGGAGGGAATAATTCCTGCTTCATCGTATATTTATCTTTTTCCTTTAAAAAAATTGTGTGGTGTTCACATTTGTGTCCCCATATTGTAAAATATGATCTTTTACACTCCATGAAGTGGTGCTGTTTAATTGTATTTCTCTGTTCTCAGGTTGCAGTGACTATGTACAGAGATCCCATTTCATACTGCTTCACTTTGCAGTTGTGTATGTTGTTGTCTAGGCACCAAGACTGTGACTGTGCGAGTGTTGCTACACTGCTCTAATGTTGCATGGAATATGCTCCACCCCTATGCTTACGTGGTACAGTCCTTGCTGAACTCCCTTTCTCTCTCACCCTCTCGCCTATATATAGGGTGAGCAGGAGGAAGGCTTGTTAGTCGCATTCTTGCTCCTCATGGCCTACGTCTGAAGCTCACAAAGGTTATAATTTCTTTTTTTTGCAAATACCTTTTGCCATTCAGCATCTAGTTATGTGTTCCCTTGTTATGCATAGAGTATAATTCTCGTTTTCACCACTTTATAGCAACGGTTGATCATTTTCATGGTTTTCGCGGCTTGTAGTTCTGCGTAGCGTAACAGTGTTCGTGCGATTGTTAGTTCTGCTTAGTACAGTTTGTGTCGTCCTCTTGTGCTGTTCCTTGCTGTTTTCTGTAAATGCAGTGTTTGTGATAAGTGAAGATTGAACAGTCTTATCTCTTTGGCCTTGGATTTCGGTTCAGCCTGCTGTTGAGTATGCGTTTGTGATTTTTTTAAATTTCAGATTGAGGGTAGTGTGGTCATGTGAGCAGATTTCAGTGTTGCACCATCTTGTGAGGTTTGCGTGAAAATTTCAAATAGCCTGTTGTTTATTGCTGGCATGGTGAGCAAAGTCCTAATGGGATAAATGAACAAGTATTTGTCACTGCTATTACTTAAATTCGGACAAAAATCAAGAATAGGAGCTTACGAATTTGTGATCGAAGGCTAAATTGGTCTCTGCAGATTGTTGTGTTCATTTAATGCAACCAGGTTTATGTGCTGATTCTTTGCATGGTTCCAGTTTATGCAAATGTAGCCTGTATTGTAATGCTCTTTGGATTGGCAGTGTGGCTACTGCTACACCAGGTTTTGGTGTTGCTGCACAACACCCTGAGCACATGGTACATTCTGGCTGACTTCCCCTCCCCCTTCGCTTTCTCTGTCTCTGTTGCTCTTTTGCTCTTCACCCTGTCTGCTTCAAGTGTGCTCTTTGGACTGAGTGGCTAGCCTCACTAACCTGTTTATTTCCCTTGCCTATTATTGAAGAATTGATTATTAACTTTTTTGATGTTTGCATACATTTTTTGATGATTCTGCAACTGGGTTCTAATGCATTACTGAACATTACTGTTGCTTGGTATTTTTCTGTTTGCTACATTATCAACAATTGTTTGGTATGTTGTCTCATGTTTCGACCCTCATGCGACTCTCATCTTCACTCTTACCAAGAGGTGGTATATTCTTCGAATTTTTTACATTTGTGAGCAAGTCACACCTTTGAGGAGAAAACTTGCAGTCACACGACATCTGTTAAAGCCTGGAGATGGATTTTCCCTTAAATGCCTGTGGACTGGCATCTGTTAGGAGCTTGGAATCAAAGATATCTGTAAATGAAATGGCATAAATAAATAAAATGGAAATACGATTTCCGATGAGAAAAATGAAGGCGAGGCTCAAAAGATACTGTTTTTCACAGTGTTTTTCTCCAGGTCACTGTTTTTTATGGAAAAGATCTCAAAGACAAACTGGTGTAGATGCAGTTGCATGCAGTCACTGGTTATTTTGACAATCTTACAGTCTTGACAGGCCATTCTGAAAACATGATTACCAATGAGAAGAACACAGTCTCCAATGTTGGCTACATGTGTGAACCATGGGTTTCCTGCAGACTACGAAGAATTTCCAGGTTCAGATGTTGTAACGGTACACACCTACCCGCGGAACAAAATATGCTGATGCCCATAAACCTGAACATGGCTGCAGCTGAGGTCTGCTTCAGATAATGTCCAGACCTGACTGCACCCAATTACAGAGCCGCTATCGACAACTCGGGGCCTGTGGTTGGAACTGACGGTCGCACCTGATGATTTGATTTGCTAATGGTCTTTCAAATGAAACTATTCATCATAATATCAACTTTTCAGCTTAATGGAAGCACATTATACCAAATTCCTGCAATGTTTCTTTACCTATTATAATATAAACCATGACTGGAGAGTTTTGGGCACGACACTATGCTGTTAGGGGAGGCATCAAGTTACTTCCTTGTATCAAGTTTTAAATAAATAAAGCACATTTACTTCAGGTCATCTTCTTTTGGTTATTAAAAAAAATGGTTGTCAGTGCTGTAACGAGCGTTGTAACGAGCGTCCAAACTCAAACGATGCAGTGTTTTAGTTAGATTCCCCTTCTTTTCCCTCTCTCTCCTTTTGCCTGCACACCTGTGGGTGTATGGTTACACTTAAAAATTTCCAAACAAAGGATTTGGTCCACTTTCTCATTCCCTGCACTCTTTCAACACTGATATTTGTATGATCTGCCATTACTAATGCTTTGCTTTGATGCAGCTGGCATACCACATGCCATCACTTGCATACAGAGTGCAATTCCGAATGATTTGCCCCGCTTACGTAATTTACGCAGTAATATCAGCCCGACGCTCAAATTTACTGTCTAGAATTATTTGCATGCATTCACAGAACCTTGACTTGTGCTTAACTGCGTGAACTGTTAAATCAAATGTGCTTGTTCTCCTGCCAGCAAAGTGAAACCAGCAGGGATCAGTAATGCAATTAGCAAGTAAGAGCATTTGTTAAGAACATCTTTATTGGTCAGTTAATTTACAGCATTACAGCAAAAAGACAAAACAATTCAGCAAATATAACAAGCACAATTTTTTTTGCTGATGTGCATTGATACAGTACATATGTTTAGTTGTTTATGTTGGTGGCTTATTGTCACCATCCTAAAATCATTTTTTGACGGTAACTACATTTCTAAAGTCTTTTACCAGGTGCCCTTATTCAGAGTGCCTTACAATTGCAATTGTAGGGATTTTGCTGAAGGACCTAACAGTGGCAGCTTGGCAGACCCCTGGACCTTCTAGCCCATAATCCAGTACCTTAACCGCTATACTACCGTACTATACCAGTCCCACAGGACTACCCATTAGGTAGTTCTGCTATTATTTTATATCATTTAAAAGATTCATAACTATTTATGAGTTAAGCAGTTGAGGGTTACAGTTCTTTGCAAACAGCCAGTGCCTTTCTGGCTGTCAAAACAACCACACCATTGCAGGCCCTTAAACACTGAGATATTGCCCCCAGGGTTTCTTATTATTTCAAACCAATGCTAATGCATATCTATGGGACAGCTGAATAAAGAGCAGTCACTTCACTTTCATGAGCTAACAGATGCCAGCGATTGGCTAATTTCTCTTTGATTGACAAGGAGTTTGGAATGCCACTTCTCCCATCCGTTAAGCAGAAACAGTTATGCTTGCTTGGAATTCCAGCCATGGATAGCCATGACATTGTTGGGATTCTTGGATTCTCATCGTATTTGGCCTTGTAAAACTGCCAGGAAAGCGATATGGTTTGGGCCTGTTGGTATGTAATGTTTGCCACTTGATTAGATGACTTTATAAAAAGGTTGGGAGGTGGTGGTTTGTGGTTATTTACTGTATTAATCAAGAAATTCACAATCTGATATTGATTTAGGATTTTTGGAAGACCTCTGGACACAATGTTGAGTGTTTAAGAGAATCTTGGATGGGATTACCCAGCTTCTTTGGCTTGCACTTTCTATAAATCCTCTACAAATGGGAACTACATACATACCATGGATAAAACATCTTGGCATTGTCTCTTTACAGTCATTCAGATACTCGAGTGACATATCGATCAATATCATTTTATTATACAAACAAAAAGGGATGCTTTCTTCGGTACACGGAATTCCACTTGTCATGGAGTTTCTTTACAGATGGAATCGCTGGCTATGTGGACACGCCTGGCGTCTCGGATAGAAGATCAGTGTGAAAACACTCGAGGATACACACAACGCTGAACCACAGTCTTGCTTGTGGTGAAAATCCTGCAGGCTCCAAAGAATTTAAGCCCAGATGTGATGATCGTACATGTCTGATGTGCAGTAATCTTGAACATGGCTACAGTTGTGCTACAAGCATAAAATTGTGAACCACTGATTACATGTTGCAGAAAGCTTCAAACCATGCTTGCAGGTTTAGCATGATATGCTGCGCTATTCCTCTAAGAAAATAAAACTTAAACAATGATTTCATTAAAAATATAAAACGTCTTTAATTTTTAGGCTTGTAGGAAGGGTTTGTCATGCTCCCTCTAATGTTTAGACAGAGCTGTGCAGCCCTACACCCTTTTCCTTCGTAGAAATGGTACAATCCATGCCTAGCTGTAATTTTCCACTCTCTTTGTGCAGCAGTGAGGGAGGAAATAGTTTTCACCTTCACCATGCGGCTATTGACTATCCATAAATACTTTAAAAAAATTTTGTACACAACCTGCCGCAAGTGTGGTAATGTTGGTGATAATAATTTGTTGCACATCTAGCATTGAAGCAGCACATTGGACACTTAGCTTATTTTGGCTGCTCAGTCACAGGCATGCCTGGAGTGAAAATGCTGTTGCTATGATCCTCTGAAGTGCTGTGACATCATTACGTCCAATGTTGCATAGAAAGGAGTTTGTACGTCTTACCTAAACGCCCAGATTTTTATGGCGCTCTCCCAATTTTACATCACCATAGTAACATTAATGGCAATTCCAAAACATGATACTCTTCATTCAGCTTATTTAGTCCTCTGGTTCTGTTACAGTGGTGCTTGAAAGTTTGTGAACCCTTTAGAATTTTCCATACTTCTGCATAAATATGATCTAAAACATCATCAGATTTTCTGTGATTTTCCCGTGCAGCAATATCTGCAACTAAATGTTTCCTGTAACTGTTGATCAGTCCTGCACACCAGCTTGGAGGGATTTTAGCCCATTCCTCCGTACAGAACAGCTTCAGCTCTGGGATGTTCCAAAACATGAACTTTATTCTTTTTTGACCATTCTTTGGTAGAACGGTTTGTGAGCTTAGGGTCGTTGTCTTGCTGCATGACCCACCTTCTCTTGAGATTCAGTTCATGGACAGATGTCCTGACATTTTCCTTTAGAATTCTCTGATATCATTCAGAATTCATTGTTCCATCAATGATGGCAAGCCGTCCTGCCCAGATGCAGCAAAACAGGCCCACACCATGATCCTACCACCACCATGTTTCACAGATGGGATAAGGTTCTTATGCTGGAATGCAGTGTTTTCCTTTCTCCAAACATTTTTCTTTTAAACCAAAAAGTTCTATTTTGGTCTCATCCGTCCACAAAACTTTCTTCCAATAGCCTTCTGGCTTGTCCACGTGATCTTTAGCAAACTGCAGATGAGCAGCAATGTTCTTTTTGGAGATCACTGGCTTTCTGCTTGCAACCCTGCCATGCACACCATTGTTGTTCAATGTTCTTCTGATGGTGGACTCATGAACATTAACATTAGCCAATGTGAGCCTTCAGTTGCTTAGAAGTTACCCTGGGCTCCTTTGTGACCTCGCCAACTATTACACGCCTTGCTCTTGGAGTGATCTTTGTTGGTCGACCACTCCAGGGGAGGGTAACAATGGTCTTGAATTTCCTCCATTTGTACACAATCTGTCTGACTGTGGATTGGTGGAGTCCAAACTCTCAGATGGTTTTGTAACCTTTTTCCAGCCTGATGAGCATCAACAACTCTTTCTGAGCTCCTCAGAAATCTCCAAGATATACTTCCACAAACATGTGTTGTGAAGAGCAGACTTTGATAGATCTCTGTTCTTATCCCTGTTCAATATAGAAAATTCTAAAGTGCTCACAAACTTTCAAGCACCACTGTAATTTCATGACGAAGAAAAGTTGTCCTATAACGTTACGGAACGTAAAATCCCCATTTGTTCATTTTCTGACTCTGGTTGCATGATATGATTTGCATTGCATCTTAAATCCTCATTTTTTTTTATCCTAACATGATTACTTTGTTACTTTTGGTGATCAGTGATATGATTGGGGGGTGCAAACCCTAGACAGGGCGCCAGTCCATCGCAGGGCGCGCACACACGCACACACACGCGCGCACACACACACACACGCACGCATGAAGAAGCAGACACAGGAAGAACAGGCAAACTCTGTTACTTAACTTATGTATGTAGATCTGAGCTCAGACATTTTGCACTGCTAGCAGGAAACGGTTTGACTGAAAAATCCTCTGTTATTGGGGTGATCCATTTTTCATTTTCTCTGAGATCTCTAGATTTAGGGTCATGTTTGTGCTTAGTAAGAGGTTTAATATGCTGTGATTATGTCTAATCGATTAACGGCTACAAGCTTTGGGATCACGGCAAGATTTCTGTATTGCTCCCTCTTGAGTTGAGATCAGCACAGCTCAACACCCCCCCATTCGTAGACATGGTACGATCCATGCCTAGCTGTAATTTTCCACTCTGTGCGGCAGTGGAGGAGGGGATCAAGTTCACTCTTTCATGTTGACATTTTGACTAAAGATATAGACTATTTTTGTTGTGTATGATAGTTTCATAGACACATTTTGTTTACTTAAAGGTCAGTGGCTTATTTTTTTTTTATTTGCTAACCAATGTCTACTTGTTTTTTGTCTGTTATTTTTTCTTTGTCCGTTATGTGCCTGGTGGTGTTACTGATCATGCTGACAGTTGGACACAGCGTGCTCCAACAAACAAGAAGTGGTGCTGGTTGCTTGTTTAGTCAACCATTTCAAACCCCTTCTCTTGGTTCTCTCTTGTGCTATGTATTGTGAGCTCTTCAGGTATGTGGGAGGTTAATACAGTCGTCCATCCGTATCCGCAGGTTCAACCAGCCTGTAGTCTCCTGCCATTTTACAGACCCCAGATCCTTAGTCTATGTGCAAGGTTGACAGTAATGATTGCCCGAATGCCTGAGGCAAGTGAAACGCGACGTCTTGACAGCAGCACGAAAAATAACTTGCCCAACTTGCTCACTTACTTCAAGAACCGAGGCTAATGTCAATTCACTAGAATATTTAACCCATTGTCATGCAGAAAACATGGTCTTATCCATTCAGGCATGCAGTCAAAACCATGTCAAAGCGAAGAATACAAAGCAATGCCAGTCCACAGCTTCATTCTTTCATGAAAAACTCAGTTTTCATTAGTCAGTTTTGACCCCTCTATGAAGGTATATTGTTCGAATGTACACTTATTTTACAATGAATAACCTTAACTACATATATTAGCTTGTGTGTGCTTATTTGCATGTAAATAGCATTTAAATACAAAGATTTGTTTGGGAAAGAAGTTTGGTTCAGGTCAGTGAACTTTCTGGTTGCTTGCCTGAGTATTAACACCTGCAACTTGTTTCCTGTCATCAAAGGCTGGCTTAGTAATATGCACACCTCCGAATATGCTGCGTGAAATATTCTTATAAGTTAGCTTTCTATCCTTGTCTTGCTTCCACCTTGCTTGTGTGTGGAGTTGGTGCATGACCTTTTATCTCCATTTCTCTGTCCAGTTTGGAGTGCCTTCTGCCCTTTCTTCATGCCAATCTGTGGTAGCCTTCGCCACGTGTGGTTCTTGCCATGTTTACTCTCTATTCCCAGCAGGGAGCTTGTTGCTTTTCCGCACTGCGAGTCCTGTCGGGGCTTGTCACGCCTCTTTCTCTACTGTCTCTCGGAGACATGCTTTGCCTTCTTGTTACATGGACAAATATTCGAATCTGCCATTTACATTGTAGTAGGTACAGTCATAGGCTAGCCTCGAGTCCGGTAGGTCATTATTCCAGTAAAGCTTTTCTGAGTGATCTAATGTTTTTTTCTAGATCTAGGAACATGGATAATATTTTTATATCCAGATTGTTGAACTGTACCTTCACAATAGCGTCTCCTGCTCACCAGTAAGAGACTTGATATGCTGTTATTAGTTAATGAATTAGTCTACAATCATGGGAAAAGTTTTGTATTGCTCCCTCTTGAGTTTGGACAGAGATGCACAGTCGAACACCCCTCCTTGTCAACATGGTACAGTCGATGCCTAGCTGTAATTTTCCACTCTTTGTGCAGCAGTGGAGGAGGGGATCAGCTACAAGCATTCACATTGGTGTTTTAACTAAACATATTTTGTGTTGTGTCGTTTTTAGGTCATTTTTAGGACCAAGGCTTAATGAGTGTTTTTACTTTGATTTAGTGGTGATATCTGAATTCAGAATGGTCCCTTCAAGTTGTTCCGATATTTATTATTATTATTATTATTATTAGTCAACCAGTTCCTTGCTGCAACTCTCTGAAGTTAGGTATTACCAAGTCTATACTCTCGAAATGTGATTTAAATGAACACCGGTCCTTCTACTCAGAAAACCCTGCCAAAGAAAAGAGAAATGGCAACATGTTTCATGTTTTCGATGCTGGTATTCTGGTCACTTAGCAAGACTATGCAAGTTCCATGTTCCGTATTTGACTTGTGCTGGCCTGTTGATGATTTATCTGGTAAACTCGAATGGCATTGCTGCTAAAGATGGTTGGCAAGCAAAGTGTGCAAAACACAATATATGGTCCTTATTGGACCTTTAGCTGGGAAATGTGGCTGTCTGCACAAAAAAAATGTATTTGTAGTTGTATATAACGAAGCATTAATGCGTGATACTGCTGTTTTTTTGCCCTCTTACAAAAATGGCAATGTGGCAAATATTCTTCTATTCTTATTTAGCTTTTGTTAGCTTAAAATCACTTAAAATATGCTGCCAGTGTAAATGTGAAAGCACATTGTCCTAAATTAATGTTTTTTTTTAACGCAAATATCGCAAATGTTTTTACGCAAATGTAGCATCCTGGGTGCAACCACTTTAAATACATTTACATTATATTCCCCACACCATTACACCACTAGCCTGAATCAGTGCTACAAAGCAGGATGGATCTATGCTTTCATGTTGCTTACACCAAATTCTGACCCTACCATTCCAATGTTGCCGCAGAAATCAAGAATCATCAGACCAGGCAACATTTTTCCATACTTCTGTTGTCCAGTTTTGGTGAGCCTCTGTGAATTGTAGCCTTGGTTGCCTGTTCTTAGTTGACAGGAGTGGCCCTGTGTGGTCTTCTGCTGCTGCTGCCCATCTGCTTCAAGGTTCGATGTGTTGTGCATTCAGAGCTGCTCTTCTGCATACCTTAGTTGTAATGAGTGGTTATTTGAGTTACTGTTGCATTTCTATGAGCTCCAACCAGTCTGGCCATTCTCCTCTGACCTTCGGGTATTTTCACCCAGAGAATTGCCATACACTGGATATTTTCTCTCGGACCATTTTCTGTAAACCCTAGAGATGGCTGCGCATGAAAATCCCAGCAGGTCAACAGTTTCTGAAATACTCAGACCAGCCCGTGTAGCACCAGCAACCAACGCACTTTCAACGCACTGACCTTTGGGCATTTTCACCCAGAGAATTGCCGTGTACTGGATATTTTCTCTCGGACCATTCTCTGTAAACCCTAGAGATGGCTGTGCATGAAAATCCCGGCAAGTCAACAGTTTCTGAAATACTCAGACTAGCCCGTCTAGCACCAGCAACCAACGCACTTTCAAAGCCACTTAAATCACATTTCTACCCCATTCTGATGGTTGATTTGTACCTCCCCAGGTTACCTTGACCATGTCTAGATGTTTAAATACCTTGAGTTGAGAGAAAGAGAGACAGATTAAACAGATGTGCCTAGAGTTGAGGTACACTGAACCCTGCTCGGGCACGCTTGAAGAGGATCTGCTTGGGAGTGATTGAGTTGGACTTTGGCATGGTACGCATGTAGTGTGATTGCTAATTGTACCCAATCATAGAGCATGGTGTCATCTGCCTTTGTAAAAGTAAGGTAGGGGAGCAATCGTGCTCTAACATGGTACAAGGCAACCGGACATGGTGTTAGTACAACCGCAGAGAAGAATGTACCAGGCACCCTGAAGCTGAAGGCCCAAGCTGACATGCAGGGGTGTAATTCTAAATAAAAGAACATGTAAATAATGTGGAGCAGGACCTTTTGAGACCAGAAAAGGCAGGACAAGTGCAAGAACTACATGTCAGGTTTGAGCTCAAGGTGGGAGCTCAAGTGGAGGAAGCCAAATACTCCAGGCCACCACTGTACCCAAGTTTGAGTCTCAGCAGTGCCTCTGACCAGACTGGATGCTCTACAGACACAATTGGCCATGCTAAAAAGAGGGAAATTGGATGGATATCGTGTAGCTGCGGTCCATTGGCCAATCGAAGCACCAGCAAAGTTGCTTGGTGGATATGGCTGAAGTGGCGAGTTTCCCAGTGCAAACATGCTATTGCTGCAGAAATCCTCCACCTACCAGTATAAAGAAGCACTCCCTGGCATACGGCCCTCCTCCCTTGGCATCATGGTTAGCATGTGGTGGGAAACAGACTGGAATTGGGCATGACTAATTTAAGGTGAAATCTGGAGATAAAATAAAACTGCAATGAGGCATTTTTGCTTTTTTCCTCTTGAATGACCTGAGGTGAGTTTTGTGTCCTGTTTTTATTTAATCCAGTGATTTATCTTGTCATATTTGTGTTGCATTTATTGTAAGAAAATATTAAGTTAATTGGCTGTTAGACATAGGAACACATACAATAAATTCAAATGGGTCAGTCAACAATATGCTTAACTTATTTCTTTGAGACCACATGATTTTGGGCTGCACAGTAATCTTGGGCTTCATTTTTTTTTAAATCAATTTCACTGAAAACGGTGATCACATGACAAGAAGGATATGCCATAGCAAACCTGACACACACACAAGGATCTACCTTGTTGTGGTCGTGTATTTTTATGGCTACACTAGGGAAATGGTTTCTGTCTTGCTCCCCCTTGAGTTGAAATGGAGCCGCACAGCTGAACACCCCTCCTCTTTGTGAATGTAGTACAGTCCATTGCTAGCTGTAATTTTCCATCCTCATTGTGCAGCTTTTGGGGGAGGGGATTGGTTCTACATTTCACTATGTGGTTTTTGAGTACAGATAGAGATTTTTTTTAATCGTATATAATATTTTACACTGCAGTATTTTTGCTTTTGTTTTTGGTCCGAGATGTGTTTTAATGAACTGTTTAGTTTTATTTGGTATTTTTTTACTGGGCCCAACAATGTACCTTGTTGTATTTTATTATTATTTGTAACAAACGAAATGTAGAGATTTTAATCGTACACTTAAAGACAGTTTGCTTCACCCTGGTTTCTTGTTCAGTTTCATGTCTGATTTTCTGCCTTATGTCTTTTGGCTGTCAGCTGTTTGGTTCTGAGAGAGGTTAGATCACTACTTTGCATGTCTTGCATTTTATGTACTGAATGAAAATCAATACAAGTTTGTCTAACTGATTTTACTGCTGTAAAATCATACCAGTTGTTTTAGGTTTTGCATGTTTATTGTTAGAACTCTTTGAATAGATGTCGTCATGTTTGATGTATTGTGGAGGTAAACTTATCCTGCTACTGTAATTACCTTTCAGTTTTGGTCATACTTCTTGAGGTTGGATCTCCCCCTGATGACATGACAGCAGTATGGGCAACATGGGCAAAGTTCAGACATCCAGCTCAGATTTAAACTGAAATTTGATTTGAGCTGGACTTTTGTGTAGTCTGCGTGTTTAAAAAACACAAGGGATCAGACTTTTCCCCAGCGGATTGAAGCCACATTTGTACGTGGTTTCAAATTCAATCAGAATGAGATGTGACTCAGTCTGACCATTCAGAACGGATTAGATGTGACATTTACATCATTTGGCCGTAGATACTTGACTTTCAATGTTAGATATATGTGACAAATTCCAGCGTGATGTATTAAGAAGTGCCATGTCATCTGCCTTTGTTGGGAGATGCATTTATTCAATTGAAATTAAACTTGGTGACGTAAATGTCTACATCTAAATGCAAATTTGCAAAGTCTGGGCGATAGTGGGCGGCATGTGGCGAAGCGGCTAGCATGGTCACCTCACAGCTCTAGCATCCCCAGTTCGATCCTGACCTTGGACTTCCCTGTGTGGAGTTTGCATGTCCTCCCTGTGTCCGTGTGGGTTTACTCTGGGTACTCTGGTTTTGTCCTACATTCCAAAGAGGTATGTGTTGGGCTAATTGGAGTTCCTAAAATGTCCTTGGTGCCCTTAAGATTGGTGCCCTGTCTAGGATTGTTCCTTCCTTATGCCCTGTGCTGTCGGCTAGGCACAGGCTTTCCCGCGACCATGACCAGGATTAAGTGGATAAGAAAATTAATGAATGGGCAATAATGCCAGTATAAAATAATATCACACAATTGTGACTTGTATATAATAATCCATTGTGGAATCCCTATATTAACACCACTATCTGGCTATCCCACTCATGCTCCACACCACTCAACCATGCCTGTATTGTTAATAGAGTATTTTATATGCTATCTTATATTCTTTGATAGTGTTACAGGCTTCTGCCCTCTAGAGTGGAGACAAAGCTGAGCACCCCTCTTCATAAACATGGTACAGTCTGTGCCTAGTTGTACTTTTCCACATGGTGTAGCTGTGGGGGTGGGGATTTTTTTCTCATTCCTCCTAGCTTGACAGTAATCTTTTGATACTTTTCACTAATTTTATACCAGTGTGCTTGTTTCTACCTCCTAAATGCTTACTAATTAACCATAATTGTTCTACAACTGAAGTGAATTCAAGTAAATTGGGCAACACATGATTGTTGCAGTGATCCACTTGCTTTATGTATATATATCTGGGGAGCAACCTATGTTTTATGATGGTGCTCACATTCATCAAGAAGAATCTTGATATGCTGTAACGTGGTAGCAAAGCCACGCTTGTAGTTTAACGATAATAGTTTAGGAAGAATTTGTCTCATACTCCCTCTTGAGTCAGGAAGAAACTGTGCAGCTAAACTCCCCCCTCCATGTAAACTTGGTATGGTCCATGCCTAGCTGTAATTTTCCACTCTCTTTGTGCAGCAGTGGAGGAGGGGACAGTTTCTATATTCACCATATGGCTATTTATTTAATGCATAAACCTTATGGTTGTTTATATTATGTGGTGTTGACAGTTCCACACAGATTAGTTTGGTATGTTACCTGCTGCAACAGTGTCATGTTACTTAGGCACTTTGCAGTGTAAATTTCAACACCAGAACGTAACACACCCAGCAGCATGTGGTGTTCGTTGTTTGTTTAGTCCCCTTCCCCCTCTACTGCTTTTGTTCTGTTTGAGAGTAGTTTGCTAAAGTACCTTTACTCCAACTGAACATGACTAACTAAGTGAGCAATATCAAATCTTTCTGATTTGTCATTGCTAAACTGAGGGGATCTAAGTATTTTTAGTCTGTGCACTCACGGGAATGGAAGTCGGATTTAAGTGTGTTTTTTGAGGGGAGGGGTGTATTAGTCATCCCATCCTGACTTTGTACACATAGCAATAAACAAAAAAAGCATAATAAACATGTTAGTTGTCCAGTCAGAGGATCGATTGGGGAGAGATTCAGACTAGTCGGCCTCCATTTTAAAAAGGAAAAAAAGCTTAATGCAGTCGATTCACTCCTATTTTTTCATGAAAAAATAGAGATATAGAGTTCTTTACAAAAGGAGTGTGTGTTCTGTGCCTTGTAGGCAGTCATTTAGCCTTGGCTATAAAAAGGCTCTAGCATGATCACCAGTGAAAGTTTAAATGCGCTGTACCATTAGAAAGTCCACACCCATATATGTGCTGTTATGCTAATGGAATTTGTATGCTTAATCATACAGAAAGCATATAGTCTAGATTTTGGTCATGCTCCCTCTTGTGTTGAGGCAGAGACACATGGCTGCACAGTCACCCCTTTGTGAAAGTGGTATGGTCCATGCCTGTCTGTAATTTTCCACTCTCTTGGTGCAGCAGTGGGGGATGGGGTGAATGTCTAGATTTCACCATATGCGTTGTACTTTTCTGTTAATGTTTTACACAGACTGTTCTACTGAGACCTTTTCATTTTGGCCTGATTTATTTTGATTTGAAATTTATGATCTGATGGTTGTTTTTATTTGCAGTAGGAAGGCCCACTTTTTGCCTGGTCCATGAGGTACTTGATGTTTTATTGTAGTGTCTTGGTGTTTTTGCTAGGTGGTGTTGTGTTAATGTCAACACCTGAACACAATGTGCTCCACCCAGCAGCATGTGATGTTGGTTGGTTGGTTGGTTGGTTGTCCCCTCCCCCACAGTTCCTTCCTTTGTGATACCTATATATTGTGCTCTTTAGCTCTGAAGGAGGCTAAGTCTACCATGAGCATGTTTCTTCTCTTGTGACTGGCTATGGCTGACAATTGAGTGAGAATCTTTTTACTTTTCTTGAGTAATTATGGGATTCATTTAATAAACGGCTCATAACTGAAATTGAATGTTTTTGCAAGGTTAGATGTGCATGAGTAATTTCTTTGTTTTTAAAACGTTCATTGCTGTTTTAATGATTACCTTGAGCCTGTGAAGACAATGACATGAAGACTTACTCCCTCTTGTGTTGAGTTTGAGTTGAGTGTAGCGACTGAGTCGAGTGTAGAGTTTGAGTTGTGGAGCTGCTGAGTTGAGTGTGGCTCACTGCCCAGCGTTAGCGGTGTTATTGCAGTGTAGTAATTTAGCACGAAAATTGATTTCCAAAAGGTATTAAACGACTTCACAAAAAGATTGCCGTTTTATACCTCAGACCAAGGGTTTTGATTTGTTTTCTGAACCACCTTTTCAACTGTGTAACTCGGGGCCATGTCTTTTCTATTAAGGTATTTATTTTTCTTTTATCTGCTAGATATTTGTCGTATAGTTGTTTTAGCATAGCATTTAACCACATCACATGAGGCTAATGTTTATCTTTAACTTTTGCACCTAACGTTTCACCACCAGGTGTGGCGCAAACATTTTTGGCTTTTGTAATACTGCTTAGGATGCTTCATGTAAACAATAAAATATTAAAGATTGTTTTAATGGTTTGCCTCTAACTACAGCTTTCGATTCGGCAAACAGGTAATGTTTTTCTGCTTAGCGTCAGATTTTGTAAAACCAACCATTGCTACATGTGTTTTGAATTTGAAATATCCCCCTCCTCCACCATCCTTCTTTGTCTCTCTGTCATGCAAACAGAGTAAAAGCCCCCCACTCCCTCGGGGAAAATGTGAATGATTGAAGTGCTGTAGTATAGATGATAAAGCTCTAGCGGTAGACAGTTTTAACGGTTTTAAAGGGACTGTGGTAGCCTAGCGGTTAAGGTACTGGACTCTGGACCAGAAGGCGCAAATCTCAATCTGCCACTGTTTGGTCCATCAGGTCATGAGCAAGGCCCTTAACCTACAATTGCTTGGATTGTAAGACTGTATCAATTGTAAGTTGCTCTGGATAAGGGCGTCTGCTAAATGACAGTTTTATACTGTTACATGGTATGTACTGTCATACCACCCTACCCCAGGATCGGGCACCAACACATTCTGTGGTATGTTATTGAATGGCATACTTACAGTTTGAGATTATGTTCTTAGCCTGAGTAATGGAATAACAGCTTGAGTTGGAATGATTTCCTCAATTGTAAAATTGTATGGGGCTCTGCCTCGGATTGTATATTATTTTAAAGGTTGAAATTGGCTGAAATTAGCTTTCAAGGTCAGTAGTTAATTTATCTATTCTTATATGGTACTAACGAGGGCATTTTTTTACACAAAACATACACAAAACATTTACGAGTTTTAGTGGATAGAGATTCTCAAGATACCAGCAATGTGTGAGAATTGCAGAAGCATGAGAGAAGGAACATAAAGCTTAAAATGGGTCAACCTCTAGTATTTAGATATTTTGTAGCAATAATGTGGTAGCAAAATATAACTCACAAAGGATTCTAATATCTAAGTTCTAGTTGGTAGGGTTTTACTCAATACACAAGTAGCAGTGTTGTAAGCCCTGGTGGCCATCTTGAGTCTTTACAGTGAGAGTCACACATTTGGCGCTTTGCGGAGGGGGAGGGGAGCACAGCGCAGCGCAAATGCTGTGGACCAGGAACAGCACTGGAATGGGGACGGTGCTAACAGCTAGCGGACGTTTTCAGGAAATGGCTGGAGCTCACATGAAGGAAATTGAAGGGGAAGGAAGAATCTAGAACGTTCCAATCAGGTTAAATAGAAGCATTAGGAAATGTGTATTGCTTTTATACAGTTCTTTTAAATACATGAAAATTACTGTTCAGGTCACTTTATTTTTTTGTATTTGGCATTTCTTTGTTGATTACCAATGTATATTTGTTTGCTGCCTGACCTTACATAGGTTACGATGTTCAGTACTGGCTGAAAAACCCCACTGGTCTTCAGCTTGAACACAATAAGTAAACATACATTTTTAAACCTGTTGTCATGGTCACTGGTGCCTGAAGATGGAATATGAGCGGTCTGGTAGGAAGTGAGAGGACCTGTGCATGTGGCTTAGAGACGTTGCTATATTTAGGGGCCAGACCATGCGCAGTAGCTGAACTGCAACAGTGCTGCATCAGTAATGCAACTACTGCATCGTGCTAGTGACAGATTTGACGATTCTATTGATGTCAGCTATGCCAACTAACGAAGTCTTCAGAGTGTGACTATAAAAGGAATTGGGTTTAACGGATTATGCATTGAATATCAGTCCTTGTACAGGTTATGTAATTGTTGGTCAGTGCCATTCATAACATGGTAAATTGCAAACGAAACCAGTGCAGTCGGTAGTACTGATCCTCATCGTGAGTGGAAGAATTATATAATCGAACATTGAGGAGAGAGCTAGAGGTGTTGATAAAATAGTTTGAAAGATGTTTTTAACAAGCTAATTTCTCTTTCCATCTTTAGGTTCCTGAATCTGTGGTCAAATCCCTCCATGAACAGGGAGGTACTGAGGAACATAGCAGTCAGGTGAGAAGCTGCTTTACTTTGTGGCTCTGTGATCTTTAGTTAAATGTTTGTTCTTGACTGTAGCAATGATAATTTTTTGGCATATTATCGCAAAACACCATGTATAGGTATCTTTAAGTATATTACTCTGCGCAGCTTTATCACCTCGGGCTGTGCTAGAGACAGATTTTGAAACCGACTTCGTAATCAACCCAGAACTTGGTTAAAAGATCACATCATTACCTAATCACCCAGGGTTGTCGCTAGCAGACTCTGTGACCAGCTGCCCCTATTGGTTCTGCAGTAGACCAGTGAGCTTGAAGGGGGCGGAGACAAAATGCTGTTTTTTTTCCACCCCTCCCTGTTTTTCAAACAGAAGCATTTTGTTCTACCTCTGTAGAGGAAGTGTCCTTGTTTAATTATATTTTGAAAGGGGAAGTAGATTAGATCTTTTTGTTTTTTTTGTTTAGCACTTTTGTTTAGAATTGGTCTTGCTGCTCTCACATGGTTGATCTGTTGTGCTGAATATGACAATGTAAGCAGGCTTGTTCAGGTGTAGGCAAAGACTATACAGACTTCATCTGAGGTGAAACTGCTTTTTAAGGACTTACCTGTGTCCTTTAGTATAGAACTGCTGAGAAATGGCGTTTTAACAATAGAAGCTGTAGATGTGTTTGAGGACGTCAGGAGTTTCTAGAACAATCCAATGTGGCATTTAGGTTTCAGAGTGCCATCTAGTGGCACTTCCTGGACTACATTATAAACATGGACAATTGGACAAGTGAAGTAGACAAACCTGTAGAAGACTTGTTTAAATGTAGTATATATATATGTGAATATTTCATTATGTAATGTCTCTAACTTTTTGTCTGGTCTCCACAGTTTAAGCAGGTGAAAAAAAATGGAAGTTGCTGTTCCAGAAGAGCCTCAGAAGAAGATTTTCCGTGCTCGGAAAACAATGAAGATGAGCGACCGTCATCAGCTAGAGGCATTGCACAGCACCTTGGCAACATCATCCTCCAACTCTTCATCCTCCTCTTCGCGACCCCAGACTCCATTGGTGAATGGAACGCACATGGAGGATGGACAGAAGGGGAAAGAAAAAGACAAGGAGCTGTCTTGGGGATCTTCTCCTCCACCACTGTCACCACTCTCCCCTCTCTCCTTGTCTCGATCGCCCTCACCGGCAGTCACCCAAAGTCGAAATGCCTCACCTTCACCTTCCTTGAAGGGTTCAGAGAAGGGCAAGGCAGAGGAGAAAACTGAGGGGGACAGGAAGGATGAAAAGAATCCAGAAGTGAAAGATGAGAAGACTGAAGTGAGTGCAGTTGTACTTTTCAGCCATAATGCCATCTTCTACAGTTGACATGCGATTGGGGTTTCCAGGATGGCACAGTATGTTTAGCTTTTACATAAAACAATAGTAAATTGAACAAGAAATATAGGGCGGCGCAGTTGTCTCACAGCGAGAAGGTCCTGGGTTCGATCACAGGTGGAGCGATCTGGGTCCTTTCTGTTTGAAGTCTGCATGTCCTCCCCTTGTCCGTGTGGGTTTACTCTGGGTGCTCTGGTTTCCTCCACCAGTCCAAAGGCATGCTTTAGGTTAATTGATTACGCTAAAGTGGTCTTAGAGTGTGAGAGTGTGTGAGTGCGTGTGCTCTATGATGGATTGGCTCCCTCTCTACCCTGTGCCCGGTGCCGCCGGCTAGGCACCAGCTTTCTGGTGATCCTGTCAAAGATTAAGCAGATAAAGTGAATGAATGTACAAGAAATCAGTTGTGCTTCTATGCAATTAGTTGTGCAAATACTGGTGCCTCACAATATCCAGAGTACCCAAAATGGGACTGTGGTAGCCTAGCGGTTAAGGTACTGGACTTCCAGGGTTCAAATCCCACCTCTGCCAAGGTGCCACTGTTGGGACCTTGAGCAAGGCCCTTAACCTACAATCGCTTGGATTGTAAGACTGTATCAATTGTAAGTCGCTCTGGATAAGGGCGTCTGCTAAATGCTGTAAATGTAAATGGCATCATTAACTTTTGGTGGAAAATGGACATCCTGAATGTTTTGTTGAGTGGTGAATTAACCTGTAAGCAGAAGAGAACGTTTGAATTTTACTGACACGTGTTACAGCAGACCAAGACTAGACTTGGTAGTGTTACAGTACACCATCATGGTGTTTAATAGGAAAACATGGAAAGAAACTGATGACATTTGTCCTGTTTTTCACCCCCAGAAATCTGTAAGTGCAGAGTCTCCGTCTGTGTCCGACAAGAAAAGCGACGAGAAGAAAACTCCTGCAGACAAAGTGTTGAATGGAGAGCTAGCCATGGATACGGACAGCACCTCTCTTGAGCATGGTTCAGCAGAGGAGAAAAGCAGTAAGAGTTCCTCCTCCTCTCCCTTTGGCTCACCGGCCGCCAGCCTGGAGTGTGACCCGGAAGTGAAAGAGGGTTTCCTTTGCCTCAGTGAGGAAGATGAGGGCCAGGGAGAGCAAGATGAAGTGAAAGAGGAGAAGATGGATGTTGAGTCTGTGAAAGAAGAGAAGAAAGAGGGAGAGAAAGGGTGTAAAGCAGCAGATGGATCAGGTAATTAGTGCCCGTTTGAGGTGCACTAATCAGAATAATTGAGAAATGGACATTCAGATGGAGTACCGCCAGGGGGAATCAAAACTAGTGCTACCACACATGAATTATCTGATGGCATACTGCTGTGGTTGAGTTTCCATGATCTGGCGTACAGGCTGTGTGTCTGAGGAATCCGTTGTATCTCTGCAGTAATCATGTAAAAGAGGGAGTTTTCAGATTGTTGGTAAATGCAGCAACTTTTGTGGAGAGGTTCTTCTTTATCAATGCCTACGAATAATAGCCGGTCACTTGATTGCTCAAATTGTGTAAACCCATGTGCATGAAAAATTTGGGCATAGTTGATGTACTTCGTGTCAAAGTGGGAAGTTGAGTTTATTTTACACTATTGCTTTTAGTAGGGAAATGGTTGTAGTTATGGTGGTTGACTATCTACTAATTTGCTTGAACATATTCAACTGTGAGCGTAATTTATGTAACAGAAATGGATGCCATAGTTGAAACTCTTGTTCTCTATTGCCTCATACCTCAAGTTTGACCTTCATGACCTGACTGGTTGAAAAATTGTTGCTACCAGAATGACTTTTTCCCTTTTTGGGTCCTGTACCAATCAAGTGGACAGCGAAGCAGGATTGCTTAGTGATCAGTCAACATGGCTAAAGGTGAAAGCATATTGGCGCTTTCACATGGGAGGAACTTCTTCATAGTTGTTGGAACTGTTGGGGACGTTGCCCTCTTTCTCACATGTTGCACTGCAGGAACTGGGGACAATTGTCCGCAAATAGGAACCCTGAATGTTCTGTGTGGTGATTGGTGTTGAGGACAACTGCCATTTTTAAATATACTTGTACACCGGTACCTGTATAAACACAGTCAAATGGACCGTGAGTGAAATCCGGGCTTTACTAAGCCTACATGTGCGACAGAGAAGGTATGATGCAATTTTGAGTCGTTTCACCAACCGCCATGCTGCTTGCGTTACTTCCTACTGGCGCAGTGCAAATGCAAGCCAAAAAAGGCATTGGAATGAATTCTTGGGGGAGCTCTGTGGTGGTTAGTTCCTCCCAAATGAACTGTTTGGTGCAAAAACACCTTATGTGAAGACAAAGTGGTGAGCTTGCAGCCAGTGGGCTGCCATTGCTCAAATTCACTGTAGCTTGCACATATTCCACTCTGCATCCCACTTTGACTGACTTCTGATAAGGATATGTGACAAATTCAAGGGAGAAAATGCTAATGGAGTATTAGAGTGGTCAGCCAAATGGGTGCACTGTGGCTATACAGGAACTACAGTAGAATTATTGGGTAGTTGACAATGATAGTGATGGAGTGCATCAGTTGCAGCAACATTCCTGGGTCTTTAAAAATACGTGGCCACTTACTGGCTGTCTAAACGTACTATGTGGTCATTTGGAATATAGCAATATCTTGCTCTGGCTCTGGTGGGTGGCTTTGTGGTAAGAGCTAGTTCCTGTAACAGTAGTGCATGAGTGCATGAGTTTGAATCCAGGATGAGGTTTGGTGGTAAATTTATGGAACTCTGCAATAGACTGGTGGCCGGCCCAGGGTGTACCTCTGCCTGCGCCCAGTGAATTTCATGCTAGGCTTCAGAACCTTCCCTGCATCCCTGACCAGGATAAGCAGGGGTAAATCAAGATGCTTATCATGCTGACTTGCACATTCTTCTCCAGAAATGGACGTCCTTGGTTAAAAAATGGGAAAATAAACTTCTGGAAAAATGTATTTGTGGTTACGTAGCATGACCCCAAAATTAAAACCTGCCTGTATTATATTTGAGGATTTGCAGATGCTGACAGTTTGGCATCACGAAGTCCAAATTTAAATTTGGTCACAGCTATGCCAGCAAACTACTCTATTTGGAGGACATGTCAACATATAGTCTTTGATCTAATTACGAATTGTCTGGAGTTTGCTAGATGCTACTGGAACATTGTTTGGAACGAAATTCTGTGGAGAGATGAGCCAAAAAATGGAGCTTTTGCTTTTGGGATAAGGAGCAGTTAGAAACCCATTTTCTCAATGCTAGCTCACCTCAGCCTGTAAAGTCATGGGTATATGCATTTAGAATGGGAATAAAATGATCAGAGTGCTGCAGAATTTGTTGAAAACCAGCAGGTAATTTTTCAGGAGTGAGAAATTGCCAACGTGGTCAATTTGGATGGGAATAGAACAAGCGTAGTTCCTGTAAGGGTTCCACACGGCTAGGACCTAAGGATGATTTTTGTTTATTCTCCATTATGGCTTAAAAGAAAATGTCTGCTTCTGCCAAGAAGCAAAAATTGGGTTGTTGTTGGATCTTCCAGTAGGTTGATGATGTAACACATTCATTCAAATACACAAGAATGAATCATACCTTTGACCTGTACATCAGTCTGCTGACTTGTTCCCCACTGAACACTTGTGATAAAGGGTTATTAATCTGTGTTCAAGGTTAGATGTCTTTCATGTTGACAGTGGCTAGCTTAACAGACTTTTTTTACGTGCCTTAGAGCTAATGTTAGGTGTTGATGTGTGTAATTTCTTGCATTATATTTTCTTGCAAGGAGGTTCAAAGATTTAAATGCATACGCTGTTCTTGGCTTTACTTCTGAACAGGCAACAGCACTCTGGGAGGCAAGAAAAGATCACTGTCGCCAGTAGAGAAGAAAGATGAATTCAAGGATGGAGAAATTAAGGAGGAAAGAGATGGGAAGAGGGCAAGGGTGGAGGAAGGAGTACAGTTAGAGGCTCAGCTGGAGCTGAAAATCACAGCCAATGCGGGCAGCCGACTGAAACTGGAAAAGGTTTAGTGTATTATTCCATCATCACTACCTCGGTTCAACCTAAGTGAATTGTTGGTTAAAACCAAATGTAATAAGCTATCCTAAACAATTTTTGCACTGCCACTATAAGTTTTGTTGAATGACGTATTTGGGTAGACCTGAGATTCTTCACTGCATTGTTCTAAGCATGTTGACCCTAACTTACATTTACTTGCTTATTAAGTGTTGACTTTGGTTTCTCTCTCTCGCTGTCCCAGTTGGTGCAACAGCTGGTGGAGGAACGGCTGCGCGTCCTGCAGATGACCGTGTTTGATCAAAACCTGCAGGAACTGAAAGAGAGAGTGGAGAAGATTGACGTTGCCACTAAGCAGCAGAATTCTGTCCAACACACACTACAGGTGAGGCCTTATCCAAGACCTGCTTCTCCATGGCTTTGGTTTTGGTTTGAAATCTAAAAATTGACTGTGGAACATTGCTCTTGCGATGCTGAGCCTTTGATTTTTGATTTGGGACTCTAGAATACAGAGTAATTACAGGACTATTTGATGTAGAATGCCAACTTTACTTAACTGTGCCTGCAGTGGGCAACTGGGCAACGGATAACATCCTCCAAATCTATTTTGCATAAAAGCTAAAGACATTTTGGGATTCACTTGTCTAAGATGCTATCCCACCTCTGAGGAGACATAAGTACCTGGAGATTGGACTGAACGAGCGCTCTACAGGAAGCCGCCAAAGTCTGGGAAGGCAAGCAGGATCTCCCTGCTGCTGCAGCAGTGGCCTCTATTGGCTGATTCAGGCCCTGCCACTAGTGGTGGATAAACATGGGGCACAAGTGGCTGCATGTATGATTTTCAGTCTGATTAGAGATGAGATGGGGTCATTAAGAGAAGACCTGCTTGATTTCTTTTTTTATTATTACTTTTTTCTAAATTTAAATAAATAGCTTAAGGGCTTGTGGGTAGTGCTGTTCTGTCACAGCTGCAGATATCCCATGATTGGCAGCCTAGACTTTTCTGTGTGTAGTTTGTGTGGTTTCCCATTGCAATGTTTCTTTAAGGGTAATCTGGTTTCCTTCCACATTACAAAGCTGTGTTGGGTCAATTGGTGTCTCTGACAGGTCCCACTATGAGTGTGTGCGCATGTGGTTACATTAACACCCTAGTTATGGACTAATTTAGAGTGACCAATCCTCCTAATGTATGTCTTTTGAATGTGGGAGGAAACCTGAGCACCCGGAGTAAGCCCTCGTGGACCCAGGACAGCGACAATGTATGAGAAAATGCGTGTTGGATTTAGTTTTGTAATACTGACACCTAGTGTTTAAACAAAGTACTTAACTTTTAAAAACGATTTAATAGCATGCCATGGCATGTTCACATTTAACGTCCTGAAAGTTGTAGGACCTCCAGAACCAAACCTGAAACTTACTTTAAGTAACTTCAACCTGAATAGACCTTAAGGGTCTGTGAAAAATACTTTGGGTTGTCTTTACCTTACGTTTTGCACTTAATTGCAGAGTAAGATTGCGCGGCTGGCCAAGAAGTTTGGAGCTGCTAACCAGGCATCTGAGAATAATAAAAAAGCTCAAGATGTAAGTCAAAATCTTATGTGTTTGGAATAACGTGGATTAAAGTGTGCTTTAGTTCAATACGAATATTTATTAATAAAGCAATCAACATATAAAGTCCTGGATGTGGGTTCCTAATACCTATTTTGCCTTGTAACAGGCTGCTGCTAAGACTGTTCCAGCTGCTCCCCTGACCACCACGACCCTAACAACCCAACGGTGAGTATTTTCAGTTGATGTTGGCTAATTGCTGCTTAAGGTTGCCAGTGGGAACTGATGGTGGTAATTGGCCCTTCATTCGGTTCTGTCATCTTCAGATCTTTCTCCATAGATGACTCATGCAACACATGCAGCGATGCTGCTAAGATACGCTCTGCCACTAGGCTACACCAGAACCATGTTAACAGCAAACTCAGGCAGCTGCTGTACTGTTTAGCATTTGATAAGGGTTTCATGCACAAACAAAGGCAAAAAGCAAGACCAATGCATCCCCCTTTATCCTCACTTAATGTAACTGCACTGCCCGACCTTCACTTTGCAACCCAAGAACCGGGGTCCTCAAAACTGCTGTTTCCATCAACTGGCTCTTGGTGTGAACCTGCAAGAACTTCAACTTTTTTTTTTAAATTGAAAATTGATGGCTTAGCATTAGCAAAATGGTCTCAAAATGGGAGCAAGCGTGGACGTCTGCTCTTAAACTCCCATCTCTGCTCATGGAGCCGCAGAATTGATTGGCTGCTGATTTTTCTGTTTATGGGCCTCAACGTCTGGAGATAAAAGACGAGATTAAAGTGAATAGACTGATCGGATGGATGTTTAAACAGCATTTACCTGTACCTGGAGGAGCCCAATACAGACACGCAAACTCTACACTGGCAGGAGCCAGGCTGGGACTTGAACCCAGGTCGCTGGATTTGTGATGCAACAGCCCTAACCACTGCGCTACCAGGCCACCCTCAGAGCTGACATCAAACGCCTAAACACAATCTGGCTGTTTGACCTTAAAATGACTACAGATGCATGTCACATTAAGTGATTCCTTTATTAACTTACGAGAAAAAAGCGCTCGGGTGTTGCAGAGGCAATTCGCTGGCCCACCACTGTGACCCAGATTCGACTCTCAGCAGTGCCTTCCAGTCTGGTAGGGAGTCGTACAGGCATGATTGACCGTGCCTGAGGGAGAGAGGCACTGAAAAATTAAGGGATGGAGTGGCGTTCTGTCCGGTGCACGCTTGCATCTGTACGCTGAGTTCCCCAGGACAGGCTCCACCCCACCCTGTGAACCTGATCGTTAGGATAAATATACACATGTGCATTAGATTTTTTCCAGGTGTCATCGTTACCTACTTATTGCTAACCAGCTATATCTTCACCTATGTCTTTTATATTTCATTCCAGTACTGTAAGGGCTGCACTGGAAGCAAAGCAGGTCATTGCACCTCCAGGATCATCCAGTTCTACTGGTGAGCTTTTGACCCACTTGTCACTTTTCAAACTTTTGCATGTCTGAATATTAGAATGCATGTTTGTGCACATGCATAGTTCTACATTTTTGTCCTCCCAGGCTAATTACCAGCCTTTTATGTCCCATTTCAGCCACACCGACTCAGCCCAAACCCCTCTCCACTCCGACTACACCCACTTCTTCAGCTCTCGCTGCTTCTGCCCCGATCATCCAGATCATCTCCACAACCACAAACTCCACTCCTTCCTCATCCAGCTCCTCTCTGAGCGGCCAAGCCCAGACGGGCACCCTGCTGCTGCAGTCCCGCCCCGGCGCTGGCGGCATAACGACCAGCACGGCGACGTCGGCCGGCCAATCAGTGTCCATCCAGCCTCTGCTGATCCAGCTACCACTAGCCGTGGCTAACGGCCAAGGTGGGGCCATTGCGGGAGGTGTTGGTCTGATCCCCGTCTCTTCCTTGGGCACTGTGAGCAGCATCAGCAAAGCCAAGACGACAACGGCCACCACCTTCATCCTGCAGAAGACACCAGGAAACCTCGTGTCTTCTTCCCCGTCCTTATCGGCGTCTTCGACAGCAGTGACGCAGATACCGCTGAGCAGGCCGGTGTACCAGGGCGGCACGGTCACGGCAAGCTCACCCAGTGCTGGTGTTTCTGTGACCACGGCCCGGGCCCCTACGCAGAGTGCTGCTGTGGTTGGAATGGCCACAGCGTCGTCATCCCCGGCCACAACAGGCCCTGCAGCAACAGGCTCGGCGGCAGCAGCGAATGTTCCGCCTTCGGCCTCTGAGATGGCGTCCAAAACAGGTGTGTGTGCGGCATTTTCAAAGTTGGTGTATACAATAAGGCTGTGCATTGTTTTTTTTTATTTAATGATGTGTGAACTGACAGAGTATGTCGGTCACTTTGTAAACACGGAGTCTAAAACATGCCTTAAGAGTTCTTGTATTCACTGAGTCATATTTCCAAGCAGGATAGAATACTGAGCATGTGCACACCGCATGTGCATTCGTGCCAGCTCCGCAAATAAAGCCAAGAAAATGCTACCTAAAAGCAGTTAAAAATGAGTGAACAATTTGCCCCAGGAGACAAAGTATTGCTTAGAAGGCAATCTGCATATTGTCAGAAATCAGTTGCCATTAAAGGCAGCTCGACAACCTAACGTATTTCACTATCTGTGAACTAACCACCGTGCAGAATATGAAGATTATGACAAACATCTAAAGTCCCCTGTTAACAACTGGCTTAAACCAGTCAAGGTACCAGCACAAAAACACACTGCGCAAGCTTTGGCGGAATCATTCTGCTAAAAAGTGCCTGATGACAAGAAAAGCAAAGATAGCAAGGCATAATATATATATATATATATATATATATATATATATAATTATATATATATATATATTATATATATATATATATATATATATATATATATATATAAAGAAAAAAAATCAGAGAGATTTTATAGATGTTTTTATACCATATATATAATATATAATATATATAAAAAAAAAATAAAAAAAAATATAATAGATATATAGATATATCATATATAAGAGCTATTAAGATATATATATATAAATATATATATATATATCTAGATATATATATGTATATGGTGTGTGTGTCCTATAATATATAATATATATATTCCTATATATAGATATATATATATATATATATATATGTGTGTGTGTGTGTGTGTGTGTGTGTGGTGTATATATATATATAGATATATATATATATATATATTATATATATATATATATATATATATATATATATATATTTTTTTTTTTTTTTTTTCATATATATATCTCGTTTTTTATATATATTATATTATATATCTATATAAAAAAAACGAGTAGATAGATAGAGATATCGATATATATATATATATAAGATATAAGTAATATATTATATACATGTATGTATGTGTGGTGTGTGTGTATATATATATATAGATAGATTATATATATATATATATATATAGATATATAGATAGATATAATATATATATATATATATATATATATATACATACATATATATATGGGTATTGGAATGGACTTGATGATATGATATGCTTCACGATTCATTGCAATACGATTGAGATATATTCCACATAATTCTCAGTACATCACATCACACTGAATTCAGCAGACAAATCGAGTCAAAACACTGTACTGCGGCATCTACGGGAACGGAGATTGTAGTTTTTCAAATGTTTAAAATGTGTTTTTCTTCCTGAGCTCAAAATCGATGTAGTATATTATGAAAATATTGCAATATTGCTGTATCTTTTTATTTATTTTACTCAACCCTGTATTAATGCTGTTTCTCCTTCATTTTAGATAATCAGGCAACCCAGGCTGCTCCGACCAAAACAACTGCACAGGTATGTGGTGTACTTTATTTGAACTCAGTGTTATGTTTATTAGTGGGTACGCGTGAGAGAAATTCGGTTTGTTTGTTTTAGAATTTTAAAGATTGAATAATTTTTAGATTCTCTTAGATCCATAGCCTGAAATCAAGATTTCTTTATCACCGTATAGGTCATCCATTGGGCTGCTAGTTATTTATATTGTGTTTTCTTCACAGCCTGGTCGCCCTAAGGGTTCAGTCATAGACCTAACTGAGGATGATGATGATGTGCAAGGTAAATTGGCACAGCTTTTTTGGCTCTTGTTTTACCTCTGCCATTGCCATTTACTCTCTTGCTTTGAGATTGTCATGCATTTGTTGTTTATTCTGTTGCTGCCTTTGTGCATTTTAGTAACAGGTGTGCAGAAGGCTGCTGCTCCTGCCATTCCAACCACTACCCAGCGACCCCAAGGCACGCCATCTTCACTAGTGAGCTCCTCCTCTGTTGGTGAGCTTGATGTTCTTAATTTCTGCATGTTTTTAGTACTTAAGCTCTGTCGTGATCCTTCATTGACATTTGTGTTGTTTATTTTCTTTTGTAGCTCGCACTGGGGTGCAGCATCGCCCTTCAGTGGTAAGTTAACGTAACTAAATCTAACCAAGGCGCTGGTGCAAGATCTTGGGTTGGAAAACTGTTCATCAGATTTATTTGTTTTTCTTTTCTCATCCGTTCAGGACTCGCCCTCTAAATCGCAAGCAAGCTCTTCTCCCTCTGCTACCCTTCCACCGTTGCCACTAGCCCCGCCCCCGCCGGCTCGTCTGCCCCCGGAGGCGACGCTCACTTCTCCTCCACAGCAGCCTCAGCTAAAGCTGGCCCGTGTGCAGAGCCAGAATGGCATCGTCCTCTCCTGGTGTGTGTCTGAGACGGAACGCAACTGCGCCCCTGTGGACAGCTACCACCTCTACGCTTACCACCAGGACCAGCAGACGGCGTCTGCGCCACAGTCCACACAGTCCCCCAGCCACTCACTGTGGAAGAAGATCGGTGAGGTGAAGGCGTTGCCGCTGCCCATGGCCTGCACGCTCACTCAGTTCGTGTCGGGTTCAACGTACTATTTTGCCGTCAGGGCCAAAGACGTGTACGGGCGGTTTGGACCTTTCTGTGAGCCACAGTGCACGGATGTCATCAACCCACCATCGTCAAGTGCATCCTGAGTCAGGGGTGCATAGTGCAGCATAGCTAGCACCGGAATACATGGAGTAGTTGGCAGAAATAGCCAAATGGTGGGAGAGACCGGAGTGCTAATATGTCAGACTACTTGATTAGTTAGGACCTAATATGGGATTGGTGACGCCCCCCCCTCCCCCCCAAATGTGGATGGAATAAATGTACACATGCACAGAAACACAAGACTTTCACACTAGATGTTAATTTGATGCTATTCTAAGGAAAATGAGGAACTGGCCCATGTGCCTCAAACGGTATTTTCCATGTGTAGATTGACTGTACAGAGTTAAGTGTTGAACCTATAGGTCAGATATTTATACATTGTGTTTGGTCTGTTCCAAGTTTTCATTTCTCTCTGTCTTTCTTTCTTTTTCCTTTCTTTTTTTTTTTTAATTAAGAAAACCTGTTTTTTTTTTTTAATAAAGTGAATTTCAATCCATTGCACATATGCTCCATAACATGGCATGGTATCAAGCTACGCAGAAAGACAATGGTGGCATTAAGCTTTTCTAATGTTCTGTCTGGTAACCAGACGCCCCAGTAACAACCTTCAAATAAAGGTATGTAAAACTAAACTGCCCTGTCTGGCTTTGTTTTTTTTTCAGTTCACTGCATGTACAGAATTCTGATGTAATAACCTATTGTACCCCACAGTAGGGCTTAAAAATGGCTCAACAATTCATTAATCACCTTTCAGTAGGCAGTGGATCAGTCATTTAATGGAATCTTGACAGATTCAACCAGGTGAAAGGTAGAGAAAAAGACAATCGTATATCAACTGCAGCATAACTCACCTGTAGATGTTTTGCCATAGGGAGGGGTAGCTGGTCAGGTCAGGTTTCCTCTCTTGAGGAGGAATTATCAGTTGCTTAAGTCCTGGTATAATTATTATTTTATATATATTTTAAAAAATGTATTTATATTTTGTATTTTTGGGAAGTTGTGTGTGTTTGAAAGCCCCATCTGTGGAAAACCTGTCTAAATGACAATAACAGACATTCTTGAAAGACCACATATCAGCTACTTCTGTTGTTTCTTTCTATTTAATTTCTGTATAGTTTGGTATGTACATGCTGCAGACCTGACCCTAGCCAGGAAAAGTGCAAGACTTTATATGTAACACAAAGCAGCGGATAGACGTGTATCGAGCTAATTCCTGTGCTTTTTCCATAATGCCCCACACTCTCATCCTGCTCCCTTTAGAAATCAGCATGACTATCGGGAGCAATTTACATATGTAAATATACTCATTGACAGAACAACATAACGCACCCAGATATGTAAATGATTACAGGTGTGGTTTGATTAGACACTGGATTTTGCCACAAGAGGGTGTAAAAGTGCTTCTCCCACAGACCCTATAAAAAGGCTCTCGGAGGCTACTTTTAGGTAGTGTACCTCTTGGTTGAGAGATTGTTTACTGCTAGACATGCCTCTGTGATAATCTTGAAGACATTTTGCCCAGTTGACTGACTTTAAGACGGGGCGCATTACTGGCCTGAGAGAGGGCAGGATGGTTATGACAAATTGTCCACCACCTTGACCGTTCTGAACTGTTAGGGGGTATTGGTACCAGTGGTTCTGAGGGCACACACACGCGGTGAACAGGCTCTGGTTGGCCCTGACAGACCACCAGTAGAGAGGATTGTTTGATTACATTTACATTTACAGCATTTAGCAGACGCCCTTATCCAGAGCGACTTACAAAAGTGCTTTGTAATCTTCCTAGGAGATAGAACCTCATATTAGTACAAGTAAACAACAGCTCAAGTACACAATCCAACTACAACCTGCTCATATCTGGTGTAGGGAATTGTTTTTTTTTTTTGTTTTTTTTTACTGGAGGATATGCAGTTTTATTCACTCAAGTGCTGGGTGAAGAGGTGGGTCTTTAGTCGTCTCTTGAAGACAGCAAGAGACTCAGCCATACAGACATCGAGTGGAAGTTCATTCCACCACCTGGGTGCCAGGACGGAGAAGAGTCTTGAAGCTTGTCTTCCTTTAATCTTACGTGGAGGCTCCAGTCGGGCCCAAGCTCGTATCTCGGAGGGTGCGAGGTACAGAACGTGGTTTGATCAGAGCTCTTAGATAAGATGGCGCATTGTTCCATTCTTGGCTTTGTAGGTGAGCGTCAAGGTTTTGTATCTGATGCGGGCAGCTACAGGGAGCCAATGAAGTGAGCGCAGCAGTGGGGTGACGTGAGAAAACTTGGGAAGATTGAAAACCAGACGAGCCGCTGCAGTTTTGTTTGATCCACCGACAAGCACGAGCAGATCCCTTCAGTTTCGTTGTCCACCATCCATATAACGGTGGCACCTTCACTACACACCCCTTTCTCTGCCCGAACCATTACCAGGCACTTGGTTGAATTATCAGGCACTATTTTTAGGTAGTGTACCTCTTGGTCAGAGATCGTTGACTGCTATTAGCCTATTTCCAGGCACTTAGCAGAAGGAAATTTGTTGTCATGGCACGCGGTAATTGTCCTGCCATAGATAGCCAGCCACCTTTTTCTTAGTTTGCAGTGGTGTCATGAGCGAGACACCTGGACTGCTATAGACTGGAACCGTATTGTTTGTAGTGACAAATCCAGGTTCTGTTTGGGATCTGAATATGGTCAAGTTTGTGGATGGAGGTCTTGTGGTGAGTCTTGTGGTTTTCAATACTGCCATTGCTGTGGAGTGACACACTGCCCCAACTGCTGGTGTGATGGATGAGGATCTACAGGACCAGCTGCAACATCTGTGAGCAAATGATACTATACGGAATCTGTTTGCTTGCAATGCCCAACTATTTCCCATCTCGCATCCAGGCTAGAGATGGCCCAAGAGGGTAACTAGAGCCTCCTTTCAATTGTACAGTTTTCCCCAATGATTCATTCATTTCCAGCGTATCCTTCTTTGTGAGTTACAGGTCTGATTAGAAACTTGGTCTTGCCAGAAAAAAAAAGGTAAAAGTGCTTCCCCTGCTGTCTATGAAAAGGTTCTCCGGGGTTACTTGTTTGTATCATACCTATTTGGTGAGAGACTCTTGACTGCTAGACATGCCTCTACAACACACAGTCAGCTCCCACAGTTTCCTTGTCCACTGTCCATACACAGGTGGACCATTACACACCCCTGTCTCTGCTCTAACAATTTCCAAGCGCTTAGTTGAAGGACGAGAAATCTGGACTGCTATATACTGGGAAAGTATGGTCTGTAGTGACCAATTCAAGTTGTTTTTCGACTCCGGTCAGGTTTGAGTATGGAGTCCTTGTGGTGAGTACTTCAATCCTGCTTTTGTTTTGGAGTGACACAGTGCCCCTACTTCTGGTGTGATGAACTGAGGAGCCACTGCATATGACAGTCAGTCACTACTAGTACTGATATGAAAGACACTAACAGCTCAGCGATATGTGCAGGACATCCTGAGACCAAATGTGTATATGTATGTAGTTTGTGTATATGTTCTATATTTCTGCATAAATATGACCTAAAACATCATCAGATTTTTACACAAGTCCTAAAAGTAGATAAAGAGAACCCAGTTAAACAAATGAGACAAAAGTATTATACTTGGTCATTTATTTATTGAGGAAAATGATCCAATATTACATATTAGTGACTGGCAAAAGTATGTGAACCTCTAGGATTAGCAGTTAATTTGAAGGTGAAATTAGAGTCAGGTGTTTTCAGTCAATGGGATGACAATCAGGGGTGAGTGGGCACCCTGTTTTATTTAAAGAACAGGGACCGGTCAAAGTCTGCTCTTCACAACACATGTTTGTGGAAGTGTATCATGGCACGAACAAAGGAGATTTCTGAGGGTTAGGGTTAGGGTTAGAGTTGTTGATGCTCATCAGGCTGGAAAAGGTTACAAAACCATCTCTAAAGAGTTTGGACTTCACCAATCCACAGTCAGACAGATTGTGTACAGATGGAGGAAATTCAAGACCATTGTTACCCTCCCCAGGAGTGGTCGACCAACAAAGATCACTCCAAGAGCAAGGCGTGTAATAGTTGGCGAGATCACAAAGGACCACAGGGTAACTTCTAACTGAAGGCCTCTCTCACATTGGCTAATGTTAATGTTCACGAGTCCATCATCAGAAGAACACTGAACAACAATGGTGTGCATGGCAGGGTTGCAAGGAGAAAGCAACTGCTCTCCAAAAAGAACATGGCTGCTCGCCTGCAGTTTGCTAAAGATCATGGGGACAAGCCAGAAGGCTATTGGAGAATGTTTTGTGGGGGACATGTGAGACCAAAACAGAACTTTTTAGGTTTAAAAGAAAAAAGCATTAACGTTTGGAGAAGAAAGGAAAACACTGCATTCCAGCATTAAGAACCTTATTCCATCTGTGAAACATGTGCGTGGTTAGTATCATGGTTTGGGGCCTGTTTTGCTGGCATCTGGGCCAGGGACGGATTGCCATCATTGATTTGAAAACAATGAATTTCTGAATTAAATCAGAGAATTCTAAAGGAAAATGTTCAGGACATCTGTCCATGAACTGAATCTCAAGAGAAGGTTGGGTGCATGCAGCAAGACAACGACCCTAAGCACACAAGTCGTTATTCTACCAAAAGAGAAGGTGGGTCATGCAGCAAGACAACGACCCTAAGCACACAAGTCGTTCTACCAAAGAATGGTTAAAGAAGAATAAAGTTCATGTTTTGGAATGGCCAAGTCAAAGTCCTGACCTTAATCCAATGGAAATGTTGTGGAAGGACCTGAAGGGAGCAGTTAATGTGAGGAAACCCATCAGCATCCCAGAGCTGAACCCCATTAATACCCCATAATGTGAAAGTAAAACATAATATTAGAACTTTCTTCTTACAAATGTATTAAAAAGAAAAAACAAATAAAATTTCGCAGGGACATAAGTACTCAGACCCTTTGCTATGACACTTGAAATTTAGCCTTCCATTTTTCTTGATCATCTTTGAGATGTTTCCACACCTTAATTGGATTCCATCTGTGTAAATTCAGTTGATTGGACATGATTTGGAAAGACACACACCTGTCTATATAAGGTGTCACAGTTGACAATGCATACTAGAGCAGAAACCAAGCCATGAGGAGGAAAGACCTGCCTGTACAGATCAGAGACAGGATTGTGTGGAACCACAGATATGGAGAAGTCTACAGTGCTGTACTAAAAGTTCCCAAGAGCACAATGGCCTCTATAATTCTTAAATGGAAGACATTTGGAACAACCAGGACTCTTCCTAGAGTTGGCTGCCCCATCAAACTAAATAATCGGAGGAGAAGGGCCTTGGTAAGAGAGGTAACCAAGGACACAATGGTCACCTCTCTTACCAAGCATGCTGTCTCTCTTTTATATGTATGAAAAGTTCTGGGAAGCTGGCTTCAGACCACTTTGAGATCCTGGATCATTGTATAACAGGTCCATAGTCCTGACATTAGTTTGGGCCATAGTCCAAACATTTCAAGTACACACAACCAAGCAAATGCTGTCCACGTTACAAGAATTAATCCCTTAATATGGGGGTAAAGATAACATTACAAACACCAATCACAATATCGTTGTTGGTTCCCCTCTCACATGGCTTTTATCAGAATGATTTGTTCCTGCTTGAACAACCTCTTCAAATCTCTGTGGGACTGTGGTAGCCTAGCGGGTAAGGTACTGGACTACAGTCCCACAGAGATTTGAAGAGGTTGTTCAAGCAGGAACAAATCATTCTGATAAAAGCCATGTGAGAGGGGAACCAGAAGGTCCAGGGTTCAAATCCCACCTCTGCCAAGCTGCCACTGTTGGGTCCTTGAGCAAGGCCCTTAACCCACAATTGCTTGGACTGTAAGATTGTATAACTTGTGAGTCGCTCTGGATAAGGCGTCTGCTAAATGCTGTAAATGTAAATCTCTGCAACCTAACAATCAAAAACCAATTTAGCAAGACAAGGTGTTCTACACGCATATTGTAGAAGGCTGGGAGCACTGCAATATTATCTGATCTGGACTTAAACTTGAACATCATAACATTGATTAGCATTGTTTTCATGTCATGACTCGGGAAACTGATGGCAAGAGTTGACTACAAATATACATTAATTTCTGAAACTTCACATGGCTATCCACATGATCACTGGAAAAAAATATATAACAGACTGATATGTTGCTTGGAGAGTTGTTGCTGATGGTGTGGTCAGTTTTGGGTTGTTTGATACTGAGGCACCAATTCTTTTCTTTAAAAACTATGCCATATTTGCCACTGTCACAATGCTGCTTAGCACAAAACGTTCTGCTGTAAACCTGAAGCATGACCATATTAATAATAATCTAATAGTGGGCAAACAGTGGCTGTAAATAGCTGTATAAAAATATTATTAAAATGATAAAAACTTAAACTATCTTCTGATAAGTAGTTCAAATTCACTTGAGTGTTGTCCGAGCATGTGCTTCAACGGAAAGAATAAGACTTAAGGAAAAGGATAAAAGGATAAATGGAAATCTAACCTGTTGTACAAAAGAATTGACACAGTCAATTACACATGCCAACTTGATTGTTAAATACTCATAAATGCTAAGATCCATTTAAACTTTTCAAAGATTCAGCTTTTCACTCAAATTGTTGGTGGTTGGGTGGCACAGCGGCCTAAGACGCAAGCCACCTGTGGGAGTCCGATGTCGCCATCGCTACTGGCCTGGTTCAGAACTCTACAGACACAATTACCTGTGTCTGAGGGTGCGAAGACTGGGATTCAGCTCCTGCAGCAGCAACAGCGCCCCATCTGACTTATCAAAGCAAAGACGGTGGGCAGATGCAGCGACCTTGGCTTCCTCCTTGTGGAGTTATGCCTGCGGTCAGAGTCTGCCATCTGCCAGTGAAAAGAAGTGGTTGTGAGCTACAGGTTAGATGAAAGCACTCATCAGCATGCAGCCCTCCACCATCAGTGGGGGATCGCGCACATTACAAGAGATGCTGAGAAACTGGAGAATTTGATAAACCAATTTGGGGAGAAGAGAGGGAAAACTGTTAGGCTGATCATATGACTTGTACTGGAAAACACTGTACTTAATCTGAGAAAAATACACCATTTTTAATAGTAGTCTCAGACTATTGGCCCACACTGTATGTCGTTTGGGTGTGCATGTTCATAATTACTCACGGAATGTTTTTATAAAAGGTATTTTTTGGCCATTATATATCCATAGGAATTCTGCTATACTCAACATTCACCATTTGGTGTCAGTAAACTATTGCAATTGTTTTTTTTATCTCCCAGAAGAAAGCAGGGAGTTTAAACATGATGTAATCTGTGGAACTAAAAGCAATAATTTAACTATTGATCTACATGAATCATTTTCTATATTAAGGAGCTCTATAGCAAATTGAACAACAACAACAAAAGAAAACTTATTATATAAGACTATACATAACTATAAAGGTAATCATACTAAGGCAATGGTTTGGTGAATAAAAACACTTTAATATAATATAATATTATATTTTATTATATATACTTTGCCCCTTTTGCTGGCACAGTTGCCCTCTTCTGAGAAGACTTTCTACTAGATTTTGAAACATGATTATGAGGTCAGACACTGATTGACAACAAGCTCTGGCTTATTCCTGACCTTCCACATAATTTCAAAGGTGCCTGATGTGGTTAAGGTCAGGGGTTCTGTGCAAGCCAGCCAAATTCTTTGTCAGAGTTGGCAAATCATTTCTTTAGGGACTTTGTTTTAGGATGGCAGGGCAGAAAGGTGATGAACTGACTTGTTGAAAGTGCCAATCTTAATCTTAGTCTGTCATGGTAGGGTAATTTGGGGTAAAGGTAATTTGCACTTCTGTGATGGCAGCATTAATTGAGCATTAATCTTAGAGCAGCATATGCTGCCTTCAGGACAACATCTTGTTCAGGGAAGTCCATACATTTTTCAACAAGACAATGCAAAACCGCATGTTGCACACATTAGAAAGGCATGGCTATAGAAGAGTTTTAGACTGTCTTTGCTGAAAAATGTGACAATGACATCCCCATACTGTTGCATACCTTAACACATGTTTTCAGGAAGAATGGGAAAAAATAACACCTGAAACATTTCATCGCTTGGTGCCTTTGGTGTTGTGTTGTGAGAAGGACTCGCAACATTACAAAGTGGTGCTTCACTGTCCCAACCTTTTGGAATGTGTTGCAGGTCTGAAATGCAGGAATGGATGTATATTAATGAAAGGAATGAAGTTAACCAGACAAAACATGAAATATCTTGGATACTATCAGCAATGAATTGAAAGTGAAAGTAAGGAATGTAAGCAACCATTTTTAAAAAATATTTGTATTTTCAGTTCTTTCCCATTTTTTGATTTGGGGTTGTAAAATACACGTAAACTATGTATAAGTATTAAACCATGAACAGAGTAAAAGAACACATATAAAGATCGAAAACTGAAATCAAGTCTGACCTCTCACAGCTATTAATTGTTCTATGTGTGCAATTTAAAATCTCCCTTAGTTAAAAAGGAGTAATAAGGTTCAACCACTGTATTATTCCCAGTGTATGCATTAGAAGCACATTCAAACCATTAGAGAGTAGCAGTGAGGTCACAGATCTGCCTCAATTTTGTGTAAATCAAGATTTGAGTGGTCCTGTTGTCACGGATTGTTTAATATCTAGTAACCAATTGTGTGTCTCAGGTATGTTTCAACACTTTTAAATAGATTTCTTCTTGAATTTAATTAAATCTACAATAACTTTTGCTTGATCTTGTATGCACATCCATGTACTGTATGTTCCCATAGCAACTGCTGTTCCTTGTCATTCTAAGATCCAGCCTAAGATAAACTTATTCTTATTTATCATTTTATTTGTACCTTTGGCTGAATCCTAAAGTGCAGTCACACCCTAAACAAGCATAACCGTTTCCGCTAATTAATTTTTCATGCTTAAACCTTGCTTTTCCTTGTAGATGAGAAGTTGATTTAATTTGATAAGAGAAAAAAGTTGACTATTTCATAGTGGTATGAAGATTTTCTACAGGTACTTTAGCTTGCAATAACACTTTTTTTAACTCCACAAGCTTTTTCGCAAGTGGGCAACCCAGCAGCTGAAACAATAGTTATAAATGTGGGGTTTTGAAATGTTCAACCACATACTATACATATATACAGTGGGCCAAAAAAGTATTTAGTCAGCCACTGATTGTGCAAGTTCTCCTACTTAGAAAGATGTATTGTAGACATTGTAGGATTTTTAAAGAACTTAATTGTAAATTAAGATTTGCACACACTGTCTATATAAGGTGTCACACCTGACAATGCATATCAGAGAAAAAACCAAGCCATGAGGAGGAAAGAACTGCCTGTACAGCTCAGAGACAGGATTGTGTGGAACCATGGGTATTTTGACCCATTCCTCGATGCAGATCTCCTCTAGAGCAGGGATGTTTTGGGGCAACACGGACTTTCAACTCCCTCCACACATTTTCTATGGGGTTCAGGTCTGGAGACTGGCTAGGTCACTCCAGGACCTTGAAATGCTTTTTACAGAACCACTCCTTCATTGCCCGAGCGGTGTGTTTAGGATCAGTGTCATGCTGGAAGACCCAGCCATGTTCCATCTTCAATGCTCTCACTGATGGAAGGAGGTTTTGGCTTAAAATCTCACGATACATGGCCCCGTTCATTCTTCCCTTAACACGGATCAGTCGTCCTGTCCCCTCTGCAGAAAAACAGCCCCAAAGCATGATGTTTCCGCCCCCATGCTTCACAGGAGGTATGGTGTTCTTGTAATGCAACTCAACATTCTTCTTCCTCCAGTTGAGTTTTTACTAAAAAGTTCTACTTTGGTCACATCTGACCACATGATATTCTCCCAATCCTCTTCTGAATCATCCATATGCCATCTGGCAAACTTCAGACGGGCCTGGACATGTACTGGCTTAAGCAGGGGGACACACCTGGCACTGCAGGATCTGAGTCCCTCTTGTCGTAGTGTGTTACTGATGGTAGCCTTGTTACTTTGGTCCCAGCTCTCTGCAGGTCATTCATCAGGTCCCTCCATGTAGTTCTGGGATTTTGGTTCACCGTTCTCATGATCATTTTGACCCCACAGGATGAGATCTTGCATGGGGCCCCAGATCGAGGGAGATTATCAATGGTCTTATATGTCTCCCATTTTTTAACGATTGCTCCCACAGTTGGATTTATTCACACCAACCTGCTTTCCTATTGTAGATCCACTCTTCCCAGCCCTGGTTCCAGGTCTACAATTTTTCTTCATGGTGTCCTTCAATTCATTCCTAGTGGACAGGTGTCTTTTATATACAGATAATGAGGTCAAACAGGGGTGCCATTAATACAGGTAACGAGTGGAGGACAGAAGAGCTTCTTAAAGAAAAAGTTACAGGTCTGTGAGAGCTAGAAATCTTGCTTGTTTGTGGGTGACCAAATACTTATTTTCCACAATGATTTACAATTAAATTCTTTAAAAATCCTACAACGTGATTTCCTGGATTTTTTTCTCATTTTGTCTCTCATAGTTGAAGTGTACCTATGATGGAAATTACAGACCTCTCTCATCTTTCTAAGTAGGAGAACTTGCACAATATATATACACATACACACATTCTGAACATCAAACCAATTTAAATATTAGTCAAAGACAACACAAGTAAACACAACATGCAGTTTTTAAATGAAGGTGTTTATTATTAAGGGTGAAAAAAATCCAAACCTCCATGGCCCTGTGTGAAAAAGTGATTGCCCCCTAAACCTAATAACTGGTTGGGCCAAATTTTGCAGCAACAACTGCAACCAAGCGTTTGTGATAACTTGCAATGAGTGTTATACAGCGTTGTGGAGGAATTTTGGCCACTCATCTTTGCAGAATTGTTGTAATTCAGCCACACTGGAGGGTTTTCCATCATGAACGGCCTTTTTAAGGTCATGCCACAGCATCTCAATAGGATTCAGGTCAGAACTTTGACTAGGCCACTCCAAAGTCTTCATTTTGTTTTTTTTCAGCCATTCAGAGGTGGACTTGCTGGTGTGTTTTGGATCATTGTCCTGCTGCAGAACCCAAGTTTGTTTCAGCTTGAGGTCACGACCAGATGGCCAGACATTCTCCTTCAAGATTTTTTGGTAGACAGCAGAAGTCATAGTTCCATTTATCACAACAAGTCTTCCAGGTCCTGAAGCAGCAAAACAGCCCCAGACCATCACACTACCACCACCATATGTTACTGTTGCTATAATGTTCTTTTTCTGAAATGCTGTTACTTTTACATCAGATGTAATGAGACACACACCTTCCAAAGAGTTCAGCTTTTGTGTCATCAGTCTACAGAATGTTTTTCCAAAAGTCTTGGGGATCATCAAGATGTGTTCTGAAAAAGTGAGATGAGCTTTAATGTTCTTTTTGCTCAGCAGTGGTTTTCGTCTTTGAACTCTGCCATGCAGGCCATTTTTGCCCAGAGTCTTTCTTATGGTGGAAGCATGAACACTGACCTTAACTGAGGCAAGTGAAGCCTGCAGTTCTTTGGATGTTGTTGTGGGGTCTTTTGGTCTCTTGGATTACTCGTCACTGCGCTTTTGGGGTAATTTTGGTCGGCTGGCCACTCCTAGGAAGGTTCACCACTGTTCCATGTCTTCGCCATTTGTGGATAATGGCTCTCACTGTGGTTCGCTGGAGTCCCAAAGCTTTAGAAATGGTTTTATAACCCTTTCCAGACTGATAGATCTCAATTACTTTCTTTCTCAACTGTTCCTGAATTTCTTTGGGTCTTGGCATGTTGTGTAGCTTTTAAGGATCTTTTGGTGTACTTCACTTTGTCAGGCAGGTCCCATTTAAGTGATGTCCTGATTGAGAACAGGTGTGGCAATAATCAGGCCTGGGTGTGGCTAGAGACAGTGAACTCAGGTGTGATAGACCATAGTTATGTTTTAATAAGGGGGGGGCAATCACTTTTTCATACAGGGCCATGTAGGTTTGGATTTTTTCTCCCTTAATAATAAACACCTTCATTTAAAAACTGCATTTTGTGTTTACTTGTGTTGTCTTTGACTAATAATTAATGTAATATAATATATAATATTTAATTTTTAATATTTAATATTTATTGGTTTGATGTTCTGAAACACTTAAGTGTGACAAACATCCAAAAAAAAAATCAGGAAATCTGAAAGGGTGCAAACACTTTTTCACACCACTGTATATATATGGCAATGCCTGGCAATACCATTGCTAAAAAACTAATGGTGTCCTAAGACTTTTGCCCAGTACTCTGCCAGACAATATATATGTTTTTTAAGCAATGGTATAAGGACCACATGTAACATATGTTGGACCCAAAGTTCCAAACTTGGATTCGTCCCTCCATAATCCTCTTTTCCACTGATCTTCATTCCAGTCTTTGTGAGCTTTAGCATATCTTAGCCTTTTCATTATGTTCCTCTTCTGAAAAAACGGTTTCTTGGCTGCTACATTTCAAAAAGACCATTGATCACCTGATCAAGCTTCTTTGAAAAGTAGAAGGGTCAGCTTGACATCCCGATGAGGCTGCCAGATGCTCCAATTGCTCAAGTGTAAGAGGAGGTCACATTAAATACTTGCCATAGTAGCGTATGGAAGCTGTTTTTATTTTGAATTTTTTAAATAATTCTAACAAATATTCCTGTATTTTCTGGTTGTAATCTTATACAGAGACTGAGAAATAACTATCTGCGGTCATTATACCATTGCTAAAATAATGATATATCTAATCTAATGGTGGCTTAAGACTTTTGCAAAGTACTATAAATGTAACAGAAATTCTCTAAGGTAGACAATGTCCGCCATCATTTAAACTGCATTTCTCTTTCAGCTGCTTTGACAGTTCATCCTCTCTTCAGCCCATTCAATTCATATTATATGGTGAAAAGGATGATGCCTCTCATTTGTGTGGTTAAAAACAAACATAAGATAGGTATTTATGTCGAGCGATCACACTGACACATCAGGACAAAATTCAGTGATAAAGTCAATTGTACGCAATGTTATGGTATATTTAATATTTGGCTAGCTTACACAACCCTGACACTGACAACAAAATGTACACTTTCTTGTATTAGTGCTTCCCGTTTACTACACTCGCCTATCCTTTATGGAATGCCTGTACATAGCCAAGAACCTCCTACTCCTCTGAACATCCAACAACATCAGGGCTCAGTTGCCTTCTAAACCTGTAGAGGGCCACCTCTGCCACCTGAAATTTCTCATACTCCTCATTCTCTCTCCCACTCCTCCGCTTTTTACCAGTAAATGCAGGGTGAGAGAGAGAGAGAGCAGACTCACACTGTGGCATTCATATCGAGGCAGCGCAACTGCTAGCACCTCTGCAGCCGGTTTCCCCTGTGCGCTCCCTCATTCACTGTCCATGGAAAAGGGCTATTTCCTATTTTAAACAGAGGACTCCTCTTCAACAAGTTAAAAGAGAGCAGAAGAACAAGGAATGCAACAAAAAGCAAGAGGAATTTCAACAAGGAGAACAGGACGAAGGCACTGAGAGGCAGGCAGCATCTTCTGCGATCTCCCTCCCAGTAAAAGGAGATCGAGAAAGAGAGGACAAACAGGAGGGAAAAACGGAAGTCACTGGGATATTCGTGTTTTTCTTTCGTTTTGTTTTTTTCTTCTTCCTCATTGTGGTGCTGGGTGGCGCATCATCCTTTCACCTGTTTGCACTCTCCATCATTTGCCTCCTGATTTATTTCTCCATCTACCTGGTGTACAATTTCATCTACCAATGACATATGCTGGAGCAGGGAAGAAGGGGAGAGGGGCTTTTTTACGTTCACTTTCCTGTTGCAAACGGTTCTGACTTCACTCTGACTTTACTCCTCCATCAGTCCCTTCTTTCCATCTCCAGACGGACCATTCCTCTCTCTCTCTGTCCATCCTGCCCTCCTCCAAAAAAAACTCTGGCACTCACCGAAAGAAAGTTGGACAGAATTCTTTAAAGAGACAAACAGCTCAAATATCCTACATTCTTCTTTCAGTTGTATCATCCCTTTTTCCGTCTTTTCCTTTTTTCCCTCCCTTGGTCCTCCACTACCTTGTCCTTTCACCTCACTCCTTTTTTCCGGATGCTATAAAGTTCCTCTAGGTAGGTTTAGTGTCTGTCTGACCTGTTTGTCTGTGTGTGTACCTGTGTGTCCTCTTCTTTACGTGTACACAAACACACATTGACACACACACGTACATACACTCGCATGCACACACTAAACAAACGGATGAACTGAGAGGATCACAGAGCTCATCCTATGCCATCCTCCCATCCTTGTTCATTTGTGCATCTCTAAACTCCCACTGTTTTTTCTGTCATCCCTTAAGTCGAAGGTCTCCAGTCCAATGCCATACTATCTCTCCCCCAAAACCCACACATGGTTCACCTCAAGCTACAGATATAGAAAATCACCTCATGTTCATATTGCCATATTCCAAAACCATTATTAGTCTTTGTGTTGGGCCTGTCTGGCAATACCACACCCACGTTTATATCGCTGCAGTGTGAAGCTATTTGTTCCTTAATTCGGCAGGCCCTTATATTCTTAAGCAAGGCTTTGCTTGAGATGTGCTAGTTTGCTCTGAGGAGACTCTCTCAGTATACAAATTGTTGAACCGATTGGAAAGAGTGAAGAAAGACACTGGCCTTGTTAATGTCTTTTGGGTCTAGGATCAGGTTTCAAGTTTGGCTTGGTATATCATCATAGCAACAGGGATGGAATCATAAAGAAAAAAAATCCTGTATGACAAACACATAATCCATTATCACCTGCCTGTACGACAGCTTAAGCTAACATGACAGTTTTCCATTTGCTTGGAAGTTAGTGTTTTTTTATAAAGTGGGCGAATCTGCTTCAGCATTCATCAGCGGAACAAACCAACGCATTTATTACAGATTTCCTGTTTACTGTACACTATCACACTATTACCACACCACTAATTTGACAGCCCTTGTGCTGAATGCTTTCTTTTTAAAATTGTATTTTTACTTCACAGCCCCATTCATCTTTACTGGATTTTTGTGGCCACCTTATAGATCATTTGTATTGAGTGTTTAATTTTCATGTGTCATTTCATTGCCATTATTTCCTCTCCCCATTTTTCTCAGGCTGTCTACCACCTGAGAGACAAGCTCACACTTCTCTGGCCTTGTCATTATCTGCCTCTTCTTCTCACCCTCCTTATTCTCTCCATCTCCCTCGTTATTTCACTCCATCTCCCTCCCTTCCGCCACTCTGTTGAGGCGATGCTGTTCCAGATGGCATGGGAACAAACCCATTAGAGAATTACAGGTTACTTTTCCAAGTCATTCACAGATTTATTCATTTGTGGTTTAGAGGAGCAACATCCAGTCTTTGAAGCGATTTTCTGTGACCATCTGTAAATTGGTGCAGCTTCTGTTAAGGTCTCACCTTTATGTGTATTTGACAGTTACTGGGTTGATAAAACCTAGTCGAAAACCTATGGATGTTTGTAAAAGATCAGTGGATGTATTCCAAATCGGCCCAAACAGATAGACAAATTACATTTAGGGCAAACTTGGAATTACCCCAATGGATTGAATGACATCACTGTGAAGATTTTTTAAAATTCTTTTTATTTCTTTATTACTCATATTCACCCATTTCTACCCATTTCCTGGTTTGCAATACATTCTGCTATACTGGTCTCATTCTTAAATTACTATTTATCTACACAGTATCTTTATATAGCCTTACCATTACAGTTCGTCACATTTTTTGAATGATTTATAAGGACCTTTCCCATTTTTGGAAAGCCTATCATTTGGCGCTATGGACATGACAGTGGAAAGCCCCTTGTGTTTCTTGTGTTTTCTGTCCTGTTTGTCCAACATCATGCAGATATCAATGAGACACTGCAGAAATGTTTGCAATGGTGAGTAGCACAGGCAAGACATGATAAAGCATGTTTATTCTGTCGGTCCACTTTGGACTTTTTAGGCTTCTATCAGTTATTAAAGAATGTAAGTCACTAAAGACATTAAGACTTTGACTTCAGAAGTTGTTTGCAAGGGGCAAAAATGGGTTATCAGTTACTGGTTAGGGGCAAAATCCCTAGCCTTTTATTACCCACAGTATAAGACTACAGCACATACAAACAAATGACAAAACGAAAAGTTACAATTTTGCTGTAGGAAAAAGATCAAAGGACAGAAGCTTTCCTTGTATTTTCTTGATACATTTCCTAGAACTCTAACTGGAAGTTGTTTCTCTAATTAATTGACTATGGTGTTTCTTTAAGTAACCTGTGTAGTTGAAAAGTCAAGTATTATTACTAGGGCTGTCAAAATGATCATGTTCAATTTTGTTTTGCCATTAATAACATTTTCTACTTACTAAAGACTATATAACATATGAGGAAAATAACTTTACATTGTTTCAAACACTGCTTATTTAGCTTTGCTCAATATTGTGCCACAGCAGATTCCATCGGATAAACACACAAAGGTCTACTGTAACTCCCGGGCTGGAACACCAGACAACAACTTGCATATGCTATTTGTAATAAAAGTACTTAATAAAATATTTAGTATTTAAAAAGTATAGTTCTAGTAATCACTGTTGTGTTTTTTGTGTTTATTGAAATATTACGTAGTAATAAAGGCATTCTGTTTAAGCTTACATTGTCGACTTAAATGGCTATGTAGTGCTTTTTAAAGAAAAAAACTCAATTAATTGGCATTAACGCAAAAAAGTTTTGACAGCATTAGTTACTACCATATAAGGGTTGTTAGAAGTAGATGTGATCGAGTGTGATGGGGTGAGGGGAGGGGCAATCAATTTATATATATATATATATATATATATATATATATATGTATATATATATATATATATATATATATATATATATATATATATATACACACACATATATACAGAGTATATGTATATGTACCAATAAGGGCCTCAGAACATATTTTGGGTGGCTTTAAGCTTTGCATCTGTGGTGAGAAGTGACCATTTTCTTTATCCTGCCCTTTCTGTAGTGTTACGATAAAGAGGCAGCGGAGGACACAAGTGAGGATCGACATTGTTGAAAATCTAAAAATCTGTTTCTTCAAGAAAGCTGTTCAGAACTTTTTTTTAAGTACAAAGAAAGACGGACAAAGCTTTGTTTTTTGTCAATAGTCACAACGTAAAAAATGAATTAATTTTGAGTGTTTGGACTTTTTATTTTGATTTTTGAGTTTGAAGTCATTTTTTGGGCACAGGAAGATGCTCATGGAGATGTAGGCCTCAGGATTGCTTTTCATATACATTGCTCGTATCCAAACCTTTCCTAAAGAACCAGACCTTCATATTTTGTCAACTTGTTTGTTCTATTTTGAGCTGGTTTGTAAATTTGGGACATCTATTTGTGGACTTTCTTGCCTAATCACTGGACTCAAAAACATCAATTGCCTTTAAAACCAACCTGGATCAACAGTGAGGCCAAACCAGTCCACTTTCCATCCAGCACCTATTTTCCTTCCAGTCTGGACCTTCTCGTGCTGCTTCAGTCAGTCATCCCTCCATCTGAGGCTATGAGAGGAAGAGAGGTGTCCCAGCTCACATCATCATGCCAGAGTTGAGCAGAGAGAATGGCAGTTGGGCTGGCAATGTTCAAGGTAGGAAACACTTTCTTTTCCTTCCCTCCACCTTTCTGTCTAGCCTTACTTTTTTATACGTGCTGACTATTTTTCATTTCATGAATCCCCATTTTTTGTCTTCCATCTTCTTTATCTTTAAAACCCTCTTTATCTTGTGTGTGTAATACCCAAAGCTCTTCAAATTTGCTCTTGGTTGTTCGTACTTCTTTTGAGTTTGAGTAATGAGTGTAGAGCCTTGTCCAGATATCTCAACTAAGTGGGTTAACTAGAAAGAAGGGGAGGGTGGAAGGGATATTTAAGTGAGAAAAGATGGACTGGACTGTCTTTCCTTGTTCAGTTTCTCAGAGCTACAGTATGTTCCACAGGAAACTCACTGACAGAGGCAGATGTGTGCAGGGAGTCACCAACTAGCCTAAAATCTTTGATGATGTGTCTTCTGACTCTCCCTTGCATATTAACATAAAGTGACAGATTTGCTTCACCCTTGTTCAGTAGGGTCAGCAAAACTGCCATTCAATCATGTGTTTGATTGATGAGGACCAGAGGGATTAGCGAGAGAGAGAATGTCTTTCAAATCTTTCTCAGCATCGTTCTGAGATTCTGGTAAGTTGGAGGTTCAGTTGGCATGGCAACAGAACACAGGGACATGACAGAGACCTTTGTGACACATAACTGTTTGTGTTATGAACTGTTGCGGCAGACATTTTGTTGTAGTTAGAAGGATGTTCTTTGCAAGGTACATTACATATCTCCTCTGCAATAATCATGCAGAATTAAACGAAGAAGACATCTTGTGTAACCCAGTCACACTAAAATGGGGCATTACGCTGGCATTCAGGGCACAGATCTTGATTGATTTATTTTCTACCTCAGGCAGAGCTGCTTTTCAATTAAAATAGTGGTGATGTTTCTCACTGCCCGTGGAGCTCCTCAAGACTCAATTTTAGGGCCTAGTCTTTGATCCATACACTGTGCACGATATCATTTAGGTAATATTAGCAATTTTTAAAAGAGGTTTAGTGAATGTCTTGCAGACAAAAAAGCTGAATGGCTTTATTGATAAATGACAGTAAGTCAAACTCCCCCTCCTAAATTTACTAATAACTTTCTGAATGTTTTCACGCATGTATAACATGTCAAATGACCACACATCTAACACATCAAATTTCAAATATGCCTCCTTTATTCTTTGCAATCTACCAATTTTTGGGGAGGGGGAACCAGGTTATTGCTCTGCCACAGTTTGTTCTGTTCATAATGAAAAAACTACAGCTATCATGCTGGTGTTTACCTCATTAGCCTAAATTATTTGCTGTGTGATGATGCATGTAAGCGTCTGTGTGTGTATGTGTGTGTGGGAGACACACTGTTCTCTTTTGATCGATGGAGATGCACTGATAGGCCATTACCCTAAACTGAGCTTGTCCAAGGAACTTTAACAACATTGACCAACCAATTAAGGGAATTTTAGGTCAGGCGGTGAGTGTGTATATATACAGCATTTTCTCCTTACCCCTTAAAAAAAAATGATGTACAGTGGGGCAAAAAAGTATTTAGTCAGCAACTGCAAGTTCTCCTACTTAGAAAGATGAGAGAGGTCTGTAATTTCCATCATAGGTACACTTCAACTATGAGAGACAAAATGAGAAAAAAATCCAGGAAATCACATTGTAGGATTTTTAAAGAATTTAATTGTAAATCTTGGTGGAAAATAAGTATTTGGTCACCCACAAACAAGCAAGATATCTGGCTCTCACAGACCTGTAACTTCTTTAAGAAGCTCTTCTGTCCTCCACTTGTTACCTGTATTAATGGCACCTGTTTGACCTCGTTATCTGTATAAAAGACACCTGTCCACAGCCTCAAACAGTCAGACTCCAAACTCAACCATTGCCAAGACCAAAGAGCTGTCGAAGGACACCAGGAAGAAAATTGCAGACCTGCCCCAGGCTGGGAAGAGTGAATCTACAATTGGCAAACAGGTTGGTGTGAATAAATCAACTGTAGGAGCAATTGTAAGACAATGGAAGACATACAAGACCATTGATAATATCCCTCGATCTGGGGCTCCACGCAAGATCTCATCCCGTGGGGTCAAAATGATCATGAGAACGGTGGAGCTAAAATCCCAGAACTACACGGAGGGACCTGATAAATGACCTGCAGAGAGCTGGGACCAAAGTAACAAAGGCTACCATCAGTAACACACTACGCCGAGAGGGACTCAGATCCCCTGCTTAAGCCAGTACATGTCCAGGCCCGTCTGAAGTTTGCCAGAGATCATATGGATGGGCCAGAAGAAGACTGGGAGAATATCATGTGGTCAGATGAAACCAAAGTAGAACTTTTTGGTGAAAACTCAACTCGTCATGTTTGGAGGAAGAAGAATGCTGAGTTGTATCCCAAGAACACCATACCTACTGTGAAGCATGGGGATGGAAACATCATGCTTTGGGCTGTTTTTCTGCAAAGGGCACAGGACGACTGATCCGTGTTAAGGGAAGAATGAACGGGGCCATGTATGGTGAGATTTTAAGCCAAAACCTCCTTCCATCAGTAAGAGCATTGAAGATGGAACGTGACTGGGTCTTCCAGCATAACAATGATCCTAAACACACCGCTCGGGCAACGAAGGAGTGGCTCTGTAAAAACCATTTCAAGGTCCTGGAGTGGCCTAGCCAGCCTCTAGACCTGAACCCCATAGAAAATTTGTGGAGGGAGTTGAAAGTCCATGTTGCCCAGCGACAGCCCCAAATCATCACTGCTCTAGAAGAGATCTGCATGGAGGAATGGGCCAAAATACCAGCTACAGTGTGTGCAAACCTGGTGAAGACTTACAGGAAACATTTGACCTCTGTCATTGAACAAAAGTTATGTTACAAAGTATTGAGTTGAACCAAATTTATTGACCAAATACTTATTTTCCACCATAATTTACAATTAAATTCTTTAAAAATCCTACAATGTGATTTCCAGGATTTTTTTTTCTCATTTTGTCTCTCATAGTTAAAGTGTATTTATGGTGAAAATTACAGACCTCGCTTATCTTTCTACGAGAACTTGCACAATCAGTGGCTGACTAAATACTTTTTTGCCCCACTGTATGCATGAAAGTGCATTGTGGCCAGAGATGAACAAAAACCATTCTGATAAATTCTTCCACAAATCCCTTTATCAACTAAAGTGTCCGGAACTATACCTTGTTTAAATATCTGTTATGTATTATAAAAGTGTCATTGTGTTTATATCTTGCAGACAAAGTTATAAGTTACACACTGGAAACAGTCCTATTATATGTCAGCTTTGGTAAGCTAATGACATACAGTTTTGGTTCAGCCTCTTACATTCAATATGGTGGAAGCTGAGTTCTGCCAGTTTGTTGAAGGCTATACTTCACTGATTTCCAGTAACACTTCTGCTCTGAGTGTCTGTCTCTTCCTGTTAGTGAGCTTTCACTCCTCAGCTACTTCCCGAGGCACTTTTTCATAGTTTGGCACATACCGTCATGAAATTTGACACAGTTACTCTAGATAGCATTCATACGCCTCGACAGAAACTTACATATATTAACATGCTAATTTTACATTTGTATTTTTATAGCTTTAAAACCTGTTAGTAATTAATATTCATGCTTGCTTTATAGCTGAGATGGTCAATTCCATGTAAGTCATACACTGTATGTCATTAAACATGGTGGACACATGCAGAACTGATCCCATGTACTGCCCATGCACTCTAAAATGTGCTCTAACATTACCTCTCCCAGGGTCAGTAACTCTGAGTAACAGAGTAGATGTAGCACGTTACTACCCACCTCTCAATAATGTTTAAGACCAACATGTCATGGCTCATTCATTCACGTCATAAATCAACACAATGATTCCCAGGCACTGTGCTGCAAATCTTTATTATGATCACCATGTCCCAACCCAGTCTTTATGACTTATTAATAAATGCTCCAGTCCGTCATTCATGTATGTCCCAAAACAATCTTAAAATCACCCACCCATGTCCCAAACCTACATTATGATTATTATAATTCATTTATCTATTGGACTGTTGACTAACCAGAAGGTCCAGGGTTAGGGTCCCAGTGCTGCCAACATGCCATGGCTGAGAAAGGCCCAGAACCCTGTAAATTGTATGATTGTATTGTATGATCATCTTGTTTAGCTCCCCCTGCTTTCTGCTTCCTACCCAGCAGGTGGGGCTGTAGCCACCTGCTGGTCTGTCCCCTATATATACCCCGCTTCCTGTGCACTTCCTTTGTCTGGCTTCACCTCATTCCCTGTTTTGCCTTGGCTCCATGTGCTCCTCTTTCCTTCTTGTTGGTTTGTGTACTTTGCCTTGTCTTGTCCTATTGTGTCTTACTCTCTCTTCCTTGGTGTTTTTAGTATTTAATAGTTGTCTTAGGTTTAAGTTGTATGTTGTATTAGTAGCCTTGTTGTTGTGTTTAGTTAGCCTTTCTTGTTTGTTAGCCTTGTTAGCTTGTCCCCTGTGTTGGATGTTTGTCGTATTTCTGATTGTTATTAGTTTATGTCTGTGTGGTTTGTTTGTATGTGTCACCATGTTCACTCCAAATAAACCTTCACCACTTGCACTTACGTCCGCCTCCCATGTCCTCCCTTGCCGTAAGCGTGACAGATATAGGATAAGGGCATGTCATAAACGCTCTAAATATACAATTTAAATCTTTTAAATGGGTGTTATAGTCACTAATAAATTCATGACTGAAACCAACATTAAAATACTATTACAGCAATTAGTGTCTCAAACCAGTGTACAAAGTCCTACATCAGTGCATTAATACACTTACATGGGTGCTCCTTTGGAAATATACACTGATCAAGAAAACGTTATATGTGTTTGTTTGGAGTAAAAAAACAGTATCATATTGTATCCATATGTTGATTGTCATTTGGCCTTAACGAGGAACAGCTTGCTAATTAATTACCCATGACCAGTGGGCAATAAGGGGGGTTGATCCAAAGCCTGCATTCAATTGGTCATGGTAAAAGCAGGCCATCACCAAGCCTGGAAGGGAATAAAATATCGTTCACCCCAAAAAAAGTCCTGCTTCACAAATCATACATCGTGTTAATGTGCAGTGCATGAACAGTATCTCCTGTGCATGTGTCCTGGTAAATGGGGTCAGGGTGACTTTGTGGTTAAAGCTTTGGACTATTAATTGGAGAGTTTTGAGTTCAACAACCTGCCACCACCATTGGGCCCTTGAGCAAGACCATTAACTTTGAGCTGAATTCTAAATCACTCTGGATTAGTAACTCTGGAAGTGTCTACTAAATGACAGAAGTGTTGTTGAAAAGAAATGCCTGGTACCATTTAGCACAATCCCCTTGCAGTTTCCAGTGGTACACTCCTTTTTTCCAGTTTACATCATCATAAATCTAGGCAGCCAGGTAAGTCCACAAGTGGATATAAGATGGATTTCAGTTTGCATTGTCATATTCTGGGTGATTTAAGGAAAAGCATATACATTTTGTACTTTTTTTGGACATGACTAACTTTAGCTTTACTAAACTTGATGTATTCCTATGTGTCCCTCAGTTAACTTTTATATTGGATGAGAAAAAAGAAACATTGAGGTCAATTTGTGAGATGACAAATATAATAATTGAATAAACGTATACTGAAAAATATAGATTTTGCACTGTTTATCCAAATCTTTAGAATTGGAATTGATTAAAAGGAATTAACCATTTAACATCATTTCTTAATGTTGGTAAATACTTACCAGTTTCACCAAAATGTTAGGAACATGTTTGTATGGATGTGGTAATATTATGGCATAGGATCTGTGACAGTGTGGTGTTCACATGTGAGAAGGTGTGCGCCTAATTTGACTTAAATTGATATGTGTGTGAACATACCACTTAAATCGTGGTGTCTCTCTGACACTCTGTGTTTAAAAGCATATTAATGCATGTCTGTGTCAGAGGGAATTATTTGGTGCTAGAGAAGGCCGTATACTTTCATAGTGTTAGATTGGATTACTATAGACGTACAATCCTTCACACTTCACTGCACTACTTCAAAATGGTGTACATGCCTTGCGATATATATTTCCTGATGTGCCTTACAGGGCATATCCCACATTGCTTAACACTGATTATCACATTTTTCCTTTTGAATGCTGCACAAATACAGTAGCTCAGTAAATATGAATAGTGTTTTTTCTCACAGATTTTCCTACCAAGCTGCAACCAAACCTGCAATGAGGTTGCAAACACTTTGCTTGATACATAATATATTGAATTGCCAGGAAAAACAGAATTCAAGATCTGTGAAACATCCTTCTTTGTACCAGCAGTAATGACATGGCAAGTAATACACATACATACACACTCAAACATAACACGCATTCATGCTGATCCATTCATTCATTTTCTTATCTGCTTAATCGTGGTCAGGGGCGCAGGAAAGCAGGTGCCTAGCCGGCAGCACAGGGTGCAAGGCATTAACAACCCTAAACAGTGTGCCAATCCATCATAGGGCACACTCATACAGTGGTGCTTGAATGTTTGTGAACCCTTTTGAATTTACTATAGTTTTACATAAATATGACCTAAAACATCATAAGATTTTCACACAAGTCCTAAAAGTAGATAAAGAGAACCCAGTTAAACAAATTAAACAAAAATATTATACTTGGTCATTTAGTTATTGAGAAAAATGATCCAATATTACGTATTAGTGCGTGGCAAAAGTATGTCACCCTTTGCTTCAGTATCTGGTGTGACCCCCCCTGTACAGCAATAACTGCAACTAAACGTTTCCTGTAACTGTTGATCAGTCCTGCACACCGGCTTGGAGGAATTTTAGCCCATTCCTCCGTACAGAACAGCTTCAGCTCTGGGATGTTGGTGGGTTTCCTCACATTAACTGCTCGCTTCAGGTCCTTCCACAACATTTTGATTGGATTAAGGTCAGGACTTTGACTTGGCCATTCCAAAACATGAACTTTATTCTTCTTTAACCATTCTTTGGTAGAACGACTTGTGTGCTTAGGGTCGTTGTCTTGCTGCATGACCCACCTTCTCTTGAGAGTCAGTTCATGTCCTGACATTTTCCTTTAGAATTATCTGATATTATTCAGAATTCTTTGTTCCATCAATGATGGCAAGCTGTCCTGCCCAGATGCAGCAAAACAGGCCCAAACCATGATATTACCACCACCATGTTTCACAGATGGGATAAGATTCTTGTTCAAAGTTCTTGGTTCTGATTTTGGTATCATCTGTCCACAAAACATTCTTCCAATAGCCTTCTGGTGGATTCATGAACATTAACATTAGCCAATGTGAGAGAGACCTTCAGTTGCTTAGAAGTTACCCTGGGGTCCTTTGTGACCTCGCCAGCTATTACACACCTTGCTCTTGGAGTGATCTTTGTTGGCCGACCACTCCTGGGGAGGGTAACAATGATCTTGAATTTCCTCCATTTGTACACAATCTGTCTGACTGTGGATTGGTTAAATCCAAACTTTTTAGAGATGGTTGTGTAACCTTTTCCAGCCTGATGAACATCAACAACACTTTTTTTCTGAGGTACTCAGAAATCTCATTTGTTCATGCCATGATACACTTCCACAAACATGTTGTGAAGAGCAGACTTTGATAGATCCCTGTTCTTTAAATAAAACAGGGGGCCCACTCACACCTGATTGTCATCCCATTGATTGAAAACATCTGACTCTAATTTCACCTTCAAATTAGCTGCTAATCCTAGAGGTTCACATACTTTTGCCACTCACTAATATGTAATATTGGATAATTTTCCTCAATAAATAAATGACCAAGTATAATACTTTTGTCTCATTTGTTTAACTGGGTTCTCTTTATCTACTTTTAGGACTTGTGTGAAAATGTTTTAGGTCATATTATGCAAAAATATAAAAAAGTCAAAAGGGTACACAAACTTTCAAGCACCACTGTACACACACACACTTTAGACACATCAGTTAAGCTAACATGCATGTCTTTGGAATCTGGGTGGAAACCAGGGCACTCAGAGTAAACCTACACAGACACAGGGAGGACATGCAGACCCCACAGAGGCAGAATCTGAGCTCGGGATCGAACCAGGGACGCTGGAGCTGTGAGGCGATTACGAAAGTTGCTGCACCACTGTGCTTTCCTGCATTCATGCTGTGCTTTGCAAAAGGCACCCTATACATTTTAGAGCAGATTTATTTTTTACAGTATAAAATTGTTTTAAAAATTAACACTAATAGACGACTTAAACCTCGACCTCTAAGATGATGATCCAGAGCATGATAAAACAACGATGCCTTGAAAACCTACTAGCTGACTTCCGTCTAAAACTGCACCGCACGTTAGTTAAGTGCACAAAAACTGTTACAATTTTAAATGTAAAGGGTAGTCCTGCCAACTATTTGTCTTAGTGATCTCTGCTCTTTATAGTATTTATGGTTTTCATTGTTTTTAAAAGCATATCTGCTGTACCGATTTTGATAAGTGGAAAGGTTTATGAGCAGAGTAGATATACAGCATAATCTAGACTTAATCTGTAATCTAGATAGAGAACACCAACCTGATGGAGTGTGTGTGAAAGAGAGAGCATTTCATTCACAGTCATTTTGCCCTCACTCTGTCAGTGACATTTAAACAGTAACAACTCTCCGCAGGTGTCAAATGAGCACTTTGGTGATCTTAAGAATAGATAAATGGTTGTTACACTTATCCAACTTGAAGGGCCAGACTTTTCCCCTCTAATTTTCCACTAATTACACCTTGCAGGTCTGCACATTTTGCAATATAGTTCATGCAACGTGCATAAAATACATGTTGCAGGAACAAGGGAGATAAAAGCAGCAGCCTTCCCATCTCTAAGTTATGGCAAAGTATTGTTGAAATTGAGTCTTAATTGAGTTTTGAGTGTTAAGAAAGATCAGACCCAAAGACCAGACTGAGACACAAGGAGAACAAACCTCACATGTGGAGGTGTGAGGCGACAGTGCTAACCCCTGCACCACTTTTCCGCTCTACACCTTTACAGAGGACTAAAATAGAGACATGATTTCTGATGGTGATACCTATTTAAAAACCAAACAGATAAGGGAAAGCATTACTTTTCTTTGAGGTTACGTACTGCTAAGTGTCATCTCTAATCTCAGATTTAAAGATATTCTATCAGATTGCTTAAATAATTTAAAGGAATATTGCAGCAAAAAAACATCAAATTTATACAATTTCCCCCTTAGTCTATACACCACATGATTTATGGCCCCAGGGTTTGTTTCTTTAGTTTTACTTAGGAACTACAAAGGCTAATGAGATTAACGCATCATAGTCTTTTTCACGTCTTAAGTCTGGGCGAAGTTTCTTAAAAATTCAATGCATTTTGATGCAAGTCTTTGTAATTATTGTAAATTTATATTTTGGGTGAGATTAGCTACATTAAACTAAAAGCTTCAGTGCAAAACTAAAGAAGCAAATATCGGCTACCAAACATGTCTTGGGTAAGGGACTACACCTCAAACTGACAAAATCTATAGCTATCAAAATCAGAAACAAAACTTATGTTATAGACCAGACTTAAAAAGCTTATTTCTCTATGGTAATAACCGTGTCACTAAAGGAAACAGGAATAAACAAAAGTTTTCATTTGGAGAGCTGAACGCTTAAATCAGATGCCAGAAATGTAGTTATAGATAATCAAATGAGAACAGAGCAGCAGTCCATGCATTGGAGGTGACCAGACAGTTACATGCAAAATAGAATGAAGGTTTGGTATCTGCACAGCATCCATTTATAAGTATACTATATACAAACCTTAGTTCATAGAACAACAGAAAGGGACCACAATACCACCAAGGTATCTTAGTATAAAACTTATACACTTGGTAAAGGCAGGTTTCATTGCTGCTAAGTGTTCCACCTAATGCAGTAGACTTCAAAATAGAACATAATAAAATGGACGTACTTACCTTGTTTAACTATCAGTTGTCTTTTTCTCGCCCTTTCCAAACCTCGCCATCCACTAGCATGTGACTGATGACCTAATTACACTACTACTGCAGTTACCATCAAAGAAAATACAAACAAATAAGCATCATTTATTTAAAATGTGTTCATTAATATTGCTTCATGTTATTTTTTAATATACGGCTGTAGAAATAATTAAGGGATCGTTCCAAATTTTCATAAAACCAACATATCTACATGTATGCCAGCAATCCCATTTCATTATCTGATGAATACCAAAACAAACACACCTCATTTTAATTAATGACTTACTGATTAGGTGAACCAACTCTTATTTATTCAGGAAATGTACAATTTCTGAACTTTCCTAAGTTAAAATATACGTAGTATTATATTTAATAAAAAAATAAATGCTCTTGTCAATGCTGCAAATTAATATTTTTACTTGGAATTTATCAGTATTTTATAGGATACAACAAAATTGTTAAATATCACTCAAACACATACTGTGCCTACAAATAGTTCACCCAGAAAAACTGATCATTTTGCAGTGGTCTCTTAATTTTTTCTTGAGCTTCATATAAAAATGCAGGGCTGCTGCTTAATGATCCACATCAGGACTGCTGGGACACATGCAATCTTAAATATGAGAGGTACCGGATCTTGTTGGTAAGTTAGACACTGCTTATACCGGATGTATTGGACACACTCGTGAAAATAAAAAAGCAATTGAAATTAAAAAAGGTAAAATACCTCTATGTAGAGACTGAGCAGAATGGTCATATACAGCTGCGATAAACATTTGCAAACCCTTCAGATTTATCTGGATCTCTACATTGTGCTCACAAGTCACAATATTGGGCTACGACTGCTTAAATTGCATACCGTCTGACCCTTCCTATGTAATAGTTCCTGTGAGTAGTGTCTAACTAACATTGAGGAACACCTACCATCTTTGATCTAAAAAAATATCGGGCTGCTTTGGATTCTTTTTCACCTCCTCCAGCTTTGCACATAGTGCTGTTGGTGTGACATTTGCATGACTGATGGAATGCACTGGCAGTTTGCTCAGGCGGCTTACGGCTTTTTAAAAGAAAATTTGAGACTGCTTGGGAATGCGAGTGCTTGCGAGTGGTCTGTGTATATCAAATTCTTCACCATTACTATGTCAGGGTGTTACATCACGCTCTGATAATCTTACGAAAATAGTCCTTTTCCGGTCGACTCAATGGGCATATTTGTTACTAGCAGACTTAAGGTTGTTAAAACCCGCATGACTGTGTCATTATGGTGTGTGTATGTACATGTGGAGGAAGGCACATTTGAATGGTTGCTATGGATACAAAGCGCTGCTAAACTGAAGGCAAAAACCAAGTGGCGCATCCCTCTGCTTTTCTTGTCCTCCTCCAGCACTTTCCTTTTGTCTTCTTTCATTTGCTGCGACTGCTAGTTTGTTTTTCTTATTTTGTATTATAAGCCTTTATTATACCTGCATCCTTACGATCTAATTATACAAATTTAATGCCCTTTTCATCTTTTTTGTGTAGAGCATTTACTCTCTTCATTCTTCCCCAGCCTCTGTATCTCTTCTTCTTGCTCTATGTCTCTCCCTCCCTTCCGTCTTTTCCTCCCACTCGCTCTCCTCCTTTGCTCCAGTCATTCGGCTCAACAGAAGTGAGAGCGCATTTACAATTAGCATGCGTACCTGCAATTAGCGCTGACAAACCTCCAATAATTAGCCCTCTAAGAGCTGCCTTTCTTGCAGAGTATTCTCTCCACTTTTTCCTCTTTCCCTCGCTTCTCTTCCTCCCCAGAGCGCTTGTGATTTTTTCATGTTCTTCTCCGTAATGTCCCTGTCAGGCCTTTAAGAAAAACACAAAGAGCAGGGGGATACTGTCAACACGTGTACAAACAACCTCTCAACCTCTCAACCCTCTCACACATGACTTGGAAAAAAACGCTGTTATTTTTGTGACCAATTTTGATTGAAGTTGAAAAAAAGATGTGCTGCGCAGTTCAGATTGTTTACCTCGGTGCTGCTGTTGATGAGGATGGTAAGTTTAATTCAGGCTCTCAATGGAATAAAAGTGGATGGAATAAATGATGAGCGAGTGAAGAAAGATGGGAGTGAGTAAGAGGGATGAGTAAGGCCATGACAGCGGATGGATTCTTAACAGGAAAGGATTAATATATGTTTTGAAAGCACAGCCATTTTACCTAACCTCTATTATGGAGAGGTATTGTCAGTTTCTTTCATAATCAAACAGTGTAATGTAAAGTATATCTCAACATTAAGTGTTCAATATTCAGAGCTCCTAAAAACATGAATGCCACCTAAAGAAAAGGCATTTTAAGAGTGCCGATTGAAATATTGTATCATGACAGCTATGTGGCATTCAAAACTGGTCCATTTTTGACCTCTCAACAAGTCGTAGATTATGATCATGCCTAATCTTTAGCTGCAGTGTATGTGTGATTATCATTGTACTGGACCTTGCCACAATCAGTGGTTGTCACATTCCAGTTCAAATAAATGTCATATTAAAACATTTTATACTGCCATGTGATGTCAGCCTATTGTACAATGCAGAGTCTATTCAGTGTCTCCCATTAGATTAACCCTGCAGTGTCCTGATGTGGATTTCACTCTTCAACTGAGTACTACAAGCGAAGTCAGTGCTTTGTCGAGGCATTGGTTGTCTTTCACTGTGTTTTCCTGATAGATGACATTAAACTACAACATCCAATTAAAATATTCAGCAAGATTTAATGGGTCTTCAAAATATTTGGATTAGAACATGAGTTACTGGCAATTTACAGCTGTACAGAAGTGTCTTTCTGATGCAAACCAAAATTTTCTAAATGCCATTCTATTCACATAGCTCATGTACATTTAAAATGCATGTACTAATTTAAAACCAGATAGTCATTGTTATGAAGACACAGAGGACTGTGTGTGTGAACACACACGTGTTCTTTTTATGGACACTATTTAAACAGGATGTAACAGAATCAATACTAAATAAAAATGTTAAGTAAGAAATCAATCCTAGTAAATTTGTCTGATTGAATTTTTATTCTCTTTTAACTAGACATAGCATATTTATACAACAATCATTTTTCATTACTAAAATGGTCTGAATGAATTGAAGGATGTGAATGTGATGGACCCTTAAATGTGACTTTCAAATGAATGTTAAATAATTACAGAACTAATTTACTGTTTTGTTTTAGCACCATGATGTATTTTGTTTACTGAATGAATCAAAACAGATGGTTTAACTGGTACATTGTACTCATTTACAGTAATAACTGTTTGATAACCTTATCAGTAAGCACCTTAAATAGGTTATTGATTTCTGCATTTGTATTGGTGAATTCAGAAATGTACTCATAATTGTACTTGTTCTAAAAAAGGTATTGATACATAAAGATAACAGGTACGTTACTATGACAGACATACTAACAAACATGCAGAAGAAATTTTCTACCTCCAGTATCAGGGGTCGCTATCTGGCCACTAGTGGCCAGTAGTTGACCCGGTTTGGCAGCGTGAGCCCTTCCCGGGCTCATTATGGTAGAGTGGTGACACCGGTTGCTGAGCCCTTATAAGCACACCTTTGTGGCTCGCACAGTGTCGCTGCATTACACATACTCTCAGCTCAGCCTCAGACATGCGTATCCATGCTCGATCACCCTTTTCAATGGCATTTCGGACCTTTGTCCGTTTCTTTTGTTTTTGTTAGGGACAGCGGTACGTCTGAAGGCACAAAGGTCTTCAGACAGGGGCTGCTTAGAGGCAGCCCAAGTAGTTAGGGCCCTAGCCAGGGTAGGGTCAGTTCTCTTTATTTTTACTTAAATTTTGCTGGGCTCCACTGGCTGTTTTCAGCCTTGCTCCCGCTGTCTCCGTGCACATGCACAGACCCACAACGCCTCTGGCGCAGCGGAGGCACACCGTAAGCGTACGCTTACTGCGTGCATATTTTTTATTTAGTATTTTAGTTATCTTTTATAATTTTCTTTCATTTCTTTTGTTACTTATACTTCAGTTCACTTATACCACCTGGAGCTTACTGTGATTGGGTCCCAATCCCTTATATTTTGTGTTTATACGGTTCATCATTCTTTTAAACATGGCAAACCGTAACAGAATGCTGCGACCAGCTAATTGACCCAGCGTTAGCTCCTGGACCTCCAGTCTGGAGGTCCCCAATTGCCGGAGGTGGCAGGTTTCTTTACCTATGTGTCGGCTGGCTTATGGGGGGCTGTCCCATGACCATGGCCAAGTCATGGATGCAGTACGACATTCCAACCCTCCCACACTCACCCAGGAGTTGCCCGACATTTTTAATATTTGCCTGGGCCCCAGGGCAGTGGCTGATTTTGAGGCTGAAATTCACTTTGCGACCGAATTCACCGCCCTCGATGAGCCAGCGCTTATGGACCTGTTTCGATTAGGTCTTGAGCAGGAGGAGTACATTGAACTCTGCTTCCCCCCACCCGCCTCTTCCCTCGACAAGCTGTTCGACCTAGCCATGTTGGCTGAGGCCTGTATTGAACAGCGGGCAAGGAAGATGATGGGCCTGATCTGCAATACATTGAGTCAGCCCGGCTTCATACATGAGCAGTTGAAATCTGTGCCTGAGCATTTAGCACCACCTAGCCCCATAGAAGAGACCGCCGTGCTCGCATCCCCACATCTGAGCAATTAAGCTCCATGCCTGGGCATTTAGCACCACCTAGATCCATACCTGGGCTCGCCGTGCTCGCAAGCCTCGCATCTGAGCAGTTAAGCTCCATGCCTGGGCATTTAGCACCACCTAGATCCATACCTGGGCTCGCCATGCTCGCAAGCCTCGCATCTGAGCAGTTAAGCTCCATGCCTGGGCGTTTGCCGCTGCCTAGCCATATACAAGAGCTTGCCGCGCTTGTAAGCTCCGCATCAGAGCAATTAAGCTCCATGCCTGAGTGTTTAGCACCGCCTAGCCCCGTACAAAAGCTCGTCATGCTTATAAGCTCCGCATCTGAGCAATTAAGCTCCATGCCTGGGCATTTAGCGCTGCCTAGCTCCATACCTGGGCTCACTGCGCTTGTAAGCTCTGCAACTAAGCTCCGTGCCTGAGCATTTGTCGCTGCCTAGCCCCGTACAAGAGCTTGCCACGCTCGTAGGCTCTGCATCTGAGCAATTAAGCTCCATGCCTGAGCATGTAGCGCCACCTAGCTTCGAACCTGAGCAATTAAGCTCCATTCCAGAGCTCTCCGTGCTTGTTAGCCCCGTACTTGGCCATTTAGTGCCACCTAGCTCCATATCTGGGCTCACCGCACTGGGCAGTTTAGCCCCGTGCCTGAGCATTTAGCTGCGCCTAGCCCCGGACAAGAGCTCGCCGCACCCCTTAGCTCTATAATTGAGCAATTAGCGCTGCTTAGCTCTGAACCAGAGCAATTTAGCTCTATACTTGAGCAAGTTGGTCCTGTACCAAATCTCGCGCACCAGTTGCTCCCGTCGACCACTGCGCCACAACTGATTCCCGCACCATGGTCCTGATCCCCGCACCATGGTCACCCAGACTGATCCCTGCGCTGCGATTGTTGGTTCCGATCCTGTGCCGCGATTATTGGTCCTGATCCCCGCGCCAAGGTCACCAAGACTGATCTTCATGCCACGGTCATTGGCTTTGGCTCCTACGCCACCGTAGTCCCCTTTGCTGGCCTTATTGCTAGGGCCCTTAGCGTCTGTTCGCCTAGCCAGGTGCTTAGCGCCGACCTTTTTTGTCACTGTGGTCAGGTCGGATCTGGAGCCAGAGCCGCCTGTGCCAAGCTCTGTCCCTGAGCCACCTGTGCCGAGCTCCGCCCCTGGGCCGCCAGCGCCAGGCTCCGCCCCTGAGCTGCCGGCACCAAGCTCCGCCCTGAGCCGTCAGCAGCAAGCTCTGCCCCTGAGTCGGCCGACTTGGGCCCCGAGCCCCTACTAAGCCTCGCATTTGACTTGTCCTGCCCCACCCTCCCTTCCAGCCCCTATTTCAGGGCTGCCCCGGCCTACTGGCGCTCCCCTGTGCGCCATACGCTCAACTCAGAGTGGGTGAGACAGTCTAGGGGAGGTGTTTGTCGCGCTTTGGGGGGGGGTACTATCAGGTTCACTATCTGGCCAGTAGTTGACCCGGTTTGGTGGTGTGAGCAGCAACGATCGTGCGTGCGTCAGCCCTTCCCAGGCTTATTATGGTAGAGTGGCAATACCTGTTGCTGAGCCCTTATAAGCACATATTTGTGGCTTGCACAGTGCATTAAACATGCTCTCGGCTCAGCCTCAGACATGCGTATCCGCGCTCGCTCACCCTTTTCAATGGCGTTTTGGACCTTTGTCCATTTTTTTGTGTTTGTTAGGGACAGCGGTACCTTTGCACCTTCAGACAGAGGCTGCTTAGAGGCAGCCCAGGTAGTTAGGGCCCTAGACAGGGTAGGGTCAGTTTTCTTTATTTTTACTTAAATTTTGCTGGGCTCCTCTGGCTGCTTTCAGCCTCGCCCCCGCTGTCTTCACGCTCATGCTGTCGCCCCCCCTCGCCGTGATCGGTAAAACCCTTTAACCCCCCGATCACGCTTTGAAGAGGACACAGAGCTTAGTAGTCTCATCCTCTTTGCTCCCCGCGTCCGTGCCACACACTTGCAGGCGCTATTTGTTATTATTTGTGTGGCACGCGATCGCGGAAGCTCTGATCGAGCATTTGTGCACTGTGTATTGCGCAGACCCGCAATGCCACTTGCGCAGCGAAGGCACGCTGTAAGCGCACGCTTTGAATAGTGGTGTCGTACACTTACGTACATCCCAAAGATTCTCAATGGGGTTCAGGTCTGGACTCTGTGGTGGCCAATCCATGTGTGAAAATGATGGCTCATGCTCTCTGAACCACTCTTTCACAATCTGACTCTCTGAAACAGATTCACATCTTTTCCACAACAACAGGACGTGTCTTTCGACATGGTTGTTTAACAAATGAGAAGGTGCTCACTGCATCAGTTAGGGTTAAATAACTTGTTACCAGCTGAAGCATTATCACCAATGCAGTAATTATCTGATGGGAGGCTCTTTTTTTAAACTGTTTAACTATTTGCTTAGTTAAATCCAGGTGGTGACCTTTTTTTTGGCAAGGCAGTGTATATTATGTATTATTATATCACTGTACAGGTGCGATTTCAGACACCCCCTCACTGTTGGCGCTGCTGCCCCAGTGATAAGACGTGCTACAACTGCGTTTGTCTGAATTTCACTTATTTCATGTGTTTATATTTAACTTATTTCATGTATTTATTGATTAGTATTATTGTCTTACTTTATTCATGCGTTTAGTCATTAATTACAAATGAATATAAAAGTGAAAAACAACCATTTGGGGATCAGGAATGGATTAATCCTATTTACTATACTTCTTATGGGGAAATTTGATTCCAACTTTAAAAAAAATTGGGGTTCGAATGACCTTCTGGAACCAATTAAGTTCAAATTCTAAGGTTCCACTGTACTAAGAAAAGCATTTGTAAGTTACAGGGAATGGTAAAATAATTGGATGCAAATAATGGAATGGCTAATAGAATGAAACCTACACAACAAGACATACTAAAAAAGATAAACTGATTATGTGGTTTGCTCATTAGGACTAGATGACCATGCTAACTGTAAGCATGTTAGGTAGAGAGACTTTATAGTTACATTTGTGTGCTGTGTTGGTAAGGAGAATGATGTCTGTGATGTTTTATCAGTCAAATCAACTGTTCTGGAGATACTGACTGTTTGCTAGTTATTCAAGCTGGCAGTCATAGGAGTCTGATTGGATGAAGTATTATGTCTCAGTGTGCATAGATTCTAGCAGAGATCAAACTATAGGTAAGCCATGGTGTCAATCTAAGCCTGTGGCGTCAGCTGTATTACTTTTTGGAGATTGCAGAGAAGCCTTAAGACTCAACTTCCGTATGTTCTCTGTGAAGATCACTGAAAAATAAGCTGTAACATCCATTTCTTTTAGAGGTGTAAGTTGAGGTGACTCAAAATGAGCCAGACCCAACTCGCAGTGAAATTTTAAAAGTCTCTTGTATCATCTAGTAACAACGAATTGAAATCTTAAAGGGATTGAAATCTAAAAGCCTGAGTAACAGTTACAAACACAAGTCTGAGTTTCTCAGAGATGATTGTAAGGTGCTTGGCTTTATATTGTTGAGGTAAAAAGCAATCCATTTCAGTGTCATGGGTTGTTCTGTTGCAATTTCATTTCTCATCCCTCCATTTCCTGGAGACAACTTAAAGCATATTTAAAAGATGTCATTCATGTGAGGTGAAAAGTCCAGGCATGATTTTTACAATACATTTAACACGAAACGTTATAAAAGGCTCCTGTACATTTCAGAAAACCAGAGGAATTACACATTCATATACTATCCAATCAAAATGGAAATTACACAGTATATGATATCAGGTTATGAATGTCCTTTGAAGTTCCTAGATCTGGGAAAAAAAGGGTATTTCTTTGAAGGAAACTTTTGTCTGCTGTTCAGATATGTGCCATTCTGACCAACTGGTGTGTCACTTTGTTTAAACACATTCAGTGTCAACCACACATCGGCACATGTACATGCTCTCTTATTCTCTCTCTCAAATCACCACCACTCTTTGTCTCTGTCTATCGATATCTTACATCATCTGTCTGTCACTGTCTTTCATTCCCATTCTCACTGGCCTTTGAGAGAAAAGGCTCGTGGCTTCAAAATCAATATCTTTAAGAACTCCTGTTTTAACCAAGTGTATTCTGACATTTCAGTAACACACTGCCACATGCTTAAGCTTCATAACAGGGAATTATGCTCTACAATACAATTGCTATACAATCTATAAAACCCAGTAACAACTGTGCTCATCTCATCTGTGTAAGTAAACATATCAAACCAAACTTTATCACATGGAACTTTACTGCACTACAAATCATACTGGCTAAAAAAGCTTATATGAAATCATTGCCTTAGCTTGCTGTAATTAGGGATGGCATCAAGAAAATGACTGTTTTTAGTCACTGAAGTTTACAGTTTACATTTGTCATATGTCTCATGCAAAGCTAGTGCTTGGGTTTTTTTTGCGTTGCCCATAATTCAGTTGTTAGTTTACTACATCCACCTCCTTGTACACACCCACTGACAGGTTTATAAGGTACGGCTACCATTAGATATGCATTTTGTAGATGTACAATCACTGACTGCAGTCCATCTGTTGCAATATACAAATCATCAGCCAAACTCTGCGTCATTCATCTATGGAAAATTGCCACCATTGGGCCATCACTGACCATATATCTTGTGAGTGATGATCCATTCTCAGTACATAATGTCCATGTCAACCAAAATCATCAAGGCCAGCAGTGCTCATGTTGTCTGGAACTAACATTTCTGAAGGAAGGATGATTAAGAAAAACTGAAAGGAAAAAAATGAAACTCTAACTGAACATCTACAAAGTGCACCCACAAGGTAAGTATGTCAGTTGTGGTCCAGTGGTGGTCGTTTCCATTGATGAACAGGTTAGAGGTTGGTTTACAAGGCAGACAAAACAAGTAGCTTTACACCTACAAATATCACGTGTTAGATGTTCTTGATATAATAATCAGTGAGTGGAGATGGGCAATGAGTAGTATGTTTGAGGCAAATGGTACTAAATGTGACAGTGTGCAACTGAATTCTCTATGGGAATTAAAAATTTCCATTTACCCTCTCCAACATGTTCCATTAATAATTAGCGGAGTCTGAAAAAAGACATGGACATGTCAAATTTCTAAAATCTCTCTTTTCTTTTCCCCAGGGACTGCGTCTTCACTCCTCTGCCATGCTTGTCAGCCTTGGCCTCTTTCCCTTCTCTCTCCGTACCCTGTCCTTGCCCTCCATCCTTCCTTCACATCCCAGATTTCATCTCTTCTTCTCACTCCTCCTCCTGACAGTAATCCTCTGCCCGGTGTGCGAGTCGCGATGGGGTGGAGGAAGTGTGGCTGGTGGCCGGGCCACCGGCAGCATCATCGGGCCACCACATTACTCCCTGGCCAATCCGGTGGGAGTAGCACCTAAGTTGGCACAAGGCCTTAGCATTGCTGTGGTACTGGTGGGTAACTCGAGTGAGGTGACACTTGCTGAGGGCTTGGAGAAGGAGGACTTCCTGCATGTGCCACTGGCACCCAAGCTTGACCTGGTTACCATGAATGAGACGGACCCAAAGAGCATCATCACGCGAATATGCGCGCTCATGTCCCGCCACTGGCTTCAGGGCGTTGTGTTTGGAGATGATACCGACCACGAGGCCATCGCCCAGATCCTTGACTTCATCTCAGCACAGACACACATCCCTATCCTGGGCATCCGCGGAGGATCCTCCATGATCATGGCTGCCAAGGTAATGTCCTCTCTCTTTGCTGATAATATCTCATTCACTGGAACACATTGCTTGGTGTAACATCCTTGTGTCTGCTTCAGATTAATTCTTTCTCTCCTCTCCTTCACATCTGAATTTAATCTCATTTTCAAGCGATTTGCACTATTACATTTAAACACTGGTTATTTTAGGTCTTACATATAGCACAATGATCATTCAGGGCTTAAATTGAAGTAAACACTTGGGCCAACATATTTATTCACCTCCAGGCTTCTAATTTCATCATTTAGGTTCCATTTGGGAAGATTAAATACAGAAAAAAATGTCGAAAAAACAAAAAACACCTTTTATTTTTTGGGTGTATAATGTGAGTGTGGATGCTGGTGATTGAAAATTATCCATGCTGTACATTTTATGTTTTACCAGGGACTTGTAAAGCTAAATCCAAAAATTGGAACAGATACAACAAAGTATTCAAGAGTTACAAAGCTTTTTTAGTATTGATCACTATTTGTCTCAAAATAGGCCATAACCTCTAAAAATACAAATAAAGAGAAGACTGTCATCATAAATCAAGTGGTTGCAAGTTTTTATGTCTTCTGTGATGAACAAACAAATATTAGTCACAATTCAGTGTTATTTTGCTATTTATCTGAATAAATCACACTGATAGAAGGCCTCTCCATACTGAGCCAGGCTGTACTGGCCCTTTAACTCCCTCCCCCACGTGCTTTGTGAGCATGAGCATGTCATGTGACATACCGATGGCTCGGTCTGAGAGTCAGCTCTCCATTGGAAGGAGGGTCAGTCACTCAGCTCCTACACAGAACTTTCTTTTTCCTAAACTGCCCGGTAACCCCTCAGCTCCTGTATTACTGGAGTGGCTGAATAAAACCGCTAACCAATGAAATTTGGAGGCTCGTGAACAAATAACGAACTGAGGATTTTTGAGAGCACTCCTGTAGGGGATATCTTACGTAGACTTTAGAAGGAACCTCGCGTTTGCAGTTTAACAGTATCATGGAGTTGTTTAGACGGTAAGTGAATTTTCTATGATAATGTCAAAAGTTATTGTACATCATAACTATATTTTAAAAGGCAAAATAGTTGAAGAGTTGTGGGTGGTTGTTTATGTAAACAAACATGGCGGACAGCATTTCTGGCAAATGGCTGCATGTAGACGGTTGAAAATCGGTATGCAGGTAGTCAATAATAGTATTAAATCTTTTGAGTTTGTGTTTTGGACTGTGTATTAAGTATGTTTTAAGTTATTAAAAATGCAAAAAATTATGCCTCTAGTGAGCCCGTATACGGGCCTGCGAGGGGTACATCTGCAGTAAGAAGCTCTAGGTAGTCTCTGTCTTTTGGTTTCTCTCAGACTTTCATCTTCCTATTTTTCCCTATTGTTCTTGTGAACTGAGTCTTTCAAACCTTCCATTTTGGTCTTCATATTGTTTTAGAGTTCTTCCCCACTCTTGGGCATTGTTTGTCTTGCTTTTTTGGCCCCTGTTAATAACTCTATTTCTAATTAATGAATCAGATAACTAAATGGTCTTGTATGCTAGGGCATCTAAATCTGAGACTACTAACAAGTAAACTCACTCACTTTTTCACTGTGCTCAGCACATTTGTTTTTACTTACTAGTTAACTCACTAGCAATTCTCAAGTTAAAATTTCTTTACTGTTTCATTAAAACCTACACAAAGCCAAAAACATCAGGATCCAATGAACACACTGATGTTTGCGCTCACAAATTGTGGATAGGTGCTTATTTGGCATAGTGAACTAATACGCTTGCCCACCACCATAGTGACCCAGATTATAGTCAGTCATCACATACATGTTGACTGTGACTGTGGGAGGGGAGGCCAGCTGGAACAACAATGGGCTGGCTCTCTAGAGCACATAATTACGTAAAACTGTCAAAACATAAAATGTTGACGCAGGGTACAGTTGAAGTTACAATTGCAATACTTCTGTTAGTTACTGATACCGACAATTTACTCAGTTATGGTAATGTAACTGTAAGAGCATTTGTCTGTGTATGTGAGGTTTACATAACTTTTTGAATTGTTTTTACTGTACTATGGCCAGGATAGCTTTCCACATTACAGATGCAGAGTCAACAGCTTCGGTTATTATAATTCTTTAGCATTCATTACAACATTGATTTTAAAAGTGAATAACCTTCACACTTGAACGAGAATCAGCTTCAGCTATTCAGAGTTCAGTCTGGAATTGTGTATGTCAGGCAGGTTTTTGGAAACCAGACACAGAAAAGTACCATGGAATGCAATGTAAAGGCATTTCCTTTTTTGCATGAGAATCGCTTTGTGTCCTTGGTTTCTTTCTCCTTCAGCAGCCTCATTCTTTTTCATTTCTGTGCTTGTTTTCTCTGGGTCTTACTTTTATGGTTTAGTACTTCTTGGTCTTTCCTGCTTCCATTCTTGTTCCTTTTTGGGTCTCTCTACCTTATTTCTCTGTTAGCTGTATATTGTGTAATGTCTTTAGTTAGGATGTATTTCAAGGTCATCATACTATTACACAAGTTGGAGCCTGGCTACTGATAAAGAGCTAAAAAATTTCTCATTGTCCAATGTGCTAAAGGGTCTTTCATCTGGCTTGACGATAATGGGCAACGTGGCTCATATGGGATTGAACTTAGCACTTTGAAGTCATACTCTGAAGTTGCACTGTGTTAGCCAGTAATACAACAGACTGATGTACTCCTATTAGTATTCCTGTCATACTGATGGACTTTGACAAGCGATTGAGAGAAAAAATGAAGAAAACAAGAAAAAATCAAAGAGCAAGTGGGGAAACAAAGCAAGGCGAATGAATGAAAAGGAGAGGGCCAGACTAAAAGCGTCTGTATTGGTTTTACTCTGTAGAAAGCAGGGAAATGAATAGAAGCAGGGACAATGAGAACTAAGAATACAGAAAAGAAAAGAAATGTCAGCAGGACTTTTAGCAAATGCCACAGACTGGCAGAGTGGGAGTCAAACACAGTTGTTATGTCATTCTGGGGGGAAAAAAAACAGAACAAGGTAGAAGAAAGAAAAACATCACTGTGTCACAACATGAGTGTATGTTCTGAAATGTTCAAAAATCACTGGGTTACCTAGAAACAAACAATTTTGTTAACTTATTTCTGTTTATCCATTCCTTCATCCTGGAATATCCTGGAATATTCTGCTCTTACACACACAGTTTGTTTTTGCACTGCACACATATAAATGAAGTGACCCAAAGGGAAACTAATAAAACTGGGTGTTCTTTCTTATTTTACACTATCTGAAAAAAGGAGGGAATCAACTGGATCATCATCACAGTTGCTAGTGACATTGTTGTTAAATTCATCAAGTGGTTAAATTAAGAATGTTCAATTGTCTGATTGGCCTTTCAGTTAATAATTTTAGTCTAACCACAAAATAACTGAGTAAATGTTCATTAATTTAAAGCTGCTGGTCTTTTAAAGAGGGGAAGCTCATTGTCAGCTTACATCATAAAATTTGTGAATTTGTTTATACGTAAATTCTGCCCCCCAGTTCCTTTTCAAGCAAATGGCCTGTGACCCTGTCGTGCCAAGTAGGCGTATATTAGCATTGTCTGCCATCGTGTGCACCTTGCTAGCTGGCTTGTTCACTCCGACCTAGCCAACAGTATGAATGATTGTTTGAACAAACTAACAAAATGATATTAAACTCAAATAAGGAAATGTTGAAATTATGTTAATGGGACTGTGGTGGCCTAGCGGTTAAGGTACTGGACTCTGGACCAGAAGGTCCAGGGTTCAAATCCCACGTCTGCCAAGCTTCCACTGTTATGTCCTTGAGCAAGGCCCTTAACCCACAATTGCTTGGATTGTAAAACTGTATCAACTGTAAGTCACTCTGGATATGGGCGTCTGGTAAATGTAAATGTTAAACTGAAACAAAGAAATACTATGAGTGTGTTTTATTCAAACAAACAAACAAACAATGGAAATGGTCAAGGAATTTTGCCAAGCAAATACCAAGAAATAGGTTGCAGTTTGTCTTTAGAATTCACTTTTGATGGGACTGAGCTCCCAATGATTAAGTGACTGTGTATATCTCAAAATAGCTGTCAGTCAGCCTTTTGACCGATCCTCCAATCATCATGTGGAAGCTCAGCATCCAGGCCAGCCAAGGCCCGCCCACAGCTCCATTCACCCCCCCAGAGACTCTGAGCGTCCAGGGGCAGGACAAAATCATGTCGTTTATCCAATGACCGCCGAGTTTTGAGGAACTGTTTCATGCAGTTTCATTGAAGTGAATGGACGGTCAGCTTCTATGGACAAATGCTTTGAAATCTCATTTGATAATGAAAAAGGAATATATGCTCTGACAACTGGCAACAAGAATGTCAAAATGAAAATAACATTATTGTAAATGCACTAAAAACAATACAGCACCCCAAAAGTGAAAGTATTTCTGTTCTGCTCTTGTTTGACATTTGTAGGATTTGATCAAATAAATAGCACAATGTTGGCACTATATTATGGGCACTCAGGTGTCATAGGCTACCTCATCACTGCAGAAGTCTAAGTTTAAGTCACAGCGCTGTCTTTTGGATGTTTTGGTCATCACATGTAGACATGAATGGCTGTGTATGATCGGTGGGTGTGGATGTGCTAGAATCCCATGAACCTGACCAGAAAAAAGTGGGGTTCAAATATGACAGCCCCTCCCCCCATAACAACAAAACACAGCCTATTATAGCGGTGCTTGAAAGTTAGTGCAACCTTTAGAATTCTCTATATTTCTGCATAAATATGACCTAAAACATCAGTAGATTTTCACACAAGTCCTAAGACTAGATAAAGTGAACCTGTAGATAAAATAGATACAGATAATCAACATATTTCTGAAAGGCAAAAATATGTCAACCTTTGCTTTCAGTATCTAGTATGACCCCCCTTATGCAGCTGTAACTGCAACTAAATGTTCAAGAAGTGCTTCGGCTTTACAACAGCTTCAACTCTGGGATGTTTGTGGGTTTCTTCACATGAACTTCTTCCACAACATTTCTATTGGATTAGGGTCAAGAATTTGACTTGGCCATTTCAAAACATTAAATCTAATCTTTAACCATTTTTCATAGAACAACTTCCATTGTTGCTGCATGACCTATGTTCTCTTGATATTCAGTTCACAGACAGATGTCCTAACCTTTTCCTTTATAATTTGCTGGTAACATTCAGAGTTCATTGTATCAACCATGGTGGCAAGTTGTTCTGCCCCAGATGCAACAAAACATGCAAAAACCATGATACTACCATGTTTATGCTGGAATGCAGTGTTTTTCTTTCTCCAGACATAAGGCTTCTCATCTAAACCATAAAGCTCTATTTTGGTCTCATCTGTCCACAAAATGTTTGTGGAATAGCCTTATGAATTGTCCACATGCCATGTGATGGGCAGCTAAGTTCTTTTTGGAGTGCAGTGGCTTTCTCTTGGCAACTCTGCCATGCACACAATTGTTGTTCCTCATGGTGAACTCATGAACACTTTAGCTGCTCAGAAGTTACCCTGGGTTCCTTTGTGACTTAGCAGTCTATTACACACCTTCTGCTTGGAGTGATTTCTATTGGTTGACTGAGTATCTTGAAATTCATCTATTTGTACACCATCTGTTTGACTGTGGATTGGAGGAGTCCCATTTTTTTAGAGATGGTTTTGTAACCTTTTCCAGCCTGATGAGCACCAATAACTGTTTTTCTGAGATCCTAAGAAAGCTTTTTTTGTTCCTACCACAAACAAGTGGTCCTGATATATCTCTGTTCTTTAAATAGAACAGGGCACCCACTCACACCTGATTGTCATCATATTGATTGAAAACACCACGGTCTAATTTCATCTTTAAATAAGCTGCCATAATTCTAGATATTATAATTATATTGAGGACTATTTTCCTCAATATATAAATGCTTTTTGGACACATTTGTTTAATTGGGGTTTTCTACTTTTAGGACTTCAAAATGTAATGATGTATTGGGTGTCATTTATGCACAAATATAGAAAATTTTAAAAAGTTCACAGACTTTCAAGTAACACTGTTTGTGTATTGTTCTATTTGGTTTTCATGTGTGTGCTACTGCATATTGTCTGATAGAGAAATGAGTAACCAATCAGCAAATAACAGTGCTGTCTTATTCCCACATGCTGTTAGATCCTAAGGGTGCCAAAACTAACCAGGAACCTTTTTTGATAGAACTGGGAACTTTTGTTATTGTGCCGATGGCCCAGTAGAAATAACAGGGGCAGTTTCCACATGCCAAAATTAACAATGCAAGGCCTTTACAGAATATTATAATGGTATTCTAATTCTGTTTATATGTTCCATATTTACATATATACAATATTTAGGCTACCGGATGTCTTTGTCCTTCTGAGGTAGTATTACAGGGTTAAGGGTCTTGCTCAGTGTGGAACAGTAGCTCGTCACAGAACATTTTTCTTTCTACAAGATCAATTTTTATGCAATTGTGCACACATGGTATTCTTGGGTTCTGTCCTTATTGCAGAATAAATTGCCACATGGCTGAGATTAAAACTGCCTTACCAAGAATGCTGAGTTAAGTTCATAGCATTCTTTATTAGTTTACACATACTTTATTGGTTCCTTGTTTCATAAGTTGATATTAGAGTTCCCCATTTCACATAGAACAAGGGTTTCTTCTTCTTGAGGAATAAACTATTCTGGAAATATTGCACTGTGCATCTTATACAGGAAAACATTATACATAGGGTATAAACGGTTGAGGAAATATGTAGTTTTCTTATCATTATGTAGGCTGTTACATAATCACATTCAATACATAACTGCTGTGATGAATCAGATGGATGGGATGGTGTGTCTGTTCACATATGATGGAAAGAACTGTCTGTGTTCTTACATGGATTATGTTTAGGTATGTTAGGGTTCTGATCATTCTCAGGGCTAACATGGGGTTCAGAGTTATCAAATCAGTGCAGTTCAGTATTATCAAATATGGAAGGATGAATCATGACTATTAGAGATAGGTCTTTGGTTTGGGGTATAACCACCCAAAATAAATAAATTAATTAGTTAATCAAGAGTAATGAGGGGAACATGTATTTAAAATATCCCAATCTGCGTTATTTATATAGAGTCAATTTTTAAATTACTTATTCACAGGATCAGTGCAAAGAATGATCCAAACAAATAATTCATCATTGAACTATTTTAAACATATATTAAGCTTTTTGAAACAAATAAAACAACACTGCAATCATTCACATTCTGCTCTAATTTAACTCAATTTTAACTTACATCAAAATTACTGTGCATTACACCTAAACATAAGCTCTAAAGCTTAAAGAAATCAGCTTTGATATAAAATGAATTGTGGGGCATAAAGTCCATCCTTAAATCTATTGTTGTGAATTGATTTAATAGCATCATAAATTTATCACTGACTGTTTTTTTTCTCTGTCAGAGATGGTCTCAACTATTAGCAATCAAAATACTATTGGATGAATCCCCTGTCACTTTCTAATTATCCTGACACTTAAGAGACCTGTAGGGCCTTCTTGCAGTTCCCTGAAGTTCTACCCAGTGAGAGGGCTAGCTTGCCTTTATTACTCACCTAACCTGGAAATTAAGCTTAACCGTTTTGCTTCCAGGCAAAACTTATCAATAAGACTGTTACAACAGAGAGAGAAATGAAGTAGACCTAGAAGTAATGTGATTCTTTGAAATTAAAGAATTATATAATGACTCAGTATATTAAAATCTCAACTAACATAATTGTTTGCTCCTAAAATGTTAGCAGTGTCATACAATCAGTGTCATATAATAATATGAATAAAGGCATGAACAGTTATGGTATTTGGATGGGAAGACCTGATCTTGTATTTGCATTGGAAAGGACATGGCATTGTCTACCATAGTGCAGCAAAATAGATGTCTTAGAAAAGGTTTTGCTCAGATCTCTATGGTAACAATATCACTGCAATGGTCCTTCCAGTGCATCAGTCTCTTGGCAATCATCTACATCAATAAATCTCTTCTCTCAAATCAAGTAAGTGGATTATCAAAGCAACAACTGTAGGCAAGCATACAATGCATTTGGAAAGTCTTCAGATCCTTTCAGATATTTTTATGTTGAGGTCTTGTTCTAAAAAATTATAGTAAATTAATATATTTTTATAGTTTTCCCCAACCCAGCTCAGTACTTCAGTACCCCATAATAACAAAGTGAAAACGGAATTTTAGAAGTTTTTGTATTAAAAAAGAAAAAAAAAAAAAATGTATATAAGTATTCAATCCCTTTGCTATGACACTTGAAATTTAGCTCTGGGACCTTGAATTTCTCTTAATCATCTTTGAGATGTTTCTACATCTTAATTGGAGTCCACCTGTGGTAATTTCAGTTGAATGGACCTAAATTTGAAAGACACAGATCTGTCTATATAAGGTCTCACAGGTTACAATGCATATCAGAGCAAAAATCAAACCATGAGGAGGAAAGAACTGCCTGTAGAGACAGTAATGTGTGGAGCCACAAATATGGAGAAGGCTACCAAAAAAAATTCTGCTGCACTGAAAGTTCCCAAGAGCACAACCATCTTGGGAGGTCCACCAATCTGGGCTTTATGGCAGAGTGGCTAGACAGAAATCTCTCCTCAGTAAAAGAAACGTGAAAGCCTGAAGTTTGCAAAAAAGCACCTAAAAGACTCTCGGACTATGAAAAACATAGTGAAACCAAGATTGAACTTTTTGTCCTGAAGTCTAAGTGTCACGTCTGGAGGAAACCAGGCACTCCTCATCGTCTGCATAATACAATCCCTACAGTGAGGCATGGTGGTGGCAGCATCATGCTGTGGGGGTGTTTTTTAGTAGATGGGACAGGGAGACTGGTCAGGGTTGAGGGAAAGCTGAATGGAGCAAATTACAAAGATATTCTTAATGAACACCTGATCCAGAACAGATGGGACATTAGACTGGGCCGAAGGTTCACCTTTCAACAAGAAAATAAACCTAAGCACACAGTAGTGAACCCAATCAAACATCTCTGGAGAGACCTGAAAATGGCTGTCCACTGACAGTCCCCATCCAACCTGACAGAGCTTAAGAGGATCTGCAGAGAAGAATGGCAGAAAATCCCCAAATCCAGGTGTGCAAACCTTGTGGTATAATACCCAAGAAGACCAGGGGCTGTAATCGCTGCCAAGGGTGCTTCAACTACATACTGAGAAAAGGGTCTGAATACTTGTTTTTCCTTTTCAATAAATTTGCAAACATTTCTAAAATTCTCTTTTATTTTTGTCATTATGGGTTATTGAGTTCAGAATGATGGGGAAAACTTTTGTGTAATTTTGAATCTTATCACAAGGCTGCACCATAACGTACAAATCCTTAAACGTACAATCCAGGCTTACAGCTTAACTATTAAATATAATTAACATTATTCTAAACATTTGAAGAAATTACTTATTTATTGCTACTAGGAGCAGGAAATAGCAAATTGCTGTCTCATGCAGAAAGCGATGAGAACCAGTCATCAACTCCAGCAGCTCCTTTAATGGAGCAGCAGGCCTCCTGATAGCCTCCCTGATAAGTTTTCTCCTTGCCTGGTCATGAAATTTGGCAGGTAAAATCTTGATCTTTGCAATGTCCTGTGGAGCCATATTGACCTCACAGCCTTTTAATGGTACTTTCATATTTCTTTATAGCCTTCTATTAATAGGTGACTTTCAATAAGGTATTCACTTCTGTGCTGTACATCACTGCAGTAGGTTCACCGTAGGACCACTTATTCTCAGCACAGCAAGAACACTTACAGGCCGTTGTGTGTGGTGTGTTTTATGCAGTATGGTCAGGAAGAAAGTAGTAAAATGAATGCCCGATTGAAATACTGCTTTATTTTTAAACCCCATCTACATTACCAGCACAGTACTCATGCTTTCACACCATTACAGGGTCATTGCTGTGTTAGGAATAGTGTACCACACATATGGCAATGATAGTCCTATGGATGTTTCTTTCCAATGATGGCAATTGCCAATGATTGTACAGGGTAGCTGACAAATCACAAACTGTCAGCAAAAAGGTATGCCAATAGTACAACTGATAAAATTAGCCATTACATATTTTTATGGCAGTAACACTACAGTGTAACAGATGCCATAGTGGTGCTTGAACATTTGAGAAATCTTTAGAATGTTCTCTATTTCTGCATAAATAGGACCCAACACATCATCAGAGTTTCATACAAGTTCTAAAAGTAGATAATTAGACAATTAAAAAAGGAGACAAAATATTATACTTGGTCATTTATTTATTCAGGAAAATGATTCAATATTACTTATCAGTAAGTGGCAAAAGTATGTGAACGTTTGTTTCCAATATCAGGTATAACTCCCTTGTTTAGCAATAACTGCAACTAAACATTTCTGATAATTGCTGATCAGTCCTGGACTTCGCCTTAGAATAATTTTTGCTCATTGACTGTCAGTTCACAGACAGATGTGATGATATTTTGCTTTAGAATTTTGAATGCACACCATTGTCAAGTCAGATTTATTTATATAACGCTTTTTACAATGGAGCATTGTCTCAAAGCAACTTTACAAGTTTAGATTATCTCCTAATAACTACGTCCAATCCCAAATTGAGCAAGCCTAGGGCGACAGTGGCAAGGAAAAACTCCCTGAGTGTTATAGGAAGAAACCTTGGGAGGACCAAGACTCAAAAAGGGACCCAACCTCTTTGGGTGTTGTTCCATGTTCTTCTGATGGTAGACTAATGAACATTAACATAGGCCAGTTTGAGAGACACCTTTAGTTGGAGTTACCCTGGGTTCCTTTGTGACCTCATCGAATAACAATGGCTTCAAAATTCCTCTATTTATACATAATATGTTTGACAGTGGGTTAGTGGAATCCAAAGTCTTTAAAGTTTATTTTGTAGCCTTTTCCAGCCTGATGTGCATCAACAGCTCTTTTTCTGAGGTCCTCAGAAAGCCACTTTGTCCATGCCGTGATACACTTCTACAAACGTGTTGTGAAGAGCAGACTCTGATAGTCCAACGTACAACGTGCCCACTCACATCTCATTGTTTTCACACCCCATTGATTCTAGAGGTTCTGCTAATTCTAGAGGTTCACATACTTTTGCCACTTGCAGATATCTAACAGTGGACCATTTTCTTCAATAAATAAATGACCAAGTATAATGTTCATGTCCTATTGATTTAACTGGATTCCCTTATTTACTGTTAGGACTTGTGTGATGATATTTTATGTCACTGTAAAGGACAGACCATAAGAATGCTGCTAAAAATGTGAAAGAGGGAGGGAAAGCGGAAGAAGAAATGTGTCAGTTGGAGAAAGAGATGGGTAGAATGTGAGCACACTGTACACTCAGTCAGAAAATGAAGGAAAAAGGAGAGACGGCATAGAGTAGGTGTTATGAAACAACATGTAGGAGGCGTGAAATGAAGGAGATTTCGCAGCATGCAATTACAACATGTTTAAGTTAAGGATGTTTTTTAAAGCGGAGAAGCAGAAACAAAGCTAAACCTTAGCAGCCATTATGATTCACCATTCAGAAACTTGAAAAGACACAGGAAGAGAGAGATGTGTTGAAGGACGGGAGCAGGAAGCGAGAGAAATAAAGATGCAGAAATTCAGAAAATGTGCAAGAGAGCGCCTGCAGATTGGAGATGCAGATGGAGGGTGAGAAAAAGTGCGTAAACAAAAAGAAGAGGAGGAGAGCGAGAACGGGTGAGGAGGGAGATCTGTGACATGCCACAGGAGGATGTGGTTAAATAGAGGGGATTGAGGAGTGCTTTCAACCCTCTCTTTTTCTTAATAATTACTTCTCATTCACTACCCTTCTCTCCATCTCTCTCTCACTATCTCATATACACAAACTCTCTCGCTTTCACACACACGCGTGCGCACACACACACACACTGTGGGCTGAATCGGTTGCCATAGCAACGACTGGCACATACATTTCTATATATATGTAAAAGGATGCTGAGGGAGAGCAGAATGGAGTAAAAGCTGCAGTGATAGAAGCATAGAAACAGAGAGAGAGAGAGAGAGAGATTATTTCCAATGTAAGATGATGTTTTATGGAAGTTGGTGGGAGTTGCCTTTTCAGGTGTTGGCATTAGAGAGGGAGAGAACAAGGCAGGAGGGAAGATCAGGCTAGGAAAACAATAATTTTGGACACTATCCAGTATAACTAAGTGCCATAAGTTTATTACTTTAGGTAATTAACTCTGTTGCAGTTTTTGTAAAAAAAAAAAGCAATTTTCCTTAGGGGCCCAACAAAATGTCCGCAGAAGGTAAAAATATCAAATCTTTCTTGTGAAATCTTGTCCTCACAGTGATATACAGTGATGCTTGTAAGTATGTGAAGCAGATTTCTAAATATGCTAAATTTCTGCACAAATATGACCTAAAATATCAAATGACCAGCAAAGATCGCTCCAGTCATATAACAATCCACGAGGTCAAAAAGGAACCCGGGGTAACCTTTGGTAATCCACGAAATTACAGACCTCTCTCACATTGGCTAATATTAATGTTCACGAGTCCACCATCAGGAGAACACTGAACAACAATGGTGTGCATGGCAGAGTTGCAAGGTGGAAGTCACTGCTGTCCAAAAAGAACATTGCTGCCCATCTGCGATCAAAGATCACGTGGACCAGCCAGAATGCTATTGGAAAGAATGTTTGTGGACAGATAAGACTAAAACAGAACATTTTGGTTTAAATGAGAAAGTAAAACATTGCATCTCAGCATAACGACCCTATCTCATCTGTGAAACAAGTTTTGCTGCATCTGGGTGTACTGATGTCAAAATGAACGATTTAATCCGGCAAATTGTCATGGGAAGAAAATGTCAGGGAATCTGTCCATGAACTGACTCTTAAGAGAACTTGGGTCATGCAGCAAGACAAATAATTATTTGAGGAAACCCACCAACATTCCAGAGCAGAAGATGTTCTATATGAAGAAGGAATGGGCTAAGATCCCTCAAAGCCATCATGCAGGACTGATCATGAGTTACTGGAAATGTTATTATTAGGCATACCAGATACTAAACAAAGCACACCTACTTTTGCTACTTACGTGGCCTCACTTTACCTACTCTCAGGATTGTGTGTGGAGGTCTGATGTTTTAGGTTATATTTATTCAAAATATAGAACATTCTGAAGGGCTCACAAATTTTCAAGCACCACTGTAAAACATAACCTGCCCAAATACAAATAAGGAGTAATAAATAAGGCAACTTTCTTATTGGGTAAAATTAAGCTCAGTTTTATTCTCAATGACAAGACATCTTAAATTTGTAAGCCCACAATAAAATGAACAAGTCTGATGGCTGTAAACAGAACTAGCTAGTCAGACAGTCAGTGTAAGAGACATTCTAGTCCATGACAAACAAAAAATCGACAATCAACAATAAAGACAAAAATCTAACCAATTAATAAACTAACTCCTTCATATTTAGAGAGGCAGTGGGTTTGGAGCAAGTTTAACACAGACTAGCTTGTCAGTGGCAGAGATAAAAACAACCTGGCCAAGGTGAGATAAAACAAGACTAGCTAGGCAATGTCAGACAATTTCTAAATAAAACTAGCTGGTAATTTCAGAGAAAATCTCCAACACAAACAGACATGATGCATGACCAGTGTATAGTTTGTGGCAAAGTGTTGGCAAAGGAAAGCCTTGATGAGGCAACTGAGAAGACCACTGATCTCTCCATAGATGCTTGTGTACACTAGACTCGTAGAAGAGCTTGAAATCAATGATGATTTTTTTTGTTCTCTCATACTCTTCTTGAATGTGCTATTGACAAGCAACGTTTCATTTTGCTGACACACATGTGAGCATTAAAACCGACAGGAAAATGTGTGTGGGAATGTAAGGTTATTCATGCTCATTATGAGACAATGTCAGTGTCACGACTAGATGATAATGGGAGAAAGGAGACGAGCGCATGTCGATATTAAATAAGAAGGGGCTTTATTAAAGAGAACCAAACTAACATAAACCAAGAGGACCATAAAACGGCTAAAGCAGGCTTACAAGCAACAAGCAGTCCGAAGCAAATTAAGCACCAGAGGAGTAGTCCACTGTGACGCGCAGGCAAAGACGAGTAATTCCACACCTCTGTGACACATGGGCAAAGTAATCCAGCGCAACTGCGTGAGCAAACAAGGGTCCGAAAGCGGACGAAACCAAACATGCACATCAAGTGCATATTTAAGCATAGATGTAGCAGACGTAATTCCAGTTCCCCGCAAAGTCTGAGAGCTAGGCCCTGCTTAAATACAGTCTGTAACAGCTGCAGCATTCTAGGGCTCTAGCTTCTCATTCAGCAATTGAAGCGGTCTGGATTGCCCCTAGCAGCATGGAAGGGCGTAGCAAGCCCAAGTCCAAGGCGATCCGTGACATAACCAGCCCCCCCCACCCCATCCCAAGGAGCCCGAGACAGAGGCAGGGCTTCATAACAAATGGGCCGTCATGCCTTTCCAATTTGTCCGGTGGCTTTCTCTCGGGATGGCACCTGGGGGGGAGTGAGGCGCTCTGGATGTCCTCAGAGATAGCCTCTTGAGAACAAATGGCCTCTTGGCTGGCCTCTCTGGGACAAATGGTCTCTGGGCAGGCTTCTCGTGAACTAATGGCCTCTCGGGGGACAAATGGCCTCAGCGACGCCCTCTCGGGGACAAACGGACTCAGTGACGGCCTCTTGGGGACAAACGGCCTCAAGGACGGCCTCTCGGGGACAAATGACCTCTTGCACAAACATCCTCGGTGCAAGCACAAGAAGGGAAGACCTTGGCAATGGCGCTAGCGCAGGCGCTGACATCCTTGGTGCTGGCACTGGCGCTGACGTCCTCAGCACTGGCATGGGAAGGGAAGACCATGGAATTGGTGCTGGCGCTGGTGTTGACATCCTCAGTGCTGGCACTGGCGCTGATGTCCTCTGTGCAAAGGGGTTGGCGCAAATGTCCGTGGTGCCGGGGTCGGTGCAAATGTATGGGGCACAGGGGTGTTGATGTTCATGGTACAGGGGTTGGCACAACAGGCTCTGATATGAAACTGAAAGTCACGTCACGTTCAGGTACTGAACTAGGCAGCGCATATGGATGCGCTGCTCAGATACAAGGTGTGGCGTGTTCAGATACAAAACTAAAGGGCGCTGAGTTCTCGGATACAAAGCTATATGATGCTAATGGTGCATATACAGAGCTAACATGCTCAGATACGAAACTAAAGGCAGCAGCATGCTCAGATATGAAACCAGATGGCACTAATGGTTCAAATATGGAACTAACGAATTGAGATACAGAGTTAACTTGATCGGCTACGAAACTAAAGGGCACGGCGGGCTCGGATACAGAGACAGGCAGCGCTAATGATTCAAATACGGGCCTAATGAATTTAGGTACGGAGCCAACATGCTTGGATATGAAACTGAAGGGCGCGGCGGGCTCAGATACGGAGCCAGGCGGCGCTAAAGGTTCAAATACTGAACTAACGATCTCAGGTACGGAGCCAACATGCTCAGCTACGAAACTAAAGGGGGCGGCGGGCTCAGATACAAAGCCAGGTGGCGCTAAAGGTTCAAATACTGAACTAACAAACTCAGGTGTGGAGCCAACATACTCGGGTATGAAACTAAAGGGCATGGTGGGCTTAGATGCAGAGCCAAGTGACGCATTGGATCTCTGCACTGAGTTGACTTGCTCAGATACAGAGCTAGTCAGTGCTAACGGCACAGGTACTGAGCTACATGGCACTAACGATTCATCTATGGAGCCAAGAGGCGCAGCGTGCTCAGATACGGAGCTAGCGTGTTCAAATACGAGGCTAGTGTGTTCGAATACAAGGATAACATGCTCAAATGCTGAGCTAACATGCTCAAACACTGGGCCACTGGGTACTAATGGCTCAGGTACTGAGCTACAGGGCACTAATGGCTCATCTACAGAGCTAACATGCGGAGCTGGCATGCTCAAATACGAAGCTAGGGTGCTCAAATGTGATACCAACATGCCCAAATACTGGGCTACTGGATGCTAACGACTCAGGTACTGAGCTACGGAGAGCTAACTGCTCATCTAGGGAGCTAACAGGTGCGACTTGCTCAGATACGGAGCTAGCATGCTCAAATGTTGAGCTAACATGCTCAGATACTGAGCTACTGGGCGCTAACGGCTCAGGTACTGACCTACGGGGTGCTAACTGCTCAGGTACTGAGCTAACAGGTGTGGCGTGCTCAGATACTGAGCTAGCGGGCCCAGATACGAAACTAACATGCTCAAATACTGAGCTACAGGGCGCTGGTGCTTGACCAGTACCTCCTGGCTGCTGGCGAGCTAGGGATCTCGCAAATTACAGACGACAGCTGGCTTAACCAAACTAACATAAACCAAGAGGATCGAAAAACGGCTAAAGTAGGCTTACTGCACAACAAGCAGTCCAAAGCGCATTAAGCACCAAACGAGTAGTCCACCACGACGCGCAGGCAAAAACGAGTAATTCAGTTGACGAGTAAAGTCAGTGTCGTCCACTACATTTTGATTTTCTATTTACTTTACAATTCAAGATGGGTAAAATCTTATTTTACTGTAGACGTGTATGCATTAACTCTTCACCCTGCACATTGCTTGTCCTGCAGGGACCTTGTTTATCTGGTGTGCTGCGTTGCAAAGACGCAGTTCTTCTTACTTTGCTTTTTCACTTTGTGTTTATTAGCACTTGCTCCATCTGAGGCTGCACTGTTACATGTGTCATTACAACTACTATATTACAAAAGCTGACAGTAGCGATATCTGACAAAGCAATATATGGGCTAAGTAGGAGAACAATCTTAAAAATAAAGATAATATCCCCATTGGACGGATATTATGCAGCGCATGCCTGTATATATTTTTTATCTACAAAAGGAGCACTCCAAAACACATTACAGACCTCCGTTCTAGAGAATCAAAATGCCTCCATCTTGTCTCTGTTGACCTCAGAAATCCCCAGGCTACCCAAGCCATTTTCTGGTTAAAAGTCTTTGGTGCATGGAGCTGAAAAGTCTTAATACAGCTATACATATCAATCAAGACTTGTGATTAGAACTGCAGAGAGAGAACAGAAGCATGGAGCAGATGTTGTCCAGCCCAGAAAAAAAATATGCCACACTCATCTAACTAATCAGTGTGATGCCTCCAACATGGTCAACCTGTTCAGTCAAGTTATTTGATTGAAGCAGGCAAACCTACAGGACAACCAAGAAAGAACTTTCTGGATATAAAAGTGTACACTGAACACATATCTCCCATCCCAGTTTTCAGAAAAATACTCTTTTGTTTGCAAAAACTACAGTACATACCTTATACCTCTTATTTTGGTCATTGACAATATTCAAGAATCAATCCAAGACAGGGGGCCAATCCATCACAGGGCACATACACACTCACACTGGGACACTTTAGGGAGACTTATAGACCTAATACAAGTCTTTGGAATGAAAGAATAAGGAGAAAACCCATGCTCACACAGAGAGAACATGCAAACCACACCAGCTTAAGTCTGGACCGGAAATCCAAATCTGGATCGAACTGTGATGCGCTGACCATTTGAACCACTGTGCCAACCCATTATGTTGTTGCAGGGCACAATTATATATCCAGTCTCTAGTTATTTTAAAGCCAAAGTAACATTTGTTTGAAATAACATACAATACTGCTCATGTGAAAATGGCATATGTAGTTTCGCAGTGCTAACGGTCATTAAAAAAATGCTCATACTCCTATTTCATGTACTCCTGGAAAACATTTATAAGATTCAGTCGGCGTGTCATCAATTCCAGGTGTACAGCCAAATGAAAGCTGCTGAACAGCAATAGTTAGTTCCTGGAATTCAATATCAGAGTGCAGTGATTTGATTTGTACTGTCCCCAATTTAAGCAGTCCCATCAATAACATCCTCCTACAAGATGGATCACAAGCATCAGCTCTGTACAAGACTGGATAAGAGTCTGTGGCAATCTGCAGGCTCTATAGTCAAGCCTCCGTTTGATTGCAGTGAGACTAGATCGAATGTATGATACAACAAAATGGATAAAAATTGAGCTTTGAAAGCACTTATTTCTTCAACCTATTCGTCAATACTCCCAAAACATCATCACTAATAGTATTAGGCTCTGAAGCTAATCCTTTGGAGGGGTCAGATTGAACCTGGTTTTGGGTAACTACATTCTGTACTTCTTTTTCCAAAACAAACTGTCACCATTTGTTTGTGTTCTGTGTGGGCACATAAAGCTTTTATTTTGGATATCTCAGAATTTTATCTTATAACCAGGGTAAAACACACTCTGAACAATAAGTCCTAAGTAGGCTCATTCAAAAACATATCTCGTTGTGAAAGCTGGCTATTTAACAGACCCATCACTTTTTAAAAAAGGCAATAGAAAGGAGTTTTAAGCTAGAAAAACTTGTACTTGTCATAGTCGTGATATCCTTAAGAATACATCTTTTGTATCTTTTAGTTAGAGAATACAATTGTTGACATACATCATTTAATACATCTCATAACTGGACTTTAGAAACCACTGTTATTGCAGTGTTTGTGCTTTGGGGAACATAAATGTACCTATATTGTACCTTTTCTGACAGTGATCAAGAAATTATTACTCTGGGAAATCTTTTTAAATTTTATTGTTTAACAAGTCCAAACATTTACTCCCAATGATGAAATTAAAGACGGACTTTCTCATTTTTCATGGACTTTCCTACCCAAGGAGGATGGGTACTTTTTTGAGTCTTGGTCCTCCAAAGGTTTCCGCCTCATAACTCTGTTGCACTATTCTTGGCCAATATGGGGGGTGGGTCGTAGATATTAGGAGATAATATAAAATTGTAAACTTGCTTTGAGACAATGCTCCATTGTAAAAAGCGCTATATAAATAAATGTGACTTGACTTGACCTGTAAGTGACAATTCCCCTTTAAAAACAAGTTTTATTTTGGTTATCGCTTTTATGCTAATCCATAAGATCTTAATTATACAATCACTTGCAAAAAAAATAACACACCCAGATATTGGATTGCTGCAAAACGCTCTCAGGCAAAGTTATGTCTCAGTAAATGATTATGTGTGGTCTGATTAGACACTGAATCTTTCCACAAGAGAGCGTAAAGGTGCGTTCCCTGCTACCTTTAAAAAGGCTCTCAGAGGCTACTTCTGGGTAGTGTACCTATTGGTGAGAGATTGTTGACTGCTAGACATGCCTCTGTGACATACTCAAAGACATTTTGACCAGTTGGCAGACTTTCAGAGGGGGAGCATAATTGGACTGAGAGAAACAGGATGGTCATTTTGAAGAACTGCCAGCCATCTAGGGTGTTCTGACCTAGCTGTTAGTTTGTGTTGGGAGCAGTGGTTCTGTGAGGGCACGCAAACATGGCAGACAGGCTCTGGATGGCCCAGATAGACCACCAGAGGAGAGGCTTGTTTGATCCATCAACAAGCACGACCAGCTTCCACAGTTTGTTGTCCACCATCCAGACACAGATGGCAATTTCACTACACACTCATGTCTTTGCTTGGACCAATTACTGGGCTTAGCAGAAGGAAATTTGTTGTCATGGCACCCATTACATTTCCTGCCAGTGACAGTCAGCCACTAGTAGCAGTGGTGTTCTGAACGAGAATCCTGGACTGCTATAGACTGGAACCGTATTGTCTTTATTGACAAATCCATGTTCTGTTTGGTATCCGATGACGGTCCGGTTTGAGTATGGAGACCTCGTGGTGAACGCTTCAATTCTGCCTTTGCTGTGGTGTGACACACTGCCCCAACTGCTGGTGTGATGAAGGAGGATCTACAGGCTCAGCTGCAACATCTATCTGCATATGTGCCACAGGATACCATACAGAACCTGTTTGTCTTCAATGGCCAACCATATCTTATCTTGTATCCAGGCTAGAGGTGGCCTAATAGGATAAGTAGAGTCTCCTGTCCTGTTGCTCTAATATTTTAATTACTTTCATATATCATCATTAGATTCATACATATAAAGTTTAATTACATTCCAACAACTCCTGCTTTGTCAGTGAGTGTACAGACACACCTTCAATGCCTATTTTAAACCGTCATTATTAAAACTGACAGCTTTTTGAAAAATGGTACTAGAAACTGGTTAGCAATAAATATATGTTAAATTCAAGTTTACAATGTTTTAGTCATATTTAGTCATAATAGATTGTTGAACTTATTTACACTGAGTGGCTACTTTATTAGAGACACCTGCCTATTCACTACTGGAACTTCCCTGTATGGAAATTAGATATGTGATCCCGCAGTGCAGCATAACATCAAGTGAGTAGGATTTTCTGCTGATTTCAGTGTGAATCCGCATTTGAATGGGAAAATCGAGCAATGGCATGGTCATCAGTGATGGACTAGCCAGGGCCAGTATATCAAAAAGTCTCAAAGTTGTGGGTTTTTTTTCTCTGCACCAGTGTCGAGAGAATACAGAGAATGGCGTGACTGAGGTAAAACATCCAACGAAAAAGGATCCTGTTGATGTAAACAACTTGTCGACGAAATGGGTCAGTGGAGGATGTCAAGAATTGTTCTGACAAATGGTCTGTGCACAGTCAAGCAAATTGCAGCGGAATACAATGCTGGTGCTCCAACTAACGAACTTGTCATTCTTTAGCACGGATGGGCAGACAACCAATTTGAGTGCCGTTGCTGTTTAAGGGAAACAGAAAGACAAGACTCCAGTGGGTAAAAGAGTGCAAAAATTGGATCACTGAGCAGTGGAAAAACATCACCTTGTCAGATTAATCCAGATTTCGGATGCACCATGCTGATGGGAGGGTCATAATTAGGCACAAGAAGCATAATTGATGAACGTTTCCTGTAAGATGTCAAGAGTTCAGGCTGGTGGAGGTGGAGTGCTACCTATGGAAAAACATTTGTACAGTAGGACTTACCTATAGCTGTTTACATTATGGCAGATTTTTTTATTTTTTGTTTGTTTATTTGGTTTATTTAATGTTGCTTATATAATAAATGGCTATTTAACGATAAGGTTACTTAGAAGCTAGTTATACATACTCAGATCTGGGCAATTTAGCGTAATCAATTAACTTAATGCATGTCTTTGGACTGTGGGAGGAAGCCAGAGCAACCCGGAGTAAACCCATGCGGACATGGGGAGGACATGCAAGCTCCACACAGATGGAGTCTGAGGTCAGGATTCAACCGGGGACGCTGGAACTTTGAGGCGACCTCACTGACTGCTGTGCCACTGTGCCGCCCACATTATGGCAGACAATTTTAACAGGAAAAGCACCAGGCTGCAAGGGTCGTATAGTCATAGATTGGTTCCAGGAAAATGTCAGTTAGTTTTTCTTGCTTCCCTGGCCTTCACAGTCCTCAGATCTTAAGCCTATAGAGCATATCTTGGACGAGATAGAACAGGCTGTTGAGAGCATGTCAGTACCTCAGTCTAATTTACGCCAACTGTGAGAAGCTATCCTGTCCACATGGGTCAGTGTTCCTACAGAACGATTTTAACACCTAGTGGAATCTATGCCACCATGAATTGCTGCAGCTCTGAAGGCCAAAGGAGGTCCAACACATTACTAGATGGGTCTATCTAATAAACTTACCATTCAGTGTATAAAATGGTTTATACAACAGTATACTGAGTCAATCTATTTGTTATCTTAGCTAATACAATTCTGTGTGGACAGAAGATGTGATTTGCTTTCTATATACAGGCTATGATCTGGCAAGTAGTATCAGTTTTAAAGTAAACTATATGGGCAAAAGTTTGTCCTTAACCCCTTCTAATTAGCAATTTAAGCCACCCTTACTGCTTATGGGTCCATTATATGAAGCACGGAATCTCCGTAGACAAGCAATGGCAGTAGAATGATTTATACCGAACAACTCTCTGACTCTCAGTATAAATTTTCCATAGGCTTCCTTCATCTCGACAAAACAACTGTCAAACCTCTGGCCTGCTATCCTAAAACAAAGTCCATAAAGAAGCAGGTTGTCACCTTTGATGTAGAACACAGCTTCCACACAGCTTTCACCTAAACTTCGTCAGGGATTATTGTCCAACATCAGTGCTTGACCTCATATTTATGTTCCAGAATCTAGTGATAAGTTTTTTTCAGAAAAACAAAATCAATTTTTTGGATGTGATCACAAACTTTTGCTCATATTGAGTTAATAAGGAGCATGGTAATACATTATTATGTATTGAATGTGTATTCACTGACTATTTGAACTGGTCTATTTGAAACTTGAACAATTAAAAGTCAATTATGAAAAAGTTGACTGTGTTTGTTATAGCTTTGGCAGTTTGTTATAGCTGCTTTAATTTAAGTGAGGAACTTACTGATTTTGCACAGGTTTCTTAACATTACATGAGCAAAAATAAATTGAGTAATTTACCATGATACAAGTAGAATAAAGCACTCTGGGCCAAACAGTTATGTAAAATAACCAGTTATCTTAAGTTTATGCTAAGAATACTTGAAAGTGATCATAGGCATGTCTAGCCCCTAAATTGAGTCCCAATTTAGTCCCTAAAAACAGTAAAAAGCCTTTATTTTGTTTTTTTTGGATGGAAGTTTGTTTCTGATAAGCTAAAATATGTTAAACCTTACAAAGGATATGTTTTAAACATAATATTTTAACACAGTAGTCCCTCCTTACCTGTGGTATGATCCAAGTGATTGGTTTGTGGTTCACAGCATTAATGGAAGTTTGCCAGAAGTTCTTTGTTCACAAGTGTGGGAATGATGCTTCAAAATTATGTTAAAATGCACAGTTTCTTGTTTAAAAAACTGAGAGGTGGGGGGAGCTGGTCTTATTGGGTGCTGAGCACCCCTAAAGCTTTGATTCTAGAATCGCCACTGACTCCCAACAGCCCTTGTTTCAATGTCTTTCAAAGTGCAGGCTTGCCACTTTCTGAACGCATCAAACTCAATGTACACCTACATATTCCCTGCAGTCGGCACAGATAAAGAGAGTTTTAGACAGGCAGCTTGATAAAGACATGGACTGTGGACACGTTGCACATCCTGTAATGACAATTTTACCATAGGCAGACTCACAGGTTCTTAGACTAGCAATATCTTCAACAACCAATGGTGATTCAAAAATCATTGTTCTCATTAAGGCATTTTTAATGGTGTGGTATAGTAAGAGTGTGTGATTGTGCGTTCAGCAGCATGTATTAGAGAGATAATGATGGCTGTATTGTTTTGTGCCATTACACCATTGGTTAGAATGTGCCAGTAATAATCTTCTTCATTAGATCTTGATTATTGTCTCACAGCTGGGGCAAAGGAACACTACAATGGCTTGGTCACTGGCAAGAGGCAAAAGATTTATGCTTCCCATAATGCTCAATGCACAGTCACGCCTGTCTTGGGGCCAAGTGTCACTACACTGGTCCAAATTGTTACAACAGAATAGTGTTGTAATAGTGGAATGGGTTGACAGTATTAGGCATATAATACACACAGAGACATCTCTTTCTCACTTGGATGGTCCGTCCAGTGGACTTTATGATTTTAATATATTGAGCATATTTGCATCTTCCACTGCTTATAATGCTTATAATAAATGTGTAAAACTTTTATAGGAAAGTATTTTCTGCTGGTTTGTGAAAAAATGTGCATTGTAGTTCCTTCCTAATTACAGAGAATTTTTTCCTCTATGTTTAAATGTTTCTGTAATCCGATCTGAATTGCAGGGCTTCTAGCTCCTAAACCAGAGAATGCTTAAGCCTGTGCTCTGGACAGGATGCCATTGGAGGCCAGCATTCGTGGGACTGTGGTGGCCTAGTGGTTGGATACTGGAATATGAACCAGAAGGTCCAGGGTCTATATCCTGTCAGTGTTGGATCGTTGAGCAAGGGCCTTAATCCATATCTGGGTTAGTCTGGGTAAGAGATTTAAATAATAGATATAAATAATAGATAAATAAATAAAACTTTTTATAGATAAAAGTTAATTATTTAAAATGTAAATAATAAACACTCCATTCATCCTAACAAATCCAAATGAATTAGCTGGTCAGAATTGAATCAAAATCATCTGAGCTCATCTAAGTGTGGGAAAAGTGCCACTAAATGTTCAAATGTTAGCAAAGAATAAAAATGACATAAATATGAAAAGAAACAATTAATATGGTTAAGTAAATATTAATATGAAACCTAAAATTCGGACATTGCGATTCTTCTGGTAATCTTCTTTGCCTAAGAAATAACACACGGTTAGAGGTGCAAATTGCAGTCTAACCAGACCTACTGGCTAATTTAGAATGATACTCTAGGTAATATTGGGATATATTGAATGGATGGACTCTACTTGGCTCGATCATGTGCTGGATTGTTATGTGTTTCAATGATGAAGCAGAAGTGTGTGCTAGAATGTAATGAGTGTTCTGTTTCATCTTTGTCTCTTATCTCCCCCCTCCACCCCCACACACATTTGTACATTGTTTTATCTTATTACTCAGTTTCTTACTCCATTCTTTGTCTACTGTCAGAACAAAATCAGAGAGATTATCATGTTCTGTCCGTGGTTTTTAGTGCTAAGTAATTCTGTGACTTGTTTAAATGAGAAAACAGCCCACGCGCTCTCCATTCTTTCTCTTCATTTTTTCTTTCTTGACCTCCCATCTGCTGCCATTTGATCAATTTTCACTTTCATTGCATTTTTCTCCCTTATCGTCTTATGCGTTCCTTTCCTAACCTTTCTTCCCTTCCCCATTCCTTGTTTCATTTCCCATTCTTTCCCCGTGTTATTTTTGTATCCTTTGCTTGTGATTCCTTTCTGTTCTTCCTTTACTTTAATTTGCCCTGCATTTCGTTTTATCGTCTGCCCTGTTTTTCCATGTTCTCATTTCATTTTCTTTCTCATCCCATTTGCTAAATATCTCCCACTATACTATTATTCATTCCTTTTCTTTTTCTGTCCTATCACTGCCATTTCTTTTATTTCCCTTTTTCACCCCCTTTGCTTTCTGCCTTCTCCTTTTCTTCCTTTGACTTCCTCATATTAAATATTATAATAGTAACAATAAAGATTCAGCTTTCAACTTCAGTTTTCTTTAGATTTTTCATTTTTGCATTACTTTTACCTTAGTTTCTCTAAATAACTTTCCTTCTATTTCCATTTCATCTTCCTCTATTTTCTCACATTTCTTCTCCTTTATTTCCTTTCCCCTCCATATTTGTTCGATATTATTTTCGTTCCCTTTTCTTCAGTACATTGGCTTTATCTTTCTTTTCTTTCTGTTTTTGTTCACTTCAATTCCTTCACTTTTCTGTCTTTCTTATTTCCTTTCTTTTCCAAATATAATTGTTAATTGCTTTACTTTTTCTTTATACTCTTTTATATAGACACCTCCACTCTCCCTACCTATATCAATCTTTTGCCCTTTTGTTAGCTGAGTTGAAACATATATATGATAAGGAGTAGAAATTGCTGCTTATTTCATTTTTTTGATGGACAGAGTCATATATGGTTACACTCCCTCCTTCGTCCATGTATGCTTCCCTCTTTCTTCTTTTATGCCCTCTTCCATGATCTTGCTTCAGATTATTACCTCCCTCCTATAACCACTTTCCATCTTTTAATGGTAATTGGGAAGGGTATACTTTTCTCCCTCTGTATTTGTCTTTATGGGGTCCAAATGTCCTCATGATAAAAGGAACAGGCCTACATACAGTGTTTGTACTGTCCCCATGAGGTAACAGTTAGTTTTAAAAAATTATTTGTTTTGGTTACAGAAGTTATGAGTAACGTAAGGATTAGGGGTAGACATTTACTTAGCTACAATAACACACAAATCAATGGAAATACCTCTTAAAGATAGTAAAACCTAGACTCTGTGTGTATGTGTGTGTAGCAATTCCCAAAGATCACAGGAGTCTGAATATGTGTGATAGATCAAAGGGAAAAGAGATGAAGACAGCAGGCATGGCAGTGATTACAAGACCCGTGTGTTCATCTGTGTGTGTGTGTGTGTGTGTGTGTGTGTATTCAGGAGTCCATTTTACTGACCCTATATTACTTGTAGGGTAAATATCAGCTTGGTTGATCAGATAAGTACAACACCAAATCAGAAAATGGACAGTATGGGGAAAAAAAACACAAAACAAATTTACTTTTACTTTTATTTCATTTTATTTCATTGCAGACGATATAAACACAAAGTTCACGTTTTGTCTGGTCAACGATATAACTATACATAATGTATATAATATACTTATGCTTTTCATTCCTGCAACACGTTCCAAAAAATGTTGGGACGATGAGACATTTACCATTCAATGTTGTCATTTCTTCTTACAACTCTTAAAAGACGTTTTGTCTTAAAGTGTGGAACAGCATGGGGTTGTTGCTGTCACATATTCATTTTAAAACCCTTTGTAATGTGTGCAGCTAATGCATGGATGTCACTGGAAAAGATGTCATCTTGAAGGCAGCATATCTTGCTCTAAAATCTCAATATACTTTTCTGCATTAATGCTGCCATCACAGAAGTGAAAATGACAACCCCATACCATGACAGACCCTGTTTTTTAGACTTGTTGCTGATGACAGTGTATATGGTCCTATTCATTTTTGGTCTGGGGGGACATTGTGTCCATTTTTTCCAAAAAAGGTCTGGAATACTGATTCATCTGACCATGTGTGTCCACTGTGTGATGGTCCAGCCCAGAGAAATCGACACCGCTTCATGGTTAGCATAAGGCTTTTGTTTTAATAAAGTTTTAAGTGGCATTTATGAATGTAACTCTGTATTGTAGTGTCTGACAAAGGTTTGCCAAAGTAATCCCTTGCCCATGTTGTTTTATCAACTATTGTTGAATGGTGTTTCTAGATGCAAATTTATCTGAGGGATCGAGGATCATGGGTGTTAAGAAGAGACTTGTGTCCATCCAAGGGCTATTCTTAACACCCATGATACTCACTGATATTCCTCCAATTGTAATGATATTATGCACGGTAGAGGGAGAAATATGTAAATCCCTTCCAATCTTTCTTTGAGGAACATTGTTTTTTTAACATTTGAATAATTTGTTCTATTTGTTGACAAACTGGAGATCCTCTACCCATCTTTGCTCCTCAAAGACTCCTTTTTGTGGCTACTGCTTTTGTACAAGATTATGATTACAAACACCTGTTGCCATCACCTGTTTGAAATCAGATCATTATTTAGGGGGTTTATTTACCTCATTACTAGTCATAAATTGCCCCCATCCAAACTTTGTTTTTTTTTCGCATTTCAAGACTATTTTGCAAGCTTGAAATGCAGAAATCAAGGTTTATTAACAAATGAAATGAAATTGACCAGACAAAACATGAAATATCTTGGTTTCATAGATAGATAGACAGATATCCTACTTTATTTACTCCCAAAGGGAAATTTCTGTGCTGCAGAAGTAATGTACACAAAAGCCAAGACTCACATAGTTACAAAGTGAGATGAGGTAGATAAAAGATACAAATTTAATACAAAAATATTTAGACAAAATACAGCAGAATCCTTTGCTAGAATAAAGAATATATAGAAAACAAAATTAAGAACCACATTAGAAAATAAAAATTAAGAACCACAATAGGAATAAAATTAAGAACAACAAAAATTAAGCTAAAATTAAGCATAAGATACTTTTCCAATAGATGTAAACAAATTGCAATGACATAAAAGTCAATGTAAAGTCAAGTAAATGTAAAACACACTGTTTTTTTTATTAGCATTTTTACTTGATATGGGGTTGTAAGATATACCAGATACGTTAGACAAAACACTTAAGGCAACTGAATGTGAAAATACCTCATTGCCATGCTTATGCTATTATTATATGATGGTACTGTATGTGGTTATGGGCTGTTCATAATCTTTGGTGCTAACTCAGCTGCCTATACTTGTATTCATTACTTACACCTAATGTAAGTCTTCATGCATGCTTGTTGCTATGGTTGCATGTAACATGCTTAGATACTAGGTCTGCAGGAGCATTCATTCAAAATTGTGATTTTTGACAAAGATTGGCTTTTCCTGGCTAGATTGCTGTATATATTTTAGGGTCCCGTTGCCAGTTGTACACCGGCATGGCTGATAGACATCCGCATGCTTTTACATATATGATGTAGTATTTTTAAAATTTCAATTTAAATTTTTAATGCAGAAATATAATTATAAAACCATGTCACTTGTAAAAATTCGTGGATAGCTTTGAGCACTCAGAACTGAGTATTCAGAGGAATGTTGCAAATTTGAATACCAACAGTTCCAAGGCAACCCAGAAGCTACCAAACATTACCTCAACATTGGTCAAGACGCACAACTTAGAGCCATAACATTACACATTTTGCAATTCTACAAAGGCAGGTAGTGTAGGTTTTTCATTGACTTTTAACACACACACACACACACACACACACACACACACACACACACACACACACACACACAATACATCTTCAGGCAAAGTTGAATCAACTTAGTGTGTGGGATACATGAAGGAACTTAGCCATCACATCATGTTAGTCTCCCTTAAGACATTAACTGTGATGCAACATGTGCACACACACACACACACACACACACACACACACACACACACACACACACACACATATATATATATTCACATATACACACAGACATTAAACTTTTACCCCTACACTCAGGTGCTTGGAGATCTCCTTTGTTCCTCTTGGATTTCTTTAAGTCACCCAACATAATACACACAAACAATTTTTTTTGTCAAATTTGTTTAATTGGGCTCTCTGTATCTGTGCTTAGAACATTGTTAAAATTAGATTTACATTTACATTTACAGCATTTAGCAGACGCCCTTATCCAGAGCAACTTACAATTGGTACAGTCTTACAATCCAAGCAACTGTGGGTTAAGGGTCTTGCTCAAGGACCCAACAGTGGCAGCTTGGCAGAGGTGGGATTTGAACCCTGGACCTTCTGGTCCAGAGTCCAGTACCTTAACCACTAGGCTACCACAGTCCCCATGATGACATTTATGCAGAAATAAAAAAAACTTCTAAATGGTTCACAAACTTTCAAGCGCTACTTTACACCTTCACGCAATAGGCTGAATGCAGTTTAGTACACACTGTAGATGTTTCCTCTGTGATGTCCGTCTTCTAACCCATTTTACACAATGCTTTGTTCTATAAAATGTACTTTCTCCAAGCCACTGAGGTTTAAGCATAATCCTCTCATTAGCCCAGCCCAATAAACAAACAAACAATTTAGCAGTTTCTTTAGCTAATTAATCATAGCAGTCTTGCTGCAGTGTCATAAGGCATGTAACTATTATTTATTTACATAAAATTTTCCTGCACTGGCATGCTTTTATGTTTTGACATTATGTATTTACACATTAGCACAACTTCAGCTAATGAGATTTGCCTCTGGTCAGTACAACAACAGACATTAGGAGTTCATAGACTTATATCTGTAAAGATAAGGACTGTTCACTGATTTCCATCTGTTATTTATGAGGACTACTGATTTATATGCAAATAGAGCTATCAATGCACAAGGCAACAAAGTGAAATATCCTGCAGATGTACAAGGTACATTGATGACAAAAGGAAATGTCTGTGTCAACACACTAACGCTTTGTAGTTGGCCTGATGATCTCTAGTTCAGGGAAAAAAGTGTCGTTAATATTAAACAACAGCCCATCCATCTGGGTGCGTAGAAAGAGCGACAGTATATCCAGACAGAATGTCAAGGCAATGTCATAAGGCAGGACGCAGAGTCCAAAAAACAGAGCTGTGTTCATTCACAGGAACAATAGTAGAGTCAGGAATAGAGCACTCAGAATCAAAGTCATTTCAAAGTCAAAATCAAAGTCATGTGAATGGAGAACCTAAATGTTCCCAACAACTGTGGTGATATGCAAATGCAGTACAGGAGCCTAGGGTCTTGGGAGAGGAATAGTGGCACGAGGACATAACAATATCAGAGCTGTTGTTTTGACATGAACGCTGCTGTGTCCATACTGAATCATCACACACATACACGAAAGAAAAACAACAACCCACACACACATCTTAATACTTTATTTGGATTAGAACAGGACATAAAATCCATGTGATAATTCACCTTCGTTACACCTATCATGTCACATTCACAACACGTTTCTTGTAGACACTAGGGTTTTCCCAAATACCACAACAATTACCTTACAGGAATAGCCATTTATGAGTAGGATATCCATCAGTGACTGATACTTTAAGATTTTAGAAGTATAGCAACACTATAAATAACACACACACACACACACACACACACACACACGTCTGTCTCATTACCAAACTGGAGACATTCCAAAGGCATCATGATTGCTGTAGCTAATTAATGCTACAGCTACACCCACCGAAACCCCACCTTAACCTCAGTAACCTAAAGCAACTGTTTTGACTTTTCTGGTTTTCAAAAGAAAGTTGATGTGCTGATGTGTAGTCTGACATTTGTCTCCAATAGTGCCCTAAGCAACACACACACACACACACACACACACACACACACACACACACACAAATACGCATGGACTTTGGTTGTCTACAGTGACTCATACATGAATAGACAAACAGTGGCGCTGGAAAGTTTGCGAACCCTTTAGAATTTTCTATATACACAAGCCCTAAAAGTAGATACACACAACCCAGTTAAACAAACAAGACACAATATTACACTTGGTCATTTATTTATTGAGGAAAATGATCCAATATTACATATTATTGAGTGGCAAAAGTATGTGAACCTTTAGGATTAGCATTTAATTTGAATAGAGTCAGGTGTTTTCAATCAATGGGATGACAATCAGGTATGAGTAGATGCCCTGTTGTATTTGAAGGATAGGGATCTATCTAAATCTGATCTACACAACACGTTTTTGGAAGTGTATTATGGCACAAACAAATGAGATTTTTGAGGACCTCAGAAAAAGAATTGCTGATGCTCATTAGGCTTGAAAAAGGTTACAAAATCTATTGTAAAGAGCCTTGACTTTATAAGAAAACCTAGTCAGAGAGATTGTGTACAAATGGAGGAAATTCAAGACCATTGTCAGCTTCCCAGGAGTTCTTGCACAGCAAAGGTCAGTCCAAGAGCAAGGTGTGTAATAGTCTGGAAGGTGACAAATGAACCCAGGGTGAATTCTAAGCAACTAAAGGCCTTTCTCACATTGGCTAGTGTTAATGTTCATGAGTCCACCATTAGCAGAACACTGAATGAAAATGTTTTGTATAGAATTGTTGCAAGCAGAAAGTCATGAAAAGTTCAAGAAACCAGTTTGAGATGATTTGGGCTTTCTGACATCTGTGTAGAAGATGGGTACACTGTGGTCATGAAGGCATGGACATGGTCAGCAACAATAGTCAGGTAGGCTGTGGCATTTATAAGATGCTCAATTGAAATTAAGAGGTCCAAAGTGTGCCAAGAAAATTACACCAGCAGCAGCAGCCTGAACCGTTGATACAAGGCAGGGTGGATCCATGTTTTCATGCTTACAGCAAATACCAACCATTCGAATGTAACAGTATAACTGATACACATCAGACCAGGCAACATTTTTCCAGTCTTCTGTTTTTCGATTTTGGTGAGCTTGTGCAAACTGCAGGCTCAGTTGCCTGTTCCTAGCTGACAGAAGTGGCAATCGGTATGGTTGTGCATTCAGAGATGCTCTTCTGCAAAGCCTTTCTTTCAGCTCAAACCTGTCTGGCATTCTCCTCTGACCTCTGGCATCAACAAGGCATTTTTGCCCAGAGAACTGCTGCTCACTGGATATTTTCACTTTTTCATTTTCTGTAAACCTTAGAGATATCTGTGCTTGAAAGTCCCAGTAGATCAGCAGTTTTTGAAATATTCAGACCAGCCCATCTAGCAACAACAAGACACTTAAATGACCTTTCTTTCCCATTCTGATGCTTGGTTTGAGCTTCAGCAGGTTGTATCGACCATTTCTACATACCTAAATGCACTGAGTTGCTGCCATGTGATTGGCTGATTAAATATTTGCATTAACAGGCAGCTGAAGAGGTGTACCTAATGAAGTGGCTGGTGGGTGTATAATATTGGATCATTTTCCTCAATAAATAATAGTGCAATAAATAGTACTAGAAATAACACTAAATAATAAATGGAGCATAATATTTTTTGCCTTGTTTGTTTAATTGCGTTCTTTTTACCTACTTTTGGAATATTTAGGCTATATTTATGCAGAAATAGGGAAAAATTGACACACAAGCTTCAAACATCACTGTACACATTCATATATATCTAAAGACAACTTCGTGTCTAGCTAGACCCTACTTGGCATCAATTTGAAGACACAAACCAATTTAAATTTCAAAATTAAAAAAATTTATAAAACACAATTCTTAATTATTAAATCTTTTAACTGGCTTATAACAACTTTTCTGCACGTCTTCTGTGACAGCTTTTAATTCTTGCTAACTCAACCAAGTTCTTCCAGTTCCCTTCACATATCTTGTAGAACAAATGCCTGTTTGTTTCATATCTAATAGGATTTACAACTATCAAAGTACCACAAACACACACACACAACCTAATTTCTTCAAAAGAGTACCACTAGTTTTTTCTTCCAAGAACATACTGGTGACCAGATCGCAATGCTTGTAGTAGTTAAATGTAATAGTCATTTTATTCTACTTTGTATTGTACGTAGGTTTTACTCTGAGTTACAAACAGAAAATCACATTTTTCTGAACAGAATGGAACATAAGATTTAATTGTGTAACCAAATTACTTTCATCTTTTAATGTAAATACAGTAGATATAGTATACATTTCATTTCCAGCCTTTCTATACAACAGGAAAATGCATTTAGTTAGTTCATCAGCTGATAAGTACCAGAATCCATGACCATAATCCTGCCCCTTCTATAGCGTTAAGAAAAGGTAATACTATCCCTTGATTTCAAGCACATTAGTATGACTGCCTGAGGATGGTGAAATGCCATGTTGTCTCATGCTGATTCCTTATTTCAGGCTTAATCCTCCCATAATATTTGTGCTAAAATTAAATTAGGCACTCTATATAACGTGCGCCCATCTGGAATTTGCCTTACAGAAATTCTTGAGAAGGAGTGTATATATGTATGTATTGTATGTATGAATGCAATGATGATATATGTAAGTGATAACAATATTAGAATGAAAGTTTATTGGGGAAAACTGTACAATTAAAAGGAGGCTCTAGTTACCCTCTTAGGCCGCCTCTAGCCTGGATACAAGATGAGATGGAGATGGAGATGGAGATGGAGGCCTCCATCCCAAACAAAACCTGAATTTGTTGCTACAGATGACACAGTTCCATTCCGTAGAAGTCCAGCTTTCTCATTCACGACACCAGTGCAAACAATGGCGACAGTGGCTGGCCGACAATAGCTGGACATGTAATGGGCACTGTGACAACTAATTTCTTTCTGCTAAGGGCCTGAAAATGGTTTGAGCAGAGATGGGGTGTGTAGTGAAGGTTCCACTTGTGTCTGGATGGTGGACAACGAAACTGTAGGAGCTGCTTGTGCTTGTTGGCAGCTCAAACAATCCTCTCTACAATCCACTCCACAACAGCTTTACATCCTTTCCAAATATACACATGGAAAACAAAATGGAACAATAATGTGATATATCTGTAAACCAAGGCACTGCAAGTCTCACTCTCTCTCTCTCTCTCCCTCTCTCTCACACACACAGCATATCCAACTCAACAGGTTTAAAACACTGGAAAGCTCAAAATGCCCAACAATAAACAAATAGAAACCCCCCCTCGTCCCACTAAAACAAAATGAATCCAATTTCCACTACAGATTCCACACAGGATTTAAGCATTAACTACTTCTTGTGCAGTATTAAGTTCTTCTATGAAGACGTAACTCAAAAATATCCTCAGGTCCTTGCACATCTGGTCTATGTGCTTCCACTACAGGTATAACCATAATGATCAAATTAACTGTCAGAAAATAAAAAAGTATCAGTTAAATCATCTATTTGCATGCTCAAGCAGAAGTTGGACAAAGCGTATGGAGAACAGTTTAAGTTAATTTGTATAGAGTACAGATTGTCAATCACCATAACACAGGATGCACACTGCCCGCAGCAAGAGCGTTGCCAAGAATAAATGAAACCCCAGTTTTAATTTTCCCATTACCAAGTCAGATGATGTCTACTCAGTACATAAAGGAATTTTAATGTCTCCTGTTTAGCCCCTGAATTAAAACACCTACACCACACTACGTATCTTGAGCAAAAGACATACCATTAAAAAGAGACTGGACTGCTTCTCGTATTGTGCAAAAATATTAATTGGCTGCCTCTATGCAAAATGATCAGAAAAAAATCCAATCCTATTCTAAATAAATGGAGGACTGAATTGGGTCAGTTTAGATAAGACATTTTTTAATTTTATTTTAAATGCCCTTTATTTACTAACACAAGACAGGGAGCAATTTCATAGCAAAAACTTGGCAACACTGTTAACTGTAGCCTGTGATGTAAAGGATGTAACATATGTTATGTTATAATATCAACTGGACAGTAATGAAACCTCTCAGTCAGCACAAGCTGATAGGAACAGAAACTTATTGGTCAAACCAAATTTAACCGAATCATCAGATACAGAGAGACAGATATACAACTACTGAGCATGAGCCACTTAACAAAAGGCTCTTCTTTCTCCAAAGAAAACATCATATAAGTCTGGCTATAATCAAGATTCAATCTTATACCTATTATGGTTCACCTATGTGAACCAGGGGGGTTTTGAGCCCAAACAGAGGTAGTTGGTGTAAATAAGCTGCTATTGGGGCTGAGGAGAGGTTAGGTGTGCTTTTGGGATTGTTGGCACTTCACAAAAAGGAACCACATATATACATGTATATGCACACACATAAATGAGAAGATATGTCTATGTATATAGATGTATATATGGGAATGGAGTGCGGGTGAAAAATAAAAGAGAAAAAGAAAGGAAGTAATGATTTCTGCCTGTGAAGCGCATGACAGGGATTGAACCCAGATCATGTGGGATCCCAATGCTCTACCAACTGAGCTACTTAGCTGTGTAAAAAAGGTGAGGAAGTAAGTGGCTTTAAGGCCAAATTCAAGAGCCATTCTGGGAGAGACTCAAACAAAAAAAACCTTCTCTGCAGCAGGAAATGAGAGATGCCGATAACATGTTGGGTTTATTTGTGAACTAAAGTGATAATAAAGGCAACCAAGTGGTGTAAAGAGCGTGATAAACGCAGAGGCATGGACAAGGGTGACGAGCCAGGCTTGTGGAAACATAACAGGAACACGCTGGCATGCAGCTAGCGATAGCGACGCTGCAAACGGGAAATAAATGCAAAACCTGATCACTAGTAGAAACTCATAAAAACTGAGTAGATATAAACAAAGTCGCGTCGCGGTGACGTCACTCAGCGGGAGAAACAAAGCAAAGCAAAACAGTGAACGAAAGACAAAAGCAACACCTGTTCACTAGTACAAACTCACTTGTGTACTTGAGCTATTGTTTACTTGTACTAATATGAGGTTCTATCTCCTAGGAAGATTACAAAGCACTTTTGTAAGTTGCTCTGGATAAGGGCGTCTGCTAAATGCTGTAAATGTAAACGTAAATGTAACACTGAGTAGATAGTAAGGGAAGGCTTCATCGATCAAAGCAAAAGCTTGCGTTGCCGTGGTGAATGGAGCTGACATTGCTAGGCAAAAACACTCAAAAGGTGGCAAAAGTAAAGAGTCCTATTGCAGCAGGCGTAGCCTTACCTGTATCCCTCTGCAAAGGAACACAGGAACCATCTTTCCCTAATAAGTCACGCCAAAAAGGGTGCTACATATACGAGAAAGTGTGACTGCCAAGCCAGCGTCAAAGTAGGTCAAGTTGTGCAAGTGCGCGGCAAGAGACACTGCTCATAGACGGCCTTAAATAGCTGAACCGGCAGGTGTTTCTTGTCAGGTGTAATCAGCATCTACTCTAATCGGCGTATACAAGCTAGGAATTGCCGTCCCAATACCAGCACCTTTACCATGACGACGCTGCTCTCTAGTGTTGAGCAGCGGAACTGCGTGGTTCCTAATAATACCATTCTCCAAGTGTTTTTTATGACATTATAAGCCATACTCTCACCATGAGACAGACAAACAGATTTCTTGGGGAAACTAATTGATGATGCAATAATAAATCCAAAATATATTGAATCCAGCTTAAAGTAATAAGTAATAGCAACATGCTGAAAGGCCTTGCAGTATGTACACATTTGCCAGTTTTCGATTGCTAAATGGTGAGCATATCTAAGTCATGTCAAAATCTTAAAGAATAAATAGTTTCAGCTACAGCTATAAAATGTTAACATATTGAGCTGTAGCTGAAACATATTTATATTGTTTGCCACTAAACATAAAGCCCCAACTCTCCCTGTCAGATTAGAGCTGCAACATCTCTCAAGACCTTGAGCTTTACAGAATCTATGCTTGGTAAAGAGGCCATAACCTCAGCCTCCACCATAACCTTCACTCCCTCTATGCTTATTAGCACTTCAAGTAACATATAATAGAATAAATATCTGTTACTGAGTGTAAATCAACTTTTGTCCAAAAAAGCAGCTATATTGGAGAAAAAGTGCAAATGCAATTACATCAGAAGACAAAATCCAATCATTTGCTGTTAGTTATTTAGCAGACACCCTTATCCAAGCGACATACAGTACAACTGATACAAGGGTCTTGCTCAAAGACCTAACAATTACAGTTTGGCAGAGGTGGGATACCTGTTGGTGAAACCCACCAGTCATTAAGACAAGAGATCAAACACAGACCAAAACATCCCAGTTCTGCTTAAATGTGTCTGATGGAGCCAGCCAAGATCACCACTAAATCTAGCAAACCATTTTGTTATGGATTTTGTTTATGAGGACAAAGCAAAAAGCTGATGAACTGATATGTTGGGGAGGTGGAAACCTATAAAAGCGTCATACTGAGAATTACTGAGGTGTACAGTATAACACATTCTACCGTCACTGTTTGTCTTTGGAGATTTCATGCATGCATGCTTCATATTACGAACTTGTTAGAAGTGAGTCTGGCTGAAATTACACAGATCACTAGTAGATATATAGTGTATGTTAGGACTTGTTTTTTTCCCTCTCAAATTCCAAAACCCCAACACTAAGAAAATCCCACAACTAACCTATGTCAAACTGAAAGAGCAATCACTGAACCTTACAGCCTGACATAAAGACATTCTAATTCAAAATCATCACCCCTTCATATAAGTTAATATACAGAGTAAATTTCTTCCACAGATGAATATGGATTAGGGCTGTACATGAACTACAGAAGTCAAGTGTGTCTTGTCAGTGGCCCGCACAGCCCAGCCCACCTCCTGCTGACTTCCCTATCTATGACCACAGGTCATAATACCAGCTAATCCAATGTAATTTGCTGAACTACATGTTCAGCAGGTGCATTCATGTACATTACACTCTCTCTCTCTCTCTATTTTATCGGTGGATGTTGCCCTGTGTTGGTTGTAGCACAGCTTGTGGCTATGTACCACTCTGTTTGTATGTGTGCATGTGTATGTACAGTGCATCAGAGTGCAAGTGGGTATTTTTTTCACTCTAATGGCATCTTTAGCAAGACCGTTACGATGGAAACCACGTTGCCATGGAAACGCTGAATGTCTCTTTGAATTAGACATCTCTCCTGACTTTCGCCTATTGCTCTCATTTTCTCTCCCACTCGCGCTTTCTCACGCTGTCACTAAATGTGCTTGTGAATATGAACAGTGTCATTTGTTGACCCTTTGGCTGTGGCACACTTTCTTTTTGCAAATCAAGCAGCGTATCATGCATCCTTTACCTTCTTACACTTTTTAAAATCATTTTTGCAATGCCAGTTGTTTTTCTTTGTCTATTTCCCCATAATATTATTGTTGATGGTCTTGAATAATGTTCAGCTATTCTCATGGAAACTATTATCGTGTGTTAGGTCAACGTGACCATATGTTTTCTTCTAAAACGCACAAAACCAAACCCTCCTTTGTCAATTCCAGGGACTCAAACCCAAACGTAAGGTTTCCCCAAATCAAGTAGAACATCAAGTATAGGCTAGTGAAAATGTTGCTACTACTGCTACATTTTGTTCCTTAATAAACTATGGAAAGAAATATTGTCTGGCATTTTTTGTACTTTTCAGATTTGTTTGTAGATTTGATTCCGGTATAGGTACTGGTTTTAGAATGTAACTTAAAAGTAAAGCAATGAGTAATGAGATTACAGAACGCTCTGATTTGACATTTTAATCAGAGCAACATCATGTCACTGTTTAACTTAAATTGACTGTTATGCATCAACTTCATGTTTTAATTTAAATGAACCAAAAATTTGAAAGCAGCTACGTTACTTATAGGTTTAAGTTAAACAACAAATGATTTTTTAAAACTGTATTGTTGATTATAGTTTGTGTAGATACAGGCTACACTCTCCAGTGTTTTTCAGACTCTTGTACTGAATCAAAATCCTGATGAGGATCATGGTAGAGTCATGTACTGTCTATCACATTTTATCATCATTTCCAAAATGAATTGGGTTGACATTATGGTTCAGGATTCTGTGTCTGCACCAGTTATATTTTACTGGTTAACACTGTAGAAAGCACTGAAGCAGAAAGGTCTTTCAAACAATATTTGGAGTGGATTTTTGAGTGGATTTTGATTGTAAATCTTTAAGCAGTGGTTGCTTGAAGATGAAAATGAAGCGAGGAAGAGCATAGAAGAGTTTCAAAACTGTAGTGATGAGATAAGAAGTGGTGGATAACAGATGGAAGGTGAGGGTTAGCAGACATGTGTATACAGGCCAGATACTCATGAGGAAAGCTGGCAGAAAGAGAATTTAGCAAGAGACAGAAGAAACCTTTATAAGCAAAAGAAGGAGATGGCAGCGAGAGAGAGACTGATAGCTACAGTGTAGGAGTTTAGGAGGAAAACAGGGACAGAGAGTTTGTAGGATGTGAGCCAGAGCGGAAATGAGCATATTAAGATGAAAGAGTCGAGAGAAACACGGGCAAACACAATCAGACACACTCATTACACACATGCTTACTTTAGACAGAGAGAAAGCAGGGCTGAATGAAGCGAGGGGAGGCCCAGATACAGGTTTTTATTTAACGAATGCTTGCAAATGTTTCATTTAAATACATCATTTATTTGTCCAGCATTAATACTACATATATAATACTATGTAAAAGTTTAAGGCGTCTTTGTTTTGATCTCCAGCATTAGTGTATCAGTAGAAATGGTCACATTTTAGATTTACATTACATTACCCCATTATGCTTGGAAAAACGTATCAATGTTAGATTTTTGCACCAAGAGAACTGATCCAGTCTGGATCTGACAGAAAATGATTTGATTGAGTTATTACTGATCATCATAGTATTTTGTAATCTAAAACCTATTTTAATGCATATTTGCTTTACAGATGTTTGTTTTACACAGTACTGTATAATTGTTATGAAGACTGAACTGATCAGACATGGGTATAAAACAAACTCTGGGTTTTATTCACAGAAATACCAAAGTCAACTTGATAACACACTGAACAGACAGACTCAATTCACGATTCATGATTCACGATTCAGTACACAGTGATTCAGTCTCACAATAACTCTTTCCCAGTGAAGCTCTGCGCTGTTTATCGTGTTTTTATTTATTTTTGAATCTACAGTACTGTATTCTTAGTGCAAATACGTCTCCAATAACATAAAAATTAGAGTATTGACAACCAACTGAAAAGGAAATCCAGACTGTAGTTAGAATTAACAGCTATGCTAGCGCAGACGAGTTCATCAATAGTGAAAGTGTTTTCACTTTCAATCAATTACTCACTAAATGACATGAGACTTTTCAACACTGTATTATAAAATAAGCTTTGTGTTAATTATTTTGGTGAACCGTAGGTTAATGTAAATATTTAAACAGTAACTTACGTATCATTATTTATCATATCTCTCGTATTATAAACTATAGAGCGCTCTACTAAACAGTTAAAGTCATCGGTTCATGATACATTTAGCTTATGATGGATTTGTTGAACATATCCCCATCATAAATCAGGGAGCACCTGTACAACACAACTCCATTAATGCATATAATGCCTTATACAGTGTGGATTATCTAGGGGTCTGGAATGGATTCATTCAATTTACATTATTCCTCATGGTAAAAATGTTTGGTTCTTATTAACGACAAGAACTGAGGTACCAATGTATTTGCAATATGGATAAGTATTTACAGTATATCCCCAATAAGTAAAAACAGAGGATTTTGAAGAATCGATCAGATGGTATGATATACAGTAATGTCAGGTCAGATATCATGCAAGATGTATGACATTTTAAAGTGTATTAAAACTAAGCAAAAACGATCCTTGTGCTCACTTTTAATCAGGTTTAAACCTATACAGGTGATAAGCTTGATCATGTAATGTGTGTTACCTAGATGGCCTACTTATAGTCATATATTATATACTAATACTTTTATTTTGAAGGAAATTGAGACTGAGGCTGAGCAGACTTCCGACCAGTAGTTGGGTTTCATTGATCTCTATAGCATAACATTTAGCACTGCACATGCCTCAAGATACTGCCCACTGAAATACAGAGCTTTTCATAAATGGGGGACATATTTTGAACTTTTAGCATGCAGCTTGATTTCACAGCCTACTGACTAGCTCTAATTCATTAGGCTAATGAATGACTTAATGGATCGACCCCTTTCAAAACTGGTAAATGCAACAGAATTGCAATTGCAACAGAAGAGCCTCTAAGCCTTAGTTGTGTGTGTATGCGCTTATGTTTGTGAGCAATTTGACACTCTGATATTCACCTCAGAATAAGCTGTCAACAGTATTCACCTCATAGCCATTGACCTTATTGTAGTGGGGCATGCATTCTAATCCGTGGCTATGTTCAGAATGCATTGTAAATCTGATTTTAAAAACTACAGGCCACCTTTGTTTTGTAGCTCAGAAATCCAGAAATGGTGATTATGGTAATGCAGGTGAGATTATGCTGAGTAGTGCTATGGAGGCTAAAAGAAATTGAATTAATAACATAATCATTGAGCACACATGAACTGGTTTAGTCTAAACCTAATTTAAAAAAAAGTAAAATTTAAATGCTATTACTGTGGCAAAAAGTAAACTGTTATTAAGATGGATATTACTGCTTTTACACATGCTATGGATATTAAGTCTACTAAAATGACACCTGCACAGACACATGGTCAAGTGTTTACAATTAAAATGAAAGCAACTTGTTTGCATTGTACACACAGATGCCACAAAGCCACATGATCCTTTAATACCAGTGCGGGCATCTTCAAGCAGATGAAACTCACCAAAGAAAAAGCAGTTTGTTATGCAGCCCCTTCCTTTCCATGAAACAACCAAAATACAATGGAAATTCGAACAAAAATTCCAACTTTGAACAAGGTCACTCTAAATAAAACACTCAATGTTGCGAAAGACGATGCAAGTAATCCAGTGCAGTCGGTGATGATAATGCACCAATACGATATGCCAATCACCATAAAATAAAAAAGATGTTGAAGAAGAATTAGAGTGCTAATAGAGGCATATTATGTGTATTATATTATTTTATTATTATATTAGTATGTTATTATATTATGTACAGTCTAACCTCATTATCACGACCTCATTATCTCGGAACATATTAATCCTATTTACAGTGGGGCTTGAAAGTTTGTGAACCCTTTAGAATTTTCTATATTTCTGCATAAATATGACCTAAAACATCATCAGATTTTCACACAAGTCCGAAAAGTAGATAAAGAGAACCCAGTTACACAAATGAGACAAAAATATTATACTTGGTCATTTATTTATTGAGGAAAATGATCCAATATTACATATTAGTGAGTGGCAAAAGTATGTGAAGTCAGGTGTTTTCAATCAATGGGATGACAATCAGGTGTGAGTGGGCACCCTGTTTTATTTACAGAACAGGGATCTATCAAAGTCTGCTCTTCATAACACACGTCTGTGGAAATGTATCATTGCATGAACAAAGAAGATTTCTGAGGACCTCATGAAAAGAGTTGTTGATCATCAGGCTGGAAAAGGTTACAAAACCATCTCTAAAGAGTCAGACAGATTGTGTACAAATGCAGGAAATGCAAGACCATTGTTACCCTCCCCAGGAGTGGTCGACCAACAAAGATCACTCAGAGCAAGGCATGTAATAGTTGGTGAGGTCACAAAGGACCCCAGGGAAACTTCTAAACAACTGAAGGCCTCTCTCACATTGGCTAATGTTAATGTTCATGAGTCCACCATCAGAAGAACACTGAACAACAGTGCACGGCAGAGTACCAAGGAGAAAGCCACTGCTTTCCAAAAAGAACATTGCTGCTCATCTGCAGTTTGCTAAAGATCACATGGACAAGCCAGAAGGCTACTGGAAGAATGTTTTGTGGATGGATGAGACCAAAATAGAACTTTTTGGTTTAAAAGAAAAGCGTTATGTTTGGAGAAAGGAAAACACTGCATTCCAGCATTAGAACCTTATCCCATCTGTGAAACATGGTGCTGGTAGTATCATGGTTTGGGCCTGTTTTGCTGCATCTGGGCAGGACGGCTTGCCATCATTGATGGAACAATGAATTCTGAATTATATCAGAGAGTTCTAAAGGAAAATGTCAGGACATCTGTCCATGAACTGAATCTCAAGAGAAGGTGGGTCATGCAGCAAGACAACGACCCTAAGCACACAAGTCGTTCTACCAAAGAATGGGTTAAAGAAGAATAAAAGTTCATGTTTTGGAATGGCCAAGTCAAAGTCCTGACCTTAATCCAATGGAAATGTTGTGGAAGGACCTGAAGTGAGCAGCTAATGTGAGGAAACCCACCAACATCCCAGAGCTGAAGCTGTTCTGTACGGAGGAATGGGCTAAAATTCCTCCAAGCCGGTGTGCAGGACTGATCAACAGTTACAGGAAACGTTTAGTTGCAGTTATTGCTGCACAGGGGGGTCACACCAGACACTGAAAGCAAAGGGTCACATACTTTTGCCACTCACTAATATGTAATATTGGATCATTTTCCTCAATAAATAAATTAGCAAGTATAATATTTTTGTCTCATTTGTTTAACTGGGTTCTTTTAGGACTTGTGTGAAAATCTGATGATGTTTTAGGTCATATTATGCAGAAATATAGGAAATTCTAAAGGGTTCACAAACTTTCCAGCACCACTGTACATGTTTGAACGGCTTTCTGGAACCAATTAAGTTCGATTTCCGATGTTCCACTGTACAATATTTCAAAATACATTTTAATTTTTCACAAAATGTCTTCAATCTGGCTGAATTTCATTATTGCAAGTGTGGACAATTTGCAAAGGGTTAAACACTCTTCAGGATACAATGCAGATTAAAGAAAAATGAAAAGATTGGGTGTGAGTGGGGTCTATATCTCTCCTCTGTCCTCATTCTCTTATGTTCTCATTTTCACCTCTTTCTTTGCGTTCCTTCAGTGTACGACTATATAACACATGCAGAATGATAGACATGTCATAATGTCTTAATGTTGTTTTTATGCACTTTTCTCAAGGTTTTGAATACATGAACAATGCTATAGTAGTTAGAATATAATTGTACTGCATAACTGCGAAACTCTTTTGTTGAAAGGACAGACCTATCTCCGAATGGATAGATTATTCAGATGTAATAATTCATGCTCACCACTCAACACCTGCCCTTAGACTTCCATTATAAGTGATAACTACAGGATTTTTCATTTTTTTTTGAATACTTGAAAACATGTTGAAATTCATGTCTGTGATAATTGTGCATATACTCTCTATTTGGTTGAAAAGAGGTTGAAAACCACTCAAGTATTCCTTTAATACAGAATAGCTAATAGCTCTTTGGTATATGTGGAATGCGTATGTGCATTTATATGTGTGTGTGAGCTGCTTTTCCACTGTGGCTCATTTCAGTGAGTGATTAATAGCCTTTATCCTCTCTTTTTATCTAGCAAGCTTAATGAACTCCAAAGCACTGTAAATTTAATTAGCCAAGTGTTGGGGGGCATTGAGACATATTGACTCCTCCTTTGTACTGTCCCTCATTTGTCAGCTACAACCTGCCCCCACGTTTCTATATCATTTTCTTTCTCTCTCACCCTGCTTCAATTTATTGCTTCCAAATGCACACTCTTTGATTGACATGTCTGACATATTGACACAGGTGAACTGTATTTGTTCAGCTAAAGCAGTCGCTCATCTACTTCCTGCATCTGCCACACAAATGGAAAAAAAATCAAGGGAGCAGGCAGAAAAGTTAAAGAGACAGAGATACTTGAGCAGTTCCTATGTAGCAAAGAGGTATGAGGGGGCTATTTGTGATTAGCATGTAAAGTTGAGTCTAATTTGAGGTCCTGAAGATTGATCTCTTTTGATTACAAATTCATAGGAGGATAAAGGAGAGATGAAAGAAGCTGCTGCAGAATCTTTCAAGGGTCGGTGGGGACGCAGGAGAAAAGAGAGGAGAGAAAGATAGCATTTGATAGCATTACAATGCCTGAATAGAGTGAAATAGAGAAGTTTTTAAACTCACGGCTTTTCAGTGGTTCGGTTGTGGCACTGGATGGAGATATGCACTACTCAGTGAAAAATTACTCTTCACCATGTGGATAGAATATACAATGGAGAGCAAAGAAGCATCACAAAATGAAAGCTTGTACTTTAAATACATTTGTAAGCTAACACTATGGCATTTTAGAATTTTTTGACTACACCATTGATAACATTTTTGTTTTTTTTCAACTAAAGTCATGCAATGATTATTCACTGAGCCTTTCATAGTAGGTATCTGTTTAAAAAGACATATTTGCCAGATGTCTGTGAGACAACTGCATCTTGGCCAAAACTACATGTGTACATGACCATTTACTTGGTTTACAAATAGCATGGAAATATTGTTGCACGTTCCCCTAACTGAAACAACTCTGAATATACTCTAGATGAATATGCAGTTTGGCAATGCCACATGTCCTCAGGCTATTACTAGCAGCAGGCTGCTGTCATATTCCCAGCATTTATTCTTTATCCAAAGTATCAAAACACATTTAAATTTATCTGAATATCCTTATTCAGCTACAGAAGTGTGTCAAATGTTCTTTACAGAATGCTGTTTTGAGCAGTAACATAGCCTAATTGAACTGGCTGCCCTCAATTCAATACAAATCAGACCTTTGCCACAGTAATTCCCAAGAACTTCACATAGTAGATATTTAAAAAAGAGTCTAAAGAATAATATTTTAATCAAACAATAAGTAATACAATGCTACAAAAACACACATATATAACATATGTATTATATTAATTTACATATTACATAGTGCAAAGTAATATCAATACTATCAATAATATCAGTAATATCAAAGTAAATGCAAGTGAGTAATATCAAATTCATAAAAATCTAAGAATAGAGCAATTTATCAACTGAATTCTGCTGAAATGCAAAGATACACAGTATGATACACAGTACACTGAATACGCACTATGGTATAAACAAAGAAGTAAAAACAACTAATAAATGGCAAGTTTATTTATTATAATTCATTAAAAACGGTATATAAATCAATCCCTGAATTAATGCGACTAATATCCTTTTTTAATACTTGATTTATACTTGAATTAAAATATGTGAAAGAAATCATTTTTAGTTATTTAACTTATTAAAATACAGCATAACATTATGGTAATAACCCAACCCCAGTTATATGGCGAGGGGCCTTAAGCTGTTTCTACATTTGCATTTACATTTGCAGCATTTAGCAGACGCCCTTACACAGAGCGATTTACAGAAGTGCTTTGTAAATCCACAAAACACACAGGCAAACATTTTTTTAAATATGCAGTGGCATTTTTTGTCTGAAGTGCTGAGTGAAGACAGCAAGAGACCATTCGGACATGGTTTCTATGGCTGCTAATTAGGTACAGCTGGCTTTGGCTGCCTTAATAAATTGTGGTAGCAGGTACGTTTGAGTAACAATGTTGAGATGTTTAAGAAACTCTTGTTTACATTATCTTTGTATGCATCAATTACAACTGCCCAGTCCAAGTTGAAATCTGTGTCTTACAAACTTATGTCCAGGCATATGGGGGTGGGGGTTGGTAACAGATGGGCATGGGCAGTACAGCCCACAGGCTGGTTCTGTACTAAGTTGATCTGCAAAGGATATTCTAAACTGTGCATTTACCTCAACTTGTAAAAAAGAAAAAAGAATGAAATGTCACCTGTAGTTTCTAATACAGTGGGGCAAAAAGTATTTAGTCAGCCACTGATTGTGCATGTTCTTCTACTTAGAAAGATGAGAGAGGTCTGTAAGTTTCACCATAGATACACTTCAACTATGAGAAACAAAATGAGAAAAAAAAGGAAATCACATTGTAGGATTTTTAAAGAATTTAATTGTAAATTATGGTGGAAAATAAGTATTTGGTCAATAACAAAAGTTCAGCTCAATACTTTGTAACATAACCTTTGTTGTCAATGACAGAGGTCAAACGTTTCCTGTAAGTCTTCACCAGGTTTGCACACACTGTAGATGGTATTTTGGCCCATTCCTCCATGCAGATCTCCTCTAGAGCAGTGATGTTTTGGGGCAACATGGATTTTCAACTTCCTCCACAAATTTTCTATGAGGTTGAGGTCTGGAGACTGGCTAGGCCACTCCAGGACCTTGAAATGCTTTTTAAGGAGACACTTCTTCGTTGTCCGAGCGGTGTGTTTGGGATCATTGTCATGCTGGAAGACCCAGCTATGTTCCATCTTCAATGCTGTCACTGATGGCAGGAGGTTTTGGCTTAAAATCTTACGATACATGGCCCCGTTCATTCTTCCCTTAACACGGATCAGTCGTCCTGTCCCCTTTACAGAAAAACATCCCCAAAGCATGATGTTTCCACCCCCATGCTTCACAGTAGGTATGGTGTTCTTGGGATGCAACTCAGTATTCAAACACGACAAGTTGAGTTTTTACCAAAAAGTTCTATTTTGGTTTCATCTGACCACATGATATACTGGATCATCCATATGCTCTCTGGCAAACTTGAGACAGACCTGGACATGTACTGGCTTAAGCAGGGGGACACGCCTGGCACTGCAGGATCTGAGTCCCTCTCGGCATAGTGTGTTACTGATGGTAGCCTTGCTACTTTGGTCCCAGCTCTCTGCAGGTCATTCATCAGGTCCCTCCGTGTAGTTCTGGGATTTTTGCTCACTGTTCTTATGATCATTTTGACCCCACGGGATGAGATCTTGCGTGGAGCCCCAGATTGAGGGAGATTATCATTGGTCTTGTATGTCTTACAATTGCTCTCACAGTTGATTTATTCACACCAACCTGCTTGCCTATTGTAGATTCACTCTTCCCAGCCTGCTGCAGGTCTACAATTTTCTTCCTGGTGTCCTTCGAACAGCTCTTTGGTCTTGGCCATGGTTGAGTTCGGAGTCTGACTGTTTGAGGCTGTAGACAGGTGTCTTTTATACAGATAACGAGGTCAAACAGGTGCCATTAATACAGGTAACGAGTGGAGGACAGAAGAGCTTCTTAAAGAAGAAGTTACAGGTCTGTGAGAGCCAGAAATCTTGCTTGTTTGTGGGTGACCAAATACTTATTTTTCACCATGATTTACAGTTACATTTTTAAAAAATCCTACAATGTGATGTCCTGGATTTTTTTTCTCATTTTGTCTCTCATAGTTGAAGTGTACCTATGATGAAAATTACAGATCTCCCTCATCTTTCTAAGTCAGAGAACTTGCACAATCAGTGGCTGACTAAATACTTTTTTACCCCACTGTATGTCCACTGGTTGATGCTTTGTTCAGTTTAGGTCAGCTCAGTCTTCTAGTTCCAGGAATTTAGTGCCGGTTTGTGAGCAGGATTGGGTCTGTCAGCCTGCCACTGTATTAGAGATTGACAGGAAAGTTAGTGGTGTTTACTAAATTTAAACAGAAAATACATGTTGGTTACATGTGTTTTGTGCCTTTGCATTTCAGACTGAGAGGCATTGTGCAGATTATCACTGAAAATGGACAATGTGTTGTTATTAAAACAGAAATTTCTGTTCATGCTAACGGACTTTTTGAGTTGAGGAAATAAGGAGTTGAGTTTTGTAGCAGTATTGATATCAATTGCAGGTTTCTGGTAGTGTGGGCAAGACTGAATGGTGATAAGTTGATCTCTGTGTAGTTAAGTGTTGAATGCTGGTCATTATATCTAATTTACTTGCACTTTGGGATAAAACAACTGCATTTAGACATTATTACTACAGAATTGTTCCATTGGTAAGTTGAACATATTTAGAAGTACTGGATAAACACAGTGAATTATTATTTAAGATATTATAAAATATTCCATACGTGTATTGCTATTGCCTTGACCCCACCATAAATTCAGTAGCTTAACCTTGGACCTTCAGCACTTTATCTACTGCACCTCCACAGGGCAAAAGTGCGTGGCAAGTCATACGTTCCCAATACATACGTGTGCGTATATGCAAAGGAGAGAAGTGAGAGCACTGGCAAGAGGGTGTGTGTGTGTGTGTGTGTATAGCATAGTAATCTGAACTGCAAAGGTACTTAGTAACTGTAGCTGTTGCTTTGAAAGATGAAGTTGTGTGTGTGTCTTCAGAAGACGAAGTGCCTTCACCTCCCATATTATTACAGCCTATTTTGGTCTGACTGAATCTCATCTGTCAATGTCACAGCAAAGCACCACATCTGTGTGCAGCTGTCGTGCATTTGTGTAAAGTGCAGGTGCATGGCGTTATTCTAAATGCGTACCTCATGCTTGCGTGCATGCATGCATCTTCCTTAAACAGTATGTCTTATACAGCGCATCTTTTAGATATGTGACATGATGATATAATAACTGTTATTACCATCATTTATCCAATGCAATAAATTTTTTCTCAGCTGATACTTATTCAAGAATTATGTAAACCTAAACCCAATCAGCTCAGCCTTTTGAACAAGCGTTATATGAAGTAATTCATGTGCAGCTTCCTCCATTAAAAAAACGACACCAAATGTTTCATTTAAATACCAACACGTGTACACAACGTACAAATTTTCTCAAGGAAATGTGCTTGAACACATTTCTGTAGAGATGCCATAGAAAATCTCTATGTATTGTGAGAGAAAGAAACAATCTCAATGATAATCTCATTAATATCAACTGTTTTGATACGATACTGATCAACTGGCACTGATCAGTTGATCAGCATCATCTGTCAAATGAAAAGCTTGAGCACCCCAGGTTAAATGACACATTTTGTTGATTTCTTAAATGGAAAGAACTAAACTTTTGAAAGGAACATTTAAATATTTAATTTTTATGCTACTTTTAATGCATACATTACAAAAAATGAAAACCATGAACACCTTTCCAGATGATCCGCTAGTGTTATTTGGAAAGTCTGATTTGTTAATAGTTTGTTTCAGTTTGCAGAAATGCAGCAAAAGTCTGTGCTTATTTTTTGCATTTTTCTTTAATTTAATGCAATCTTTTTCATTACAACTATAATTACCTAAAAAGCAGCACAAAGCTTTGCAACATCAACTTGAAGACCAAAGTGTAACTCTTGGGATGGGGCAGGGAGATGGAAACAGACCTACAACACACTACCACATGAAACATGGAACATAATAGACCCAGGGGCACATGCCCCAGTAAAATGTTACTGTGCCCACCTAAAATTACAGGGGTAAAAAGTCAGTTTTATCCTGGATTGCTAAGCAGAATGACAGGACACACCATGGAAGTTCACTACAGGCACCCCATTTCCCATAATGCTGAGCATCTTTACAAAAAGCTTAAACGCTTTCAGTCAGAGCTTTCAGTTTTTCTCACGGAGTAATGGACATTCGCAAATATTTAAAAGAAAGTCCACCACGCTGCAGAGAAGGTAATGATAGCTCATAGTTATATGTTTGGGTAATGCAAATTCTTTAGTGTTAATTTGTTCTTCATGTCTCATTCATGGCAGAGTAGCTTAATGCCCACTTGTGTTTAATCAATATGACTGATTTGGCAAGAGGTATAAAGCTGTGCCCCTCTAAATTTTGTGTGTGCCCCAGCACAACAAATAGTGTAGAAACGTCCCTGGACATAATGCAACATATGAAACAAGAACATGGAACACAATACTAAACATCAACAAGAAACTACAAGAAAAGACAATGAGCAGAGGGAAAACCAGAAGTCAGGAAACGAGGGGTAACTGAAAAAGCCAGACAAGGAGATGTATGAAAGTAAGGATTTAAATAGGTGGGGCACAGCAGGCTGTAAAGGAACAGCCTGCTGTGGAAGGGAAAAAGGGTCAAGGGGGGCCATGTAGGATGATGTTGCTACACAGCACACATCATCATGACACAAAGAAGATCAAGCATCGCTGACTGTCAGGAACTTTCCTTCACTGTCACATGACCTAAACCCCATCGAGCATTTATGGGTGCACTTGAAGCTCAGCAATCGGCCTGAAGATTAAACTCATGAAAACTAAGTTGTAACCCCGAGGCAAATTATGGTTGGAGGTGATAAAATAGAGGAGGTGAAAGAGTATATCTACCTGGAACAGGAGGTGAACATAGAACATGATATGGAGAAGGAGATTTCATGCAGAATAAGAGCAGCCTGGAGGGCGTTCAACTCAATCAAGATTGTGCTGAAGGGAAAGTTTTACATGGCCACCTGTGCCGGCCCCTTCAACGGCAAGGTCTTACCTGCGATGCTATATGCAAGTGAGACCTGGGAACAAGGAGGTCAGAGCAAGGAGTGGAGTGAAAGCCGTGATCGAGGAGTACTCTAAGAGCAAGCTCAGATGGGCAGGACACATCACATGGTTCACCGATAACAGGTGGACCCGTGCAATTTCTGAGTGGTACCCGTGCAAATAGAAAAGGCCACTCAGAAGGCCTCCACAGAGATGGGAAGACGAGATAAAAATGCAAATGGGATCAATGTGGAGAACACTGGCAAGATCAAGGAAGGATTGGGTGAAATGCTGTGACCAGCTGTGCACCTGACAGTCTGGTCGGTCAAGGTGATCAAGTGGAATCATGTTGGGATAACATGGATCATATTTTGCACAAACTTGTGGAGTCCATGGCAGCTCGAATGCTTGCTGTCATTAGAGCTAAAGGGGAAGCAAACGTGGATTTATTCTTTCAAGATCGTAGCACATCACAAGTATAAACACAAGCTCTTAAATAGAGATAGGAGTGACTAAATTATATTATTACGATCCATCGATCCAGTCCATACACTAATGCCACAGTTTGTTTTGATATGATTTTCTTCATTTAAAAACTTTGACTTTTCAAACTGAAAAACTTACTTAATGTGGCAAAATGTAAGTGTGCTCATTCTAAAATAGGGTAGGAAAACCCACAGAAAGCATGCTCCCATTGTCTAAGCCGGCAATTTGGGACATGGCTGTGTGGTTTTATGTTGTTTAATTTTGTAACAAAACAGTTGTGATATGACTAGAAGCATCAGCTTCAACATAAAATATCACTGATTGGACGGCTGAGTCACTTTTTGTTGTTTGTTGGGGTGTTTTAAATCACTTCCTATATCACTTTTCTGAGCCACAAATTCAGGTTAAACTTGCCTACTCCTCCCAATTCCTCCAGCACATCTCATCTTATCACAGTTACCTCAAGTAACACAGCCAGAATCAAGCTGTACTCAAGTAGACTTTTACTGACTAATGCAATTAGATTCAACAGTTTTGTCCAGTTTTATTAGTGTTACAGTTTGCCCCTATAAGAACCGGCGAACTGTATTTAACAAAAATAAAAAGACTTTTAGGACCCAATTGCAATTAGCTCCAGATGGAAATAGTGAACCAAAATATAAATAAATGAAAAGAAAGTAAATAAGCATCAATGAGCAGAAAGTAGCTGGGGATTGAACCCTGGGTGTTGGTGTGAGGGCTTGTGCATTTAACGGCATTCGCCACTCAGCCACTGAAATAAAATGCAAAAAAATGAAGCCTGTAAGGGTGGAGGAATCTGTCTCTACGCTAATTCTACACCCTACCAGTTAACTTTGGTCTTCTGACCATACAATTGCTGTCAGTCGTCAAACTGCCAGCTACACCTCTTTCCTTAACCAAACACTGACCGCAAAAATGGGCAGGGTCTTGCACAATGGAATGTGGAAGTACGTAAGGCACCCGACAGTGCTCGGGCAATACAATAATAACCATTTACATTTATGTCATTAAAGCAGACGCCTTTAGCCAGAGCGACTTACAATTGTTACAGTCTTTCAATCTCCTAAGTATTTATAGGTTAAGGGCCTTGCTCAAGGACCCAATAGTGGCAGTTTAGCAGAGGTGGGATTTAAACCCTGGATCTTCTGGTCCATAGTTCAGTACTTTATCCGCTAGGCTACCACAGTCCCAGTACATTTTACATTTACATTTTACATTTACAGCATTAGCAGATGCCCTTTTCCAGAGCGACTTACAATTGATACAGTCTTACAATCCAAGCAATTGAGGGTTAAGGGCCTTGCTCAAGGACCCAACAGTGGCAGCTTGGCAGAGGTGGGATTTGAACCCTGGACCTTCCAGTACCTTACCCGCTAGGCTACCACAGTCCAGTACCACATAACTGCCAGTAAAATAAAAAGCACCAGTGAAATAATAAACGTCACGGTACCTAACCTGTCCCGGCATGCTTAATAAGCCCTCTAGCGGCGCAAGCATGGCTCATAATAATTAGTGTATCAGAAAGGCCTTTATACACATTTTATACAGCAAACACGTGACAAGCCGGTAAAAGCAGTTACAGGACAACAAACAACAAAAAAGGTGACTTGGCGCCTCTGATGCTTTATGCATAATTTATTAGCTTTCTTACTGAACCTGATGCTTGTAGCCATATCACCCCTGCATTTCTGCATTGTTACAAAGGTAAGAACCATAAAATTACACAGTCACATGACAAAAAACAGCTTAAACAATCAGAGCATGCTTACTACAAGGTCTTCCTATCCTTTTATGAATGATTTGTGCGCATGCGTACTGGTCCCACTCTCTCAATTTCACTTTGGCACACTTAACTCGCACTTAACCTTTGCGTTCTATTTGGTAACAGATAAGCGTTAAAACATTTACACGGTTTCACCGAGGCTTTTAAATTCTGTGTGGGGTGTTCATCATTCAGAGCACATCAAGTGAATATGACTTGTAGGTGGTATCATGTGCAGATTGTATGATTAGCTAAAGCCTTTATAAATGTAATACTTTTTCAGACACAGATTACGGCCACATTAGAGCATTCCTTGTACCATTCCTTCTCACGCTGTTCTAGTACCTTGCAACATACCGATATTAATTTTCTCTATCTTTTTTGGACGCTTTCCTCCTTTTTCTCAGTTTGAATATGTCCAGTTTCCCAGTAAATCGACATCTCCCACTGTGTGTACAATCTCAGCACCAAAGCAAATCCAGCTTCTGAAAATTACACTTCTCTGAACACTTATAACTAGATATAGGATACTGGTCAATATAATAGAGTTTTCAAAAACACATATGGTAGGTGGAGATAATACAATTAAATCCTCTTTCAGCTGTTCCCATTAGAAAATGCCATAGCGGACCATCTACATTAGATTTGATACAGCTTTTACAATTTGCTCTTCCAAATTTATGGGGTTGGGACCGGCACTAGGAGTACACCCCCAAGCGCTGGGTTTTTTCTGTAAAAAAGACCACTCGCCCTTCATATTGCAAGCCCTACCCAGGACTGAACCCACACCCTCTTCCACTACTATTTTCCAGCACCTGGCTTTTTTCACTGAGCCTGCAAGGGGTAATAATACAAACTGAAATCAGAAAAAATTTGGGACGGTATGGCAAATGCAGATAAAAACTATATGCAGTGTTCTTTACATTTCCTTTGACTTTTATTTCATTGCACAGTATGAACCCAATATATTTCTTTTTTCTGGCCAATTTAATTTCATTTGTCTATAAACATCCATTCCTGCATTCCAGGCATGCAACACATTCCAAAAAATTTGGGATTGGGCAATTTAGAGCTAGTAATGAGGTAATACACCTAATTAATGATTTAGTGATTTCAAACAGGTAATGTCAACAGGTATTATCATGATCTGGTACAAAAGCAGTTTCCTGAAATGCTGTGGAGTAAAGATGGCACAATAATGTTCCAAGTGGCATTTGTGAATGTAACTCTGTATTGTAGTGCTTGATAAACGTTTGTAAAGTAATCCCTAGCCCATGAGGTTCTATCAACTATTGATGAATGACGGTTCTTGATTCAGTGCCATCTGAGGGGTTGGAGATCACACCTTTTAGTTCAGGCTTGTGCCCTTACCCTTTACACACTGAAAATCTTTCCATTTTCTTGAATTGTTTAATGATATTATGCACTGTAGAGGGAGACGCATGTAAATCTCTTCCAGACTTTCTTTGAGGAACATTGTTTTCAAACATTTCAATATTGTTTTTACAATATTGTTTAGAAACTGGAGATCCTCTGCCAATCTTTACTCCTCAAAGACTTTCGTGGATATGGCTTTTGTACCAAATCATGATTATGATCACCTGTTGACATCACCCGTTTGAAATCACATCATTGTTTAGTTTTTTTTACCTCATTACTAGCCCTAGATTGCCCCTGTCCCAACTTTTTTTGTAATGTGTTGCATGCCTGAAATGCAGGAATGGATGCTTATTAACAAATGAAATGAAGTTGACCAGAAAAAAACATGAAATATCTTGGGTTCATACTGACTGCAATGAAATAAAAGTCAAAGGAAATGTAAGGAACACTACATATATTCTGACGGTTTGCGGATCCTGAGCATAGCTGAGCGGGACGTGTCCCTCTCTGCTCCGCTTGGGATCTCACCGCGGAAGGAGGGATAGGCGCGAGACTGAAATAGCAGTGCAGCGAACCTCTCAAAAAGACGCAATAGTGGGGGAATCTATTCCTGTGCTAAATCTAAGCCCTAACTTACCTCCGGTCTTCTGAGCCATACATGACTGACCTCCTAAAGCAAGATCGGTCTACCAGTAAGCCTAACAGGGCCGGAAAATAGTTACCACCTACAAAAAACGCCGTAGCAATAAGGCAGCGAGGTCAGCAAATGAAGCAACAACCTGCCAGGCCTCAGGAACGCTCGTATATACCTGAACCAGCAGGTGTTGCTAATCAATGCCAATCAATGACAATCAATGCCTCTAAAGACTGGCGCCTGCATACCGTAGAATGAGTCAGCATAAGGGCATTTTCTGATTTCGGGTTGTACAATATTTTTTATAAAGCTTGCCAACAGTATAATTCAGCATGCTCTTTATAATGGATAGATCACAGCCCTTGTGAGAAAGATGCCAGTCCTTTCATCATAACAATACTAGGCAATAGACAACCTCATTTACACAGTATGGGGACGTTTCATAAACAGCGGTTCAAGAGGGGTCAGCAGCTTGGTTTACGATGTAAAAAACACTATCTTTCACACAGCTGATGGTAAGTCTTGTGAAATATTCTTTCATTCCAACCTACTTCCGTGCCTTTTCACTGTACCTGTCAAAGAGAAATAAAGGACATTGCTAAACACAGGACAGTGTGGTGCCATCATTATGTTAGCACAGGTAAGAATGAGGCAATCTAGCCTTCATATTATGTATCCTCCATTTACTCTTCATACACAGCAAATTAATGTCAAACCTATGAGCTGTAAAAAATGTTTGTATATTAGCAAGCTAGCTGTCCAAACAGGAATAGTTCATTTGGCGTTTCAGTCATTAATGCAGACAAATAACTGCGACCAATTCTTGGGTGTTAATTTTTAAAATAACAAGTAATTACAGAGTACAAGATTGAATTGCTGAAATTTGGCCACTGGGAGTGAAGATTAAAGAGAGGGAGTTTTGTTTTAATAAAAGGAAAACATATTCTCTCTTCATTCAATGCCAAGGCCCAGTAAGAGAGCCAAAAGAGCCATCCTCATAAGATGCAGGGAGTCTCATTAAATTCAACAGGAGGAACTCTTTGTGGTCTGCTACACGTACTTTGAACATTTCTGAGAATTGATTGACTCCAAGTCTTAATAATTGCAATCATGATGTAACTACTAGGTCTTTTGTACAAAGAAATAACACATCTTCCCAAAAATAGACTATTCAGCTGTATTTACACATTGTGCAGACACATTACCTCATCACCAACATATCATTGCTTTATCTGCACCCTGTTCTTCACAAAGCACAGAATGATTCTCACCACCCATAAAGATCTTTTATCATTTTACTTATCCTCTCTGGACAGTGTGGGTGGCTTGGTGGGTAACACCGTTGCCTCACTGCAAGAATGTCCTGGGTTCGATCCCAGATGGAGTGGCCTGAGTCCTTTCTGTGTGAAGTCTGCATGTCCTCCATGTGGGTTTACTCCTGGTTCTTCGATTTCCTCCCAATGGTGAGCATTAGGTTAATTGATTACGCTAAATTGGCCTGATGTGTATGACTAGTTTCTATGTAAACTTGTGTCTGGTGTTAAAGTGGCCTTTGGTGTTGACAGTGACATTACATAAAACCAAATAAAGAAACAATCAAACCTTATTTTCTCCACCTAATATTATCTTCTTCATTGAGTTTTCTCTGCATTTGTGTCACCACTTCTGTACCCTGCTGCACTATTCAAAATGACTCATAACTCCATTATGCCCGTGTGCTTTATGCATGATTTATGCACGTATGTTTCACCCAGATGCAGTGCTATCTGCTTTTTCTCATGCAAATAACCTGACCTGTACATCACAGGATATTCTCTGAGATATGCCTGATAGAAAGTATATCATTCCAATGAAGCTGCTTACAAGAAATTAATTACATTGAAGTGCATTGTTGGTTTGTTGTGGTCATGTTTGTAGGAGAAAATGTGTCTTCCCATGTGACATGGATTCTATCTAACCATACCCTACAGACTACATAGTAACAACACCAATGATGGTGTAAGGGTTCGACATACAATGTAGTGTTTTATTGTTATACTCTATACAGAACACAGTCTGGGAGAATTATTAGCCAGTAGCAGAGGTGGTAGAGAAGCAAAAGTATGTTACTCAAGTAAAAGGACTGTTAAGGAACTTGTCCAGGAAGTTGTTCCAAACATCTTGTAGAACTTGGAGGAACTCTTACTCAAATCCTTATGTTTCTTCATGTAATCCCAGTCAGACTCTGTGATGTTGGGATCAGGGCTCTGTGGGGGCCATATCTTCACATTCAGGACTCTTTGTTCTTCTTTATGATGAAGATAGTTCTTAATGACATTGGCTGTATGTTTGGGGTCATTTGGCGTGCTACAGAATAAATTTGGAGGCAATCAGACACCCCAATGATGGTATTGCATGGTGGATAAGTATCTGCCTATATTGCTCAGCAATGAGAACACCAATAATCCTGTCCAAATCCCCAACTCCATTTGCTTAAATGCAGCCCCAAACTTGCACAGAACGTCCACCATGCTTCACTGTTGCCTGCAGACACTTGTTATTGTACTGCTCTCTAGCCCTTTCGAGAAGGTATGGGTTTTAGCCGCAATTTGTCCATGAAGACCACTTCTGGCCAGAGTTCTTTGAACAGTGTACCTGTGTCCCACTGGACAGCTTCCAATTTTGCATCTATGGTCCTCAATGTTTCTCGTTTCTTTGTGCTTCTTTGAAAGAGCTTCAAAAGCACATCTTAAAACCCCAGTCTGCGTTGAAATTTTTGCCTTGGAGAGACCATGCTGATGCAGTATACCTACCTTGTGTCTTTTTGCTATACTCAGTCTTGCCATAGTGTACGACCTGTAACATGAAACTGTCTTCGTCAACCTCACCTTTGTAGTAGAGTCCGGCCGTTCCTCAGCCCTTTATGCCTTCTAAACAGCTGCTTCTGTTTCAGTTAATTACTGTGTTTCAACCTTCATATGAAAATTATGATCATTATCACCTGTTTGATGTAACTGGTTACTCATACATCTGACTATACTCCTACAAAATCCTTGAAGAATTGATGCTGTTTTGAAGGCAAAGTGTGGTCACAACAAATACTGATTTGATTTAGATTTCTCTTTTATTCATTCACTTTGCATTTTGTTAATTGACAAAAATCAAGTATAAACACTTCTGTTTTTGAAACCTTTCTTACTTTTACAATTTTGACAAATTTTCCACACCTGCCTAAAACGTTTGCACAGTTCTGTATATAAATATTATTATATTATATTAGTTACTGTTAAATACTATTAAACTATTATAGTTAACTAAAACATTACAACCATTTCAGCACTATCTGAGCTTGTGACAGATACCTTAAAAATAAAACATATTCTACTGTGGCATATAGGTAAAGGTAAATAGGTAAATCCTCACAATCCGAGCTGTGTTCCTGGGTCGGTTCCGGTCCCACACATGATGTTCATCTGCTTCAGCTTTGCTCAGGCTGTTTCCTTCATCGGCTCTGGTCCCACCGTGCCCGGGCCGCACTGGGGGCCGGTGGCTCTCTCTCTCCTCTGGTTGGCAGAGAAGGGCAGACCAATAAAAGAAAAGACATGTAGTACTCTTAGGATGTTCATCCAGCTTTTTACTTTATAGCTGACAAACATATCACAGATATGACAGCAAACAAATTTATTTAATAGTTGAACATTCTGACTTTGTGAAACATACCTTAAACAAAATATAATTTTATATAATTGCATATTTTACTAGGTAAAGTAGATGTAAAAATATGGAATTGTCAACTAAAATAATCACTGTGGCTTCTGAGTCATGGACAAATAAAAAACAATGCTTGACCTTAAGATGCTTCCAACTTTCTCGAACAGTGGTTAACAGATGTGCATTGCAGGATGAATACTTGTCATGGACTAATTTTTAAAACTTCCACCATAAAAATTTCCATCAGATTCAAGTCTGAACTGTTTGCTGGACATGACATTGAGTTTCAACACCCTTTGCTCTGTGGCAAGATGCTTTGCCATCATGAAAAATGACTTCATCATCACCAAACCTATTTTCTATCAATGGAATTAGAATGGAATGTCGAAAATTTGACTGACTGACTGCTGCAGTAATGATTAAGATTTCTCCTGGTCTGTTACCTGAAATGCAACTCCATATCATAAATGAGTGGAGAAATTTGATTATTTCTTCAGGCAGTCATCTTTCATGTTTTATTAAAATGACCCCACGCTTGTTTCCTCCCATTGTTTTTTTCATTTGTTTTGTTCTGCATTTTCCTTTTTAGGCATAGTGCTTTAAGATTCTTTGGTGACCCACACTCCATGTTGGATTTCCTTCTTGAAGAAGTTTTATAATCATTTCCATTGTTTTAGTTAACAACACTCTTGTTGGGCCAGTGTTTCCTTTCAATTAGCCGAGTCCCACAGCTTGTTAAGGTTTATAAGCACTCCCCAAACTGCAGAATCATTTGCATTTTTAGACAGTATTTGTTTTACAAATGCAAATTAAATGAGTCCATATTTTATCATCAACATTGGGTGATTCCATAATCTGGAAAAAATATGTCATTAATTAAAATAATTAAAATTTTAATTGTTTGTGATATTCTTCACAAAGCCAGAATGTTCAGCTATTAACCAAAGTTGTTTGGTGTCAAATCTGTGATTTGTTTATTTACTAGAAAGGAAAAAAGCTGGATGAACGTCTTCTAAGTGTAGTGATTCCATAATTTTTTCAGTGGTAGTCATAGCGGAGAAATATAATGGAAGAGAGTCAGTTTCAACAATTAATGAGCATATGGAAAGAGACAGATATGAGAGCAGCAAGAGTATCATGTCTCATTCAGCTGGAAGGGATAAAAAAAAGACGAGAAAATATGTAAGTGTAATAGAACATGACTTAGTCCCATTACCAAATACTTTCAAATTAACAAAAAGCTGCTACAGTTATTAAGTTTCATTAGTCCATTAAGGGAGTACAAATGTACACAGTGTTCCACTTAGATATAACTTCAGCATGGAGAGACAAGGCAAACAACTAACATAAGTATAATCAAAAACCTTATCCAAAATTTTAAGCAGTGAGTTGAGTAGTACAGCTTAAAATTCACAGAAAATTAATGTTACTTAAGCAATACAAGTCAAACAAATATTTTTTCTATCACTGTAACGATGGTTCTCTGAAACACTAACCTGAGGAATCCACCTATGACTTGGACAGCTGTAGAGACCTTTGCAGAAGCACCCCATTGCAGTTTGAATTAGAATAGAAGAGTGTCTCTCCAATTGTATGGCTGGCCCTGTAATTACATATTTACATTTACATTTACATTTACAGAATTTAGCAGACGCCCTTATCCAGAGCGACTTACAATTGGTACAGTCTTCCAATCCAAGCAATTGTGGGTTAAGGGTCTTGCTCAAGGACCCAACAGTGGCAGCTTGGCAGAGGTGGGATTTGAACCCTGGACCTTCTGGTCCATAGTCCAGTACCTTACCCACTAGGCCACCACAGTCCCTAAAGATGTATATATGCCCTAAAGATGTGTGATATCTGATGTCACAGGATAGCTGCAAGAGTGTAGTGCCATAGGCTAATATTACAGTTTGCACCAGTCGGTGTGATCGGTGTTTAGAATAGATCTTACATAAATGAGGATGAGCAAAAGTAACAAAAGCTGTTCACTCTTTATGAAAGTTATATTTCTGTTATTGTATGCCCAGAATGCATTCGGCCTTTGATTCTCTGCAGAAGAAAAGAGAAGGGGGTAAAAGCAGTGAGCTCTTACATCCCAGTGGAGAAGGCCAGAAATCACTAAGATATAAAAGCCAGACTTCAGAAAAACTCGGCATCTCTAGAGACAACTTGGTGCCCAATGGATGATTTAAAAAGACCATTGACATTTGGCTGAAGCCAGCACCTGGAGCAGGACTATCTAAAATGACAGTGTTCTTAAATTGATATATTTTAGGGACCAAAAGAATTCTGGGATAGCACGAAAGCATTAAGGTCACATCCCAAGTGGAGACTTTGTGGGAAGAGAACCAGTGATGCACTACTGCTGTGGCATAGCAATGGCGATTGGCAGTGGAATGAAATGGGAAGATAATATCCACTCCGAAAGTCCATTCTCAGTAGTCATACTGTCAAGTCATATCTAAAATCAAGTCCATCTAAGACATTGAATCAAAGAGTGTGTTTGCCTATTACACAGCGTGCCATGTAGATGGTGACCAAAGATTTGGTGTCTGATGGGAAGATGAGAGAGAAGAGTGATGATCTCTTATAGTGGTAGTGGTAGCCTAGCAGTTACTGGACTATGGACCAAAAGGTACAGGGTTCAAATCCCACCTCTGCCAAGCTGCCACTTGAGCAAGGCCCTTAACCCACAATTGCTTGGATTCTAAGATTGCATCAATAGTAAGTCGCTCTGGATAAGGGTGTCTGCTAAATGCTGTACATATAAATGAAAATGTAAATGCTATACAAGGCAGGAAAAAAGCTGTGTAAACACTGATAACGAGGTTGGAGGGTGCCCCAGAACTGCAGAAAGGAAACTAAGGTTAATGTTATGCCATGTGCTGATTCGGTCCCAGATTGCCATAGATAGAGTCGGGGCCCATAAAGTGTTGAAGTGCCTGGCTCACTAGCCAAATGCATCCTTAACTACATACCCAACTGGCAAAACACCAAATTCATATTGGGGAGAGGGAAAACTCTGTGAATTGAAGGAGCAAGATTCCAAAAATTAAGTGAGCTATAATCCAGGTTGAAATCCATTATTGAGGAATCAACAACAGAAACTAGGAACTGTACTTAACATGCCTGAACAACAATGTCATGCATACAGCCTGCATGACACATTAGTTTAATATTCACTCTGGAACCTTAGCAGGAGTAATGGGGCTGAGCATCCTGAGGGTTGTTCTGCGGCTTTTATGGTAATGTTTCTGTTGCTCTGCTGCTTTCATCCTAATGTGTACCTATCTGATGTTGGTGTGACCACATGAGTAGATATAAAACGGCACAGCACCCAGTCACCTCTGTTTTTAAAAATGTTGTCCAACACTCAACAACAACAACAACAACAGAAAAGCACCCATATAGACCAAAATGAGTAGTATGGCTGGATAATTATATTAGATGTGATTATTTAACACATTCGTGCTCTTTGGCATTCATAAAAATGCCAACCCTGTTACACCTGCAACTTTTGCCATGGCAGAAAATTTTCATGGTTTCTTCAAATGGAGAGTTAGTTGCCTAGATGTTTGCTAATTCATTCATTTTCATACCTGCCTAATCCAATTCAGGGTCGTGAGGAGAGCTATTGCCTTAACCAATAGCGTAGGGTTCAATGCAGGAACCAATCCAATCCATTCCTGGGATCTCTAGAGCTGTGAGACAAAAGTGATAACCACTTCTTACATGCTGACTAAAAATCTATGCAAATAGTTCTGGTTGCTTTTTCTCTGTACATTTGGCTCAGATTTCCAATTTCTGCGTTTCTATAAACACATCAATATTTTAGAATGCAGAAAGATGAAACTACTCATGAAAATACCTCAAAGGGTTTTATATCCAGCAGCAACTTTTATTTGTGCCTAGTGACGAACTGCTAAGAAACTGAAAGCGAAGCCTTAGGATCTTGTTGATCACAGGTACTGTTACATAATCATTCATCACACTGGATTTTAACTCAAGACAGGTGAATAGGCATGAATAATGTTTTTTGTATGGGTCATCATTTATTCTCTCATTTATTATCAGTACTACACTCTTCAATCAATCAATCAACATTTATTTATATAGCACCTTACAACAACAGAATTTGACACTGTTCTGTTGAGTCTGGAATAAAGTAGTACATATCGCCCTATTGGCACAGGGAAGAAATACTATTCTTGCTTACTAAAGTATGACATTCAGGCAGGTATGGAAATTTTAAGGACATAGTAAATTTATAGCACCACCAATAAATGTCCCAATAAAAGTTTTTACTACAATGCACTTTATGGTAAGCTGAATGTACTAACTTCACACTCCACTGCAGGTTATACAGATGGTATAGTAAAGACCACACATTTTTCTCTCAAATGTAATACAATATTTGTCATTACAAATACATACACATAAAATGAATATAAGCATTTGAGTGAGAAGTTGGATCTTTGAGAAAATATCATTTCATTAATTTCAGAATTTGTTAGTATTTGATGTGTTTCGGCAGCATGGTCTCCACGTCCTCCTGGTTTGTGCAACATCTGATGATCCATGTTATCTCAGCATGATTTCACAATATTCCTAAAAGCATCTTGTAATGTTATTGAATGCTTGCCTTTCTCTGTCTTTAAGTGCCCCCATAAATGTTTGATGGGGTTTAGATTAGATGAGTCCATGACACTCAGTACTGCTAGATCTTCTTTGGATTTCACATAGTTATTGCAAAGAAGTGTGTTTTGGGACATTTATCGTGCTGCATCATGAACCCTTCTCCACAAGGATCCACTAGCAGTTTTAAGCTTTTGCCCCCAATGTATGTATTGTTTAACATCTTATTCCAAAAAAGGGCATTAGTATGAAGTTGGTCTCCGAGGCACATAAGCACTAGTGAGTTGGGGAATGATGAAGGCCAGTAAGGTCCATCTCACAGTTGTAATTCCAATTCACCTAAAGGTTTTTTCATGTTGTAAGAGGATCTGTACATGCAAATGTAGTTTATTTGTGGTTTATTTGAAATTAAATTGTGATATGATCAGTATTTGTACAATCAAGGGCATAGATTTGATTTTGACAAAGTAGTCCACCTGGGGCCCCCTGGAAGGTGTTTTTGCATTTATGATGCAAAAACATCGTGAATATGTTAGCCAACACACTCACATGAGTTTCTGAGACAATAAAATGACACAGTTATGATTGTGTTACACAACACCACAGTTTAGGCTTCTGAAATTCGTGATCTAAATAAGGAAACATTCAAATTAATCACATTTTTCATAAAAACATTGCAAACACAGTAGGAATTGACATTTAGGTTTTAGTCTATACTGACCACAATAATATGTTAATGAATTCTGTAATAAGTTGCACCCAACTACTAACACCCAAGGAAGCAGTTTAACTTGTCTTGTCATGAAATTGTTCCTCATTTAAAAATAAAATGCACTGTCCCATTGTGAATCAATATAAGTCTTGATTTTTGCACACACAACTGATGGATAGTGTCTTTCACTCATGCCGACATGCACTGATGGAGCTTTGTTGCATCTTACAACCATATGTAAGAAACAGCAAAGTCAATCCTGTTGGAGATAGTGGGATAGACAGGCACTCGTAGTATTGAATGAGATCTGTTAACCGTTTGAGTGCCAAATACGTTGACTAGACACTGACAGGCAATTATATATTATTATTATTTATAGTACTAGTCCTGGAGGCTGGCAGGGGAATGCCATTGACATTTTCTGATGTTCACACTGCATGCTGCAGTTTGTTCTCATCCTGCTTTGTGGCTGCTTTGAACCAGACTGTGATAGATTTGCAGAGGATGGATTTGATGATTTGATGTAGAACTGGATCATACTTCCTCAGTTTCTGCAGAAGTACATCATCTGCTGTGCCTGTTTGAGGAATGATTTGATACTGGTGTCCCACTTCAAGTCTTGGAAAATATAGTTCTCCACATTTGACACAGGGCTGTTGGATATGGAGAGGGGGACCAGTGCTGATTGTGTTTCCTAAAGTCCACTGTCATCGCCACAGTTTTGAGTGTGTTCATCTCCAAGTTATACAGAGTCTTTGGCATCTGGGATGAGTCTGATGAAATGTGGTGGCATCTGCAAACTTCAGCAGTTTAACAGCTGGGTGCAGCTTGGAGGTGCAGTCATTGGTGTAGAGGGAGAAGTACAGTGGGGAGTGGACACATCCCTGAGGAGCACCAGTGCTGACTGTTCATATACCAGAAGTCACATCTCTCAGGCTTACCTGCTGTTTCATGCATGGGGAGCTGGGGATCCACTTACAGCTGGGAGAGTTTAGAGGAAGTTTTATTTATTATACTTTCTCTTTATTATATTCTAATTATTCTATTAATATTACTGTATTAGAAATGTTTCATATAGATCATTTAGTTTATTTTTAACATATCAAATCTAGGCTGCCCAAGGAGGTTGGGTCCCTTTTGAGTCTTGGTCCTGTCAAGGTTTCTTCCTCATCACATTTAGGAAGCTATTCCTTGCCACTGTCACCATAAGCTTGCTCAACTGGGGCCGTGGGTCTGGGTAGTTATTTAGCTGTTTTGAGATGATGCTAGGTTGTAAAATACACCATATAAATTAGTTTGGTGTTGAATCTGACTTTGGCTGAAGTCCATGTATCCATGCATATTCTTGCAGGATTCTTGCGTATGTCTATGTGCAGTTAAGGTATTGAAGGATGCAAGATGTTTGTCCCCTAGGTAAAATGCAGTGAGTTCAGCAGGAGTCCTGTGATGTACTGTACTTTCGGTGGTCCAGCACCAGTTGTTCAAAGGACTTCATGATCACAGACATCTAATTCCGTCCTGTGATGGAGGTTTTTTGGGGACCAGGATGATGGTGGAGGATTTGTAGGAGGAGGGGACCTCACACAGCTGGACAGTGCAGGATCACAGTGCTGATTTAAATCCCAGTGCTGGTGCTTTCCCAGTTTTCTATATGGTCAATTTCTTCACTTTCCTAAGAAAAAGGTTTAGTATAATTTCATTTCTTATTTTTTGTTGCATGTAGCTTGGAATAAGATGAACCAGCAGTGATCAGAGTGTCCCAAAGCTGCTCGGTGAACAGAGACATATGTATCTGTAAGACCTGTGCAGCAGTGGTTTGAATTTTGGTAGTCTGTGGTTTAATTTTGCTCTGTTAAAGTCCTGATGGATTATGAATTAAGTGAGTCTGAGTGTTTTTGTTCCAAGTCGGTTGTCTGGTCATCCAGGCTTTTAAGTGTGTCATTCAAACTGGCTTTCGGTGGGATGTAAACACCGACAAGGATGAAGGATTAAAACTCCCAATCCATGATCCGCTTGGTGTAGATCCAGCAGATATAATCCACTGCCAGCAATGGATTCACTGAGCCAGGTTTCAGAGGGAAGCAGGATTTGAAAAGTTCTTTTTCGTTCCTAAAAGAAGCAGTTCGTCTGTTTCGTTGGCAAGGAGCACAGATTTGGAAGGTGAATCAATTGGAGTACAGTTCAGAGCTTTGCTAGTGTACCAGCGTACTTCCCCTCTCTGTATTTCATTCATGTCCCACAGAGAACCCCTGCTCTTCCAAATAGGATCTTCAAAAAATATTCGGGTTTGTGAAAACCAAAAATATAGAGTGACCTGCCTAATGTTATGAGCCTAAGATATTTTTGACTGGTCAACTTAATTTAATTTGTTAATAAACATCCATTTCAGGTATGCAACACACTCCAAAAAAGTTGGGACAGTAAAGTATTTACCACTTTGTAATGTTGCCATTCCTTTCACCACACTTAAGACATTTTGGCATAGAGGTAACCAAGTGATTTAATGTTTCAGCTGTTATTGTGTCCTGTTTTTCTTGCAAATACGTCTTAAAATGTGCCCTTAAGATGAGGCTTCTCTTTAGCACAGTAAAGTTTTAATTGGCATTTGTTAATGTAAGTCCGTATTCTAGTGCTTGACAAAGGTTTGCCGAGTTTTTGTTAATTCATTACTAGGTTTAATTTGGCCCGTCCCAACTTTTTTATTAATGTGTAGTAGGCCTAAAATTCAGGAATGGAAACAAAACGAAACAAAGTTGACCAGACAAAACATGAAATATCTCAGGTTCATACTGTGTGCAATGAAATAAATTAAATGTAAGAAGCACTGCATGTTTTAAAATTTGCATTTACCATACTGTCCCAACTTTTTCTGATTTTGGGTTGTAGAATAAGTAATGACTTTTGAGTAAATGAACGCACAAAGAATAAATGAAACTAAGAAAGTACTAGAGAGCACTCTGCTGAGGCTGCCATCGCTGGCGCCACTCCATAGTGTCCACATACTTTTGGTGTGAACTTTTGTAGTGTATGTTTCAATATGCTATACAGTATGCATACAACACTAAAAAAGCATTAGGTATGTTCAATATGATGAAATAATATCAATGTAATATTGTAATATTAACAATGTTGTACATTTTCCGTCATAACATGAATACTTCTAGATTATTGGCACCTTCATCTGTTTGCAAATCGCTCTGGATAAAATCATCTGCTCCATTACTAAATGCAATGATGCACTTTTCTGAATATTGTGGGTGTTGTTAGTTGTCAGTGCTTTTACAGCTTTTATGTTACTCATTATAACAAGTAACTGATTGGACATGTCTGTTTTTTTTTAGCAATTGTTTCATTTTGCCTTGTTTTACCTGTTAAATTTTTTTCAGTCTAGTGTTGGCTCCACTCTTTTGTTGGTGCTCGTGTTGAAGTGAAATGAAATAAGATGTTACGTTGTATAATGTTTCAGTTAAAGTGGAACCTGTTTATATGGTGAGGTCACTACAAATGTGCCCTTACCAAAAACAATACTTTGTCAGTTAGCAGATTATTTGGAGTAACGTAAGCTTTTATGGATGCAGTCCAGACAGGATGAACGTGGAAAGCAGCCAGAGAGAGAGAGAGAGAGTGAGAGTGAGAGAGAGTATAAATGAATTATCTCTACTGAACAGAAATAGCTTTATGTTTCAATCAAAGCCAGGCTTTCTTTAAAAATTAGATTTAAAAGAGAAAGGGGAGTTGGGGTAATATACTGGGAATTGAGGTCATTGGCATTAATTAAACCTCGCATGTGATGTGTAATTAATTTGACTTGGGTTTGATTACAGATTGATTACAGGGCTTCTTATAAAAATGGAGAGTACAATGATGAAGCAGAACATGGCATACAGTGGAGAGGAAAATCAGTTCTGAGCATGGGGAAGTGAAATAAAAAGACCCAGTGGAGAGCAGAATTAGTAGTCCTGTGTATTATGACCATGAAGCGTTATTTGAGTGGCGATGGCTGACAAAAAGGTTGAAGAATGGAGTCACATGAAGGAAGAGATTAATGATAAAAGAATGAAGTGGAAAAAGTGTGTGACGGGAATGCAAGAATTGATTGAAAGATCTGGCTATATGACATGCTGCATGTGGTGATAAGCAGTGACAATGAGGAGAAAAGACTCAGGACGTGCCAAATGGATAATAAAGGACGTCAAGTCTGTCAGTTTCAAAAGAGACAAGATGGATGAACTTGGACAGATGAAAGCAGCTCAAAATAGAATAACAGCCATGTAATGGTTATGACCACGGTTTATCTTCACCCTGATGTAGTACTACACTGTGTGCCTGAGACTACATAACAGTCAGGGTGTAGCACAACGGTGATGTACCATTAGAGAGGATGCTGGAAATATCCAGACCAACAAGGAACTTTACTGCAAAAAAGTTAAATAAATAAGTGGATACATTGAGGAATTAAGAAAGTACATACTGCTTAGCAAGTTCATAGTGTTATTGCACTATGCGTACGTTTTCTTAATAATTTGATGTTTGTGAAAAGTGACAGTAACAACAACAACAATAATAATAATAATAATAATAACACACAACAACAAAACAACAAGGGGGCACAACAACAACAATGATATTATTGTTATTAATAAAAATTATTATAATTATAATATAACAATAACAACAACAACAATGACAATAATAACACACAACAACAAAACAACAAGGGGGCACAACAACAACAATGATATTATTGTTATTAATAAAAATTATTATAATTATAATATAACAATAAAAACAACAACAACAACAACTATAATAATAACACAACAACAACAACAAAACAACAAGGGGGCACAGCAACAACACTGATATTATTGTTATTAATAAAAAATATTATAATTATAATATAACAATAACAACAACAACAATAATAATAACACAACAACAACAACAAAACAACAAGGCGGCACAGCAACAACACTGATATTATTGTTATTAATAAAAAATATTATAATTATAATATAACAATAACAACAACAACAATAATAATAACACACAACAACAACAAAACAACAAGGGGGCACAACAACAACAATGATATTATTGTTATTAATAAAAATTATTATAATTATAATATAACAACAACAACAATAATAACACACAACAACAACAATAAAACAACAAGGGGGCACAACAACAACAATAGTATTATTGTTATTAATAAAAATGATTATAATTATAATTTAACAATAACAACAACAACAATAATAATAATAATAATAATAATAATAATAAAAATATACACAATGTGAGACTGATGGGGAAGTGAAATAAAAAGATACAGTGGAGAGCAGTGTGCATAGTCCTGTGTATTGTGACCATGAAGAGTTATTTGAGTGGCGATGGGTGACAAAAAGGTTGAAAAATGAAGTCAATTAAAGGAAGAGATTAATGATAAAAGAATGAAATGGAAAAAGTGTGTGATGGGAATGCAAGAATTGATTGAAAGATCTGGTTATACAGCATGCTGCTATTATTATACATATATATTATTATTGTTATAAACAATAACAATAGTAATAATAATACTACTACTAATAATAACAACAATAATAATGGATTCCATACGGTGGCCATGGAAGGTGTTTTTTCTGGTGGACAGTGGTTAGCACGATTAGCAATCTAACCGGTCTGTGGCTAGGCAGCCCCACACTTGGCAGGGACATGTGTTGTACACATTCTTCCTATAACCAGCATTAAGCATCTCGCTGACTTGTACCACAGTATACTTTCTATCCATTTAGACAAGAAAGGATGGGATAGGATTCATTGCTCTCATGCATCAATGAACCTCTTTCACCAGTTTGTGATTTGTTACTCCTCGGACCGCTGTCAGTAGGTACTCACAACTGCTGGCCAGGAGTGCCACCTTGCCACTTTGGACATGTTCCAACACAGTCATCTGCCCATATATATCTGCTCCTACAGATGATTGGGCTATAAATACTTGCAGGGTGTGCGAAGTAACTCATAGACTGAGAAGAATTGGTACAGTGCAGTGAATATCGATTCGATGTGTGGGAAATGGGTCGCAAAGCAGATAACTGGCAAATGATTTTGGTGTGCCAAAGGCCATAGTGCGAAGGAAGTAGCCAAATTTGCATTGTATTGAAAAACTTGTCCGACTTTGTGGAGGTATTACATGCTATTAGGTAAGTTTCATTCACAGTTGACTAATTTTTTGTACGGTGAGTATATTTTACAATTTTAGATGTGTCCTAACTACAAACCATTTGTCAGAAAATGATCAAGAGCTAAGACAATTTTCTTCTGAGACCTCCATTTGCTTATGACTGCTTGTTGCTGCAGTGAACTGTTGGGGAAAAAGCTGGAAACAGGAAAATTTTCTTACGTTTTGTCTTCTAGTACACAGACATATTTAAATGTTTGATATAAAACTCAAACTAACTAGCATAAAATAAGAATCTTTTGTGAGGAACAATAATCAGAAGGTTGTCTAATGAAGGTTTTTTCTTTAGAAGATGTGTTAAAAAGCTATAGCTGTCTAAGAAAAACATCAAGTACAGACTGAAGATTCTGGCAGAATATGACAGGTTTGATTCAGTGTTTTAGCGGAGTGTGGACTGATGAATCACGACTTGGGTTGCATGGTGATTATCCAGTGAGGTGTCTTCAAAGATCAACACATCTGTGACGTGTCATAGTTTCACTGTGGTTGTTTCTTCTCTGTATTCTTGTTAAACACAGCTCCTTAATTTGATGGTTTTCATGTCCAAATATTAGGGTTCAGGCTACACTGCTTGTGTATTCAGAGAGTGTGTGATAAATCCATAAATGCTCATATCTGCACGAATAGCAGTTAGTGCCTGCTCTGTTGGTTTGTGCTGCCTGTTTGGTTCCCATCAGGCTTAACAAGCCAAAGACTGTAGTGCTTGTTAGTGTTCATGGTGACCTTCAGGTGAGAAGGTCTTGTATTCAGCCGTCTGACTGAATCGGCTGCATTTAGCGCTTCTAGGATTATGATGCAACAGTCAATGCACACACTGATGGACAGTCTGCTATACTGGCTTTTGTTGCCAAGTTACAAGAGTTAAAAAGTTAAAAGTTTGTGTTGAAAAATCGGTGAAACGTATTTAGAGCATGGGGGGCTGAAAAGTTTGCAAAAGACCATACATTCATACTGTATATACTCTAATATTAATAATAATAATAATAATAATAATAATCTAGTAATAAGAAAATGAGGTGCAAAGTACAGAAGGATGCACAGAAAGAAACAACAACCACAACAAAACAACAAAAACAAACCCCTGTATGTTCCATGTATTCTATGTAAATGTTATTTTCCATAGTTGTAATACTTTACTGCATCTCTAGTAACTGAATGGCAAATATGCAGATACTTATTTCTTATTGCAGCAGCCAGAGCTTAGACCTGTAGTTCTCAGCATCTACCTGTGTCACATAACATGAAAGAGCAGCCTGTCAGGATTATAGCTGGATAGGGATTAGTTACATAAAATTGCATGTGTAAATTCACCGAAGCTGCATTTAAAACAGATTTAAATCCAATTCAGAAAACCATTTCAGGAAGTGATTTGAATGTATTGCATCCACAAGTCATAAAAAATGTAAATGCATCCATCTCTTCAAGGCACATTTGACAATTCAGTGCATTGTATCACACATAGTCCATGAATACCAGTGCTGGTGCCTTAAAATACCACAAACCTTAACTGTGATCTCTGGCTACAAACAATGTATGGAGGCTGTGATTTCTGCCAAAGGGTGTGTTACTAAATTGTCATGATTATAGTGGTGATACGAAGGACACTAACAGATCAGCGATAAGTACAGGACATTCCTTGGCCTGCCCGACCGCCAGATCTATCGCCAATCGAGCATTACTGCCTGTCTTTAGTTGATAAAGATCACATGGATCAGCCAAAAAGTTACTGGAAAAAAACATTTTGCGGATGGATGAGAATTAAATAGAGCTTTATATTTGGAATAAGGCAGACATTGCGTTCTGAAGTAAGATACCATCTGTGTGAAATATGGTGGAGGTAGTATCATGGTATGGCTTGTTGTCATTGATGAAACAATGAATTCTGAATTATACCAGCAAATTCTATAGAAAAATGACAGGATATCTGTCTGTGAACTGAATCTCAAGAGAACATGGGTCGTACAGCAACACAACAACTACCGTATTTTTTGGCCTATAAAGCGCACCGGGTTATAAGGCGCGATATCAGTGATCGACTTCTAACGGATCTATTTTCATACATAAAGCGCACCGGGTTATAAGGCGCATGAAATGAAACAAAACTCTTAAGTTCCGTCGGAAGCTCAGTTTGGTCTTTACCTGGCACAGGGCGTCTTCTTGGCTTCCTCCACTTCCGTATCATTGATTCGTTAATGCTGAATTCTCTCACAGCTGCTCTATGTCCATGTTGTACTGCGTGACTGATAGCGTTGTGTTTGAAATCCGCTTCGAAAATGAATGAATGAATGCACGTACCCTAATGCTGAAGCACATACCGTATTACTCCGCTATGCTGCACACTACGGTGGCCGTAAGCTTCGTAACTTACCAAGGCCGTGCTAAAACATTTTGACAGATTTATGAGCGCTGTGTACCATCTACAATCGGTTCTAGGTCAGAAAGCACAACCAGAATTAATTCATACATTAGACGCACCGCATTTTAAGGCGCACTGTCGCTTTTTGAGAAAGTTAAAGGATTTTAAGTGCGCCTTATGGTCCGAAAAATACGGTATAAACATACAAGTCATTCTACCAAAGAAATGTTAATAAAGCAATAAGGCAGGAGAGGGTGTGCATTATTGTGAATATATCACAGGAAAGAGGTGTTGTTAGGCCCGACGCGAAGCTTTCCTGTGAAGCTGTTCTGTATTAAAGAATGGACTAAAATTCCTTCACGCCAATATGAAGGACTGATCATGTCAAAGTCAACTGATTAACAGTTACTAGAAACTTCTGGTCACTCAATAAATGGGCAAGTATATTTCTGTCTCATTTGTGTAGCTGGCCTCTATTTACTATTAGGATTTGTGTGAAAACCTGATGATGTAATTGTAAATGCATGTGGCTTAAACCTCATCAGGATATTATGCAGATACAAAACATCTGAAACGACTATACGCTAGCAAGCTAAAGACTTCAGTCTATTGCTAGCTTAAGCTCAGCATCTATATTTCTCAGTTGCCTAGCAATGGTGTTCTCACGAGCACACAGACTTTGAACCACACATTACAAATAATTTGCTCCTCAGTAGCTTAACTCTGCAAGACAGCCAGATGAATGTGAGTATGCATCCCTTCCCGAATGAACAGACCTCATTAAAAAAACCACAGGCAACACTTCTCTTCCCACCATTCTCTTGTACCCAGAGTCCTGTGTTTCTGAATTGCTGCTATTTGTCATATGTGAATCTCTCCATGGCACACTCAGTCTGCTCATACTCTCTCATGAACATCGCAGGTTAAGCTTGATTTTCCTTCTGAACGTTAGAGGGGCTTGCTGAAGAAATTATTTAAGTGCCTCATTATTAAGTCAAGACTATTAAGTCTTGTATACATATCCAGCACTGCAGGACACTACGCAATCCTTCTCTTGGCAATATTATTTGAAATGAATAGAATAGTTTACTAGTTGTAACATTTCAAAGGATTTTAGTATGCTGTACTTTCTGGGGCTAGTGCGAGAAAGAGTGAGAAAGGCTTGCCACTTCAGCATGTTAACAATTGGAGAGAGTGAATAGCAGGGATCATGTCAGTGATGAACAAAGAGTGTTGTGCAACAAAAACGAGTCTAATGTAATGCAGTATTTGACAATAAAAGCAGTAACCAGCAACACTGGAGTGTTTGTGTGTGTGTGTTTGTGTGTGTGTGTAATGTTGATTTCACATGCGGTTCCGCTGACTCATGGGAGGAGGTAGCATTAAGACTTTTATCCAAGTCCTGCAGGACAAAAAATGAACATTGAACATGTTAATTGAACACTGTAGTGGGAATTTTGCCATACCTCCATGTTCTTCTCTTCAACACTTGCCTTGTGAATGTTGTTATATCATTAAAGTGGCTTAGCGGGTAAGGTACTGGACTATGGACCAGAAGGTCCAGGGTTCAAATCCCACCTCTGCCAAGCTGCCACTGTTGGGTCCTTGAGCAAGACCCTTAACCCACAATTGCTTGGATTGTAAGACTGTATCAATTGTAAGTCGCTCTGGATAAGAGCGTCTGCTAAATGCTGTATATGTAAATGTAAAGCCAAATCAGAACAATGGATCAGTCCATCCCAGCACCTGGGGGTCACAGGTGATTGCTTTAAGATTATATGAGAAGCCCAGAATAATTTTTTAGGGTATCAATCATCAAAAATCTCATTGTATTATACTTCTGCATGAAACCTCCAACACAGAGTTAATAGATAGTCGAAGCCTGTGTGTTTGCGGGTGCCTACTGTGTGATTGTGTACTCGATAATTGATGCTCATTGACAAAAGTATCACTTTAAGTCCAGATGCACGACCGTGGGCATGTGTGGCTTGTGCAGAGGATATCATCTTGGGATTTATTGGACAGTGCACTTTTGGTTTGGCACGCATTGAAAAGCAATGATGATTCGTATGATGATAACCAGCGGGCAAACACTTAACCAGGAGTCAGGATCATGACTGACTTCTTAAAGTTCAAGAAATCTGCAATAAATTTATTTAAGCAATTGTGGGTTAAGGGTCTTGCTCAAGGCCCAACAGTGGCAGCTTGGGAGAGGCGGGATTTGAACCCTGGACCTTCTGGTCCATAGTCCAGTATCTTAACCACTAGGCCACCACAGTCCCAGTAGTTGGGCATCTAATGAAGTGCCAGTCAGAATCCTAGGTTTATATGACAAGTGACAAATATGACAAATGTGACGCCTGTTGTGGCACGTGACTGCACCACTTAATTTCAATAACTTAGTGTTCACCACATGTGCTGAATTTCACGATTTTGAAGGAAAACTTCTACACTTCTACAGTATATGATACATCCAGGACAGATCATAGAGATACGATTTCAAGTTTAGCAAATACTGCAACAACTGGAGTGTCAAGCATGCTCAAGCGTTTGTGTGGGACATTCTGATAGTATAAAGCTAATTTAAAATGTCTTTCTAACACTTTTTAACGTTCAGCATAATGCATTCTACACCTCAAAGCAGCTGTATACACTTTACACTGTTTTTATTAGTCAGGCAGTAGATGCTTTCTGTGTCCCGTGGAACGGTGAATTCTATTTCTGTGATGAATGTAATTCATGGTTGTTACATCCCTGCTGGGTGTAACTCTTACAGCTAGGGTTGGAGCAGACACTATAATATAGATAATAATATAGATTTTTGAAAATGAAGTACGGGATACTGTGTGTACAGTATTGTAGTGTTGATGTGAATGAGGACACTTTGCTCATGCCAGTCTTCATTAAACACCCAAGACAGCAAAGGATTGAACCCAGGACCATCCTTGCTGTGAGGCCGTGGTGCTACCCACTGAGCCACCAGGCCACCCATTTGAATATGTTGATTTATATCTTTGTGGCTTATGTGCGAAATTAAACTTAGCTCCACATGTCTGACAAACCACTCCCAGCGTATGTTTTCTCAGAACTGTAACTGAAGTTCTTATCAGTAATTCTTCTTTAAGCTGGCAGTTAAATGTACTTGTTCAGTAGTACATCAGCCATAGTGAGTGAGGGCATTAAGTCATGTCGGTGAAGGGTGGCTGACAATTGGTTGAATTTTATTCATTTAGAAAATCAACAAGCGTAATTATCCGTTTCATGGTTAGACATGTAAAGTAACTTATGAAATAATTGGTGTGTCCCTTTTGAATAAATGCAAGCGTTTTGTTGATCATTCTCTGCTAATGGTTGTTACAGTAAAACTTTGTCATTTTCTTTGACATATGGGACAAATGTGTATATTATAAAAATAAATCGGGACATCTGGACAAGAACCAGAATATGGGACTGTCTAGAGAAAAACAGGATGTCTGGTAACCTCTATTTGAGGGGCAAGCACCTTGGACAGCCGACGTGGTAAGGAAAAGTGCTAGATTTATTTACAGTAGTGCAACACAATAGTACTACAATGGTGCTTGAAAGTTTGTGAACCCTTTAGAATTTTCTATATTTCTGCATAAATATGACCTAAAACTTCATTAGATTTTCACAAAATATTATACTTGGTCATTTATTTATTGAGGAAAATGATCCAATATTACATATTAGTGAGCGACAAAAGTATGTGAACCTGGTGTGACCCCCCCCCTGTGCAGCAATAACTGCAAACTAAACATTTCCTGTAACTGTTGATCAGTCCTGCACCACCGCCGGCTTGGAGGAATTTTAGCCCATTCCCCAATACAGAACAGCTTCACTCTGAGATGTTGGTGGGGTTTCCTCACATTAGCTGCTCGCTTCAGGTCCTTCCACAACATTTCCATTGGATTAAGGTCCGGACTTTGACTTGGCCATTCCAGAACATGAAACTTTATTCTTCTTTTAACCATTCTTTGGTAGAACGGCTTGTGTGTTTTGGGGTCGTTCTCTTGAGATTCAGTTCATGGACAGATGTCCTGACATTTTCCTTTAGAATTCTCTGATATAATTGTTCATCAATGATGGCAAGCCGTCCTGCCCAGATGCAGAAAAAAACAGGCCCAAACCATGACACCTACCACCACCATGTTTCACAGATGGGATAAGGTTCTTATGCTGGAATGCAGTGTGTTTCCTTTCTCCAAACATAACGCTTTTCTAAACCAAAAGGTTTCTATTTTGGTCTCATCCGTCTACAAAAAATCTTCCAAATAGCCTTCTGGCTTGTCCACGTGATCTTTAGCAAACTGCAGGCGAGCAGCAATGTTCTTTTTGGAGAGCAGTGACTTTCTCCCTGCAACCCTGCCATGCACACCATTGTTGTTCAGTGTTCTTCTGATGGTGGACTCATGAACATTACCATTAGCCAATGTGAGAGAGGCCTTCAGTTGCTTAGAAGTTACCCTGGGGTCCTTAGTGACCTCACCAACTATTACATGCCTTGCTCTTGGAATGATCTTTGTTGGTCGACCACTCCTGGGGAGGGTAACAATGGTCTTGAATTTCTTGCATTTGTACAGAATCTGGCTGACTCTTTAGAGATGGTTGTGTAACCTTTTCCAGCCTGATGAGCATCAATAACTCTTTTTATGAGGTCCTCAGAAATCTTCTTTGTTCGTGACATGATACACTTCCACAAACGTGTTGTTAAGAGCAGACTTTGATAGATCCCTGTTCTTTAAATAAAACGGTTCCCACTCACAGCTGATTGTCATCCCATTGATTGAAAACACCTGACTCTAATTTCACCTTCAAATTAACTGCTAATTCTAGAGGTTCACATACTTTTGCCTCAAACTAATATGTAATATTGGATGATTTTCCTCAATAAATAAATGACCAAGTATAATATTCTTCAGACAATACAGTTAACAAATGAAAATGTAAAAAATGGTTTAACACCCCTACAAAAAACTCTATAATATTTATGAATATATAATATAAATATATAAGTATATAATATCATTTTGCACTATTATTTTATTACTATAAGTAGTGTGGTGGAGTGTTTAAAAAAGAACAACTACTCTAAAGAATTGGTGAAGCTGCAGTTTGTTCGACTAAAATGCGGTCGGTGACAGTCTTTCAAAGAGTTGATGATAGTTATTTTGATGATAGCTATTTAGCTGATGTTTGGATTAAATATTATAATATACTGCATTACTGAAATTAGGCATGTCTAGTTATGAGCCATTTAGCAACATTTATGTTTTAAAAATCGGAAGTATTTTGCCTATTTTGGTTCCTCATGTCTGAAAAGGTTTTTATTCTGCTTTTGTTGTGGTTAGCTAAAGAGGATAATGTCACTTGTATGATTTTTGCAGATGATTCATGTAGTTGTAGAACAAACCATTTATACCCTCAATATCATGGATGTGTACCTCCTGCCTTTAATAAGACATAATATTTCAAAAATTGTGTTAGAAAGGCATTTTAAATAAATACTTTTACTTTTTTAAATTAAGTTCAAATAGCATGTACATTTATACTTCTAATTGAGTAAAATAGATAAGCCATACATTAGTAGTACTTTTAGTAATGAACATATGTACTTCTGCCACCTCTGCCTACAAGCACACCCTTGCACCCAGAGAGAAATATATATATATATATATATAGACAAAACTCAATAATGTTTGATGACAAACTTTAATGACAAATTCTGGTCCTGGTCTGGCCAGTACTTGTGTGGAGAGGCAATATTCTCTTCTTGTCTGCTTGGGTTTCTTATGGGTTCTCCAGTTTTCTCCAGCATTACAAAGACGTTTGTGTTAGGTCAGTTGGCGTCTGCTTGAGTGAGTTGTTGTATGTGCATGTGCATGAACTTTGTAGAGAGTAGTACTCACTATTTTTTTGGCAAATTGGTACTGGTGTGTGCAATCATGAAGCTAAACCCTACGTGGGTTCAACAAAACACTGTCAACTGGTAAACTGGTAAACGCTGCACCTCACAGGGTACTATACGAGGTTAAGGCTTAGAACGATTGCCAGGCATTCGCTCTGTTGGTATATATCTGACTGAAAGCTGAGAATAGACACAGAAATACCTAGAGGTTCTGAACATTATACACTGTCTTAGACATGTATTTGGTAAAGTAACGTTACTCGAGGAACCCACATAAGTAGGAATAAAGTAGCTTTTATAAGAGTGGCACCTGAGAGTGCCATTATGTGTCTGGAGAAAAAAAGCATAAATGCTGATTTTTCCATGCTTTAAAAGGGAGGTTTTTACTAACGTGTAATTTCAGACAGGAATAGTCCACAAAAATGACTAAGATGAAAGACTAAAATCGGACTAAAATAAATATAGGCTGACATGGCAGGGAGTAATTATCCCATTAAAAGCTAATCCTGAGCAGGAGAAATGTCTGCAAATTATAGTGATTTTCAAATGTTGGTATGTTTTTGCCAAAATTCATTCATTCATTCGTTCATTTCATACCAGCTTAATCCAATTCAGGGTCGCCGGGAGCTGGGTCCTAAAAGGCACCACAGTTCGCAAGGTGGGAACACTAATCAGGCAGAATGCCAATTCATCGCAGGACACACACAAGGACACCTCAGAGTCACCAACTGACTTAATACAGACATGTGGGGAACTTTCAAACTCCACACATTCAGAGTTAAGGGTGAGAATCATACGGGGAACCTGAAACTGGTTCTATAGTGTCTGAAAAATCTGAAATTCTACCAAATCCGTTGAAGGTGGGATTTGTGTGAGCATTGTGCGTGTGCATTGTACCAGGTGTATTGTGTGTGAAAAGAGCAATCTGATAAGTTGCTGTGGTAAAGCTTTAAGTGTGGGTAACACTCTAATCAGGATATTATTGGTAATGAGACAATGTGTATTGCAACCTAAGCAGCAGGTTAGTAACAGCACTGAAAAGGTCATTGCAATACCAAAGAGCAACCAAAATGTACTAAATATGGATGCCATTTGCTTGTTGTAACTTCATTAAACTTCATTTTCAATAGTTTTTTAACACTGAATCTAACAATGCACATATTTAACTATTCATAATGAGTACTGGTCAATCTCAGGCAACTTTGTTTATTTTGATATGGTTTCTCCTATTGCTGTGACTCAGTCATGTTACTCTTTATATGAGTAACAAGACAGAGTTTTCAGCACAGCATTAGCAAATACATAAATGTGACCATATCACGTCCATAATAACAGCATTAGGACACAGAGCACATTCTAATGATTTGCCAAAACATTGTATTTTTGCAACAAACACTTCATTCATTCATTCATCTTATCTGCTTAATCCTGAACAGAGTTGTGGGAGAGTTGGTGCCCAGCCGGCGGCATAGGATGCAAGGCAGGAACAACCCTAGGCAGAGTGCCAATCCATTTTTTGTTTTAGATAAATAAATTGTTATCTAAAAATAATTTAGGTAACAGCATAGTAAGTTGAGATTGACCTTCTTGGTCATAGTTACAATTTCATATATAGGAAGAAATAGCTAACAAATTTTTCAGTGTTCTATGTAGCCTTTAGTAATGTTTTGCATTATATACCTTATCACTGTGCAACGCTGTGCATGGACCGTTTGCTAAATAATAAAATATTTTTTACAGTTAGTTATATTAATTATCTATAAACGTAATGTCCTGGGGATGGAAATGACACCCATTCGGTGGAATGGCTCAAATACCATTACGTTTTGGTTGCACGGTCATTTCAGGAATTACATCTGACATGCAATTCAATTCAGTTCGGTTTATTAGTTATATGTTGCTCCATTTCACAGTTTTACAGCTGACTTTTTGAATGCGATGTTGTTTCAACACTGATTAGCAATTAATGCATAATGAATGAGACCTCTCGTATACAGACACCTGCTGCACGACTCACTTCATATTCATTTATTCATATTCAGATCATGCTCTTTTGTGCTCCGCAGGATGACAACTCCATGTTCTTCCAGTTTGGCCCGTCAATAGAGCAGCAGGCCTCCGTCATGCTCAACATCATGGAGGAGTATGACTGGTACATCTTCTCTATCGTCACTACTTACTACCCGGGGTACCAGGATTTCGTCAACAGGGTGAGAGAGTTGCCCCAACATGTCACCAGAGCTGTTCTGTTGTGTTGTTGAAGGAAGCCAAGCAGAGCTTGTGTCTGATTCCTGACTAGTATTCAAGGCGAGAAGCTAATGCATGAAGCAACAAGCTTGTAGTCTCAAGTTCAGCATCACGCAAACTGCTTCAAGCTGTTAACTTTTTAACACTACATGGTTGTTATCTGTATAAAAAAAGTATGTCACAGAACTAAGTACAAACACCCATTGTAAAGTTTGAATACTTACTTTCTTTTCCCATAAATTAGCACCACTTATAGCATAGCATAACTGCAGGTAGAGCTTATTGTTTATTCCACTAGTTTATAACTTTAACGGCGAGAGGCGGATGGGATGCAGGAGACAAACGCAGGGATTCAAAATACGAAAGCTTTATTGAAATAGGGCAACAGAGGGAGACACAGCGAACGGAAAGAGGCAATAACTGAAAACGGGTGTGAACATAAACCTGGCCGAGGCCGCTAAACGGGTGTAAAACAAAACAGGTAGGAACCGAACAACATGTTAGGGGCGCCAAACGGGCGGGAATAAACCAAAACACGGAAGTGAAAGGTACAAGCGATACCTGATTAAGCAGGGCGCGTAGGGACACGACGAACGATGCGACGAGTAGTGAACACTAGACAAGGTGGGGCGCGTAGGGATGCGATCGACATAGGACGAACATATCAACATCAATAACCCACGCCGCAGTCTCGAGCGCGCCCGCTTATATGGGAAACTCCGCAGCTGTACACAATCAGTAATCTGATCGCGGAGCTTCCCGATAGGTCCGTGCATTAAGCGGTGCGCGCTGCGGCTGGGCGTGACAGAGCCCTCCCCAAGGAGTCCGAGTCGAAGCTAGGACTCCCAGAAAGGGCCCCCGGAAGCAGTCCCGCCTCAGGAGGTCTCCTCGCCGGACGGAACCTAGGAGAGGACCGCCAGCAATCGGGCGGTTGGTGTGCAGAAGCACCGACGAGAGGCCGACGATCGGAGTCGACGACGAGAGGCCGACGATCGGAGTCGACGCCGAGAGGCCGACGATCGGGGTCGACGCCGAGAGGCCGACGATCAGGGTCGACGACGAGAGACCGACGATCAGGGTCGACGACGAGAGGCCGACGATCAGGGTCGACGACGAGAGGCCGACGATCAGGGTCGACGACGAGAGGCCGACGATCAGTGTCGACGACGAGAGGCTGCAGAGCGGAGTCGACGACGTGTGGCTGCAGAGCGGAGTCGACGACGTGTGGCTGCAGAGCGGAGTCGACGAGGCGATGCTTGAGAGCGGAGTCGACGACGAGGCGATGCTTGAGAGCGGAGTCGACGATGAGGCGATGCTTGAGAGCGGAGTCGACGACGAGGCGATGCTTGAGAGCGGAGTCGACGACGAGGCGATGCTTGAGAGCGGATACGTCGACGACGAGGCGATGCTTGAGAGCGGAGTCGACGACGAGGCGATGCTTGAGAGCGGAGGTCGACGACGAGGCGATGCTTGAGAGCGGAGTCGACGACGAGGCGATGCTTGAGAGAGCGGAGTCGACGACGAGGCGATGCTTGAGAGCGGAGTCGACGACGAGGCGATGCTTGAGAGCGGAGTCGACGACGAGGCGATGCTTGAGAGCGGAGTCGACGACGAGGCGATGCTTGAGAGCGGAGTCGACGACGAGGCAATGCTTGTGAGCGGAGTCGACAGACGAGGCGATGCTTGTGAGCGGAGTCGACGACGAGGCGATGCTTGTGAGCGGAGTCGACGACGGAGGGCTGACGAGCGGAGTCGACGACTGGAGGCTGACGAGCGGAGTCGACGACTGGAGGCTGACGAGCGGAGTCGACGACTGGAGGCTGACGAGCGGAGTCGACGACGAGGCGATGCTTGAGAGCGGAGTCGACGACGAGGCGATGCTTGAGAGCGGAGTCGACGACGAGGCAATGCTTGTGAGCGGAGTCGACGACGAGGCGATGCTTGAGAGCGGAGTCGACGACGGGAGGCTGACGAGCGGAGTCGACGACTGGAGGCTGACGAGCGGAGTCGACGACTGGAGGCTGACGAGCGGAGTCGACGACTGGAGGCTGACGAGCGGAGTCGACGACGAGGCGATGCTTGAGAGCGGAGTCGACGACGAGGCGATGCTTGAGAGCGGAGTCGACGACGAGGCAATGCTTGTGAGCGGAGTCGACGACGAGGCGATGCTTGAGAGCGGAGTCGACGACGAGGCGATGCTTGAGAGCGGAGTCGACGACGAGGCGATGCTTGAGAGCGGAGTCGACGACGAGGCGATGCTTGAGAGCGGAGTCGACGACGAGGCGATGCTTGAGAGCGGAGTCGACGACGAGGCGATGCTTGTGAGCGGAGTCGACGACGAGGCGATGCTTGTGAGCGGAGTCGACGACGAGGCGATGCTTGTGAGCGGGAGTCGACGACGAGGCGATGCTTGTGAGCGGAGTCGACGACGAGGCGATGCTTGTGAGCGGAGTCGACGACGGAGAGGCTGACGAGCGGAGTCGACGACTGGAGGCTGACGAGCGGAGTCGACGACTGGAGGCTGACGAGCGGAGTCGACGACTGGAGGCTGACGAGCGGAGCCGACGACTGGAGGCTGACGAGCGGAGCCGACGACTGGAGGCTGACGAGCGATAGCCGACGACTGGAGGCTGACGAGCGGAGCCGACGACTGGAGGCTGACGAGCGGAGCCGACGACTGGAGGCTGACGAGCGGAGCCGACGACTGGAGGCTGACGAGCGGAGCCGACGACTGGAGGCTGACGAGCGGAGCCGACGACTGGAGGCTGACGAGCGGAGCCGACGACTGGAGGCTGACGAGCGGAACCGACGACTGGAGGGCTGACGAGCGGAGCCGACGACTCTAGGCAGGCGAGCGGAGCCGACGACTCTAGGCAGAGGCAGGGTCGTGGACGAGCTGCTGGAGAGCAGGGTCGTGGACGAGCTGCTGGAGAGCAGGGTCGTGGACGAGCTGCTGGAGAGCAGGGTCGTGGACGACGTGAGGCTGACGAGCAGAGTCGTGGACGACGTGAGGCTGACGAGCAGAGTCGTGGACGACGTGAGGCTGACGAGCAGAGTCGTGGACGACGTGAGGCTGACGAGCAGAGTCGTGGACGACGTGAGGCTGACGAGCAGAGTCGTGGACGACGTGAGGCTGACGAGCAGAGTCGTGGACGACGTGAGGCTGACGAGCAGAGTCGTGGACGACGTGAGGCTGACGAGCAGAGTCGTGGACGACGTGAGGCTGACGAGCAGAGTCGTGGACGACGTGAGGCTGACGAGCAGAGTCGACGACGTGAGGCTGACGAGCGAAGTCATCGACGACGTGATGCTGGAGAGCGAAGTCATCGACGACGTGATGCTGGAGAGCGGAGTCGTCGACGACGTGATGCTGGAGAGCGAAGTCGTCGACGACGCGATGCTGGAGAGCAGAGTCGACGACGGGATGCTGGAGAGCAGAGCCGTGGACGGGATGCTGGAGAGCAGAGCCGTGGACGGGATGCTGGAGAGCAGAGCCGTGGACGGGATGCTGGAGAGCAGAGCCGTGGACGGGATGTGTCTCCGTGGAGGGGACAGTCTCTGGAAGGGTCTCTGTGGAAGTGACGTTCTCTGGAAGGGTCTCTGTGGAAGAGACGTTCTCTGGTAGGGTCTCTGTGGAAGACGCTTTCTCTGGAAGGGCCTCTGTGGAAGAGACTTTCTCTGGACGGGTCTCTGTGGAAGAGACTTTCTCTGGAAAGGCCTCAGACAACTGCACGGCCTCAGGGAAGGCCTCTGTCGAGGATGCGGCCTTTAGAAAGGCCTCTGTCGACCTGGATGCAGCCACTGGGACTGCCGACGCCCTGGGGGCAAACACTGGAACTGCAGACGCCCGGGAGGCAGCCAGTGGAACTGCTGATGCCCTGGAGGCAGCCACTGGAACTGCTGACGCCCTGGAGGCAGCCACTGGAACTGCTGACGCTCTGGGGGCAGCCACTGGAACTGCTGACGCCCTGGGGGCAGCCACTGGAACTGCAGACACCCTGGAGGCAGCCACTGGAACTGCAGACGCCCGGGATGCAGCCATTGGTACTGCTGACGCCTTGTATGCAGCCACTGGAACTGCTGACGACCTGGACACAGTCACTGGTACAACCATCCGAGACGCAGGAGTAGGCACGAGCGGGAGTGACGCGACTGTCCGTTTTGCCAATGTCCATGGTGCAGGAGTGGGCACGATCAGGGGTGACGTGACTGTCCGTGTCGCAAAGGTCCGCGGTGTAGGAGTGGGCACGACCGGGGGTGACTCGATTGTCCGTTTCGCAAAAGCCCATGGTGCAGGAATGGGCATGGGGCCGGCAAGCTCTGAGACCCGAACACCGGTGACCGACCGCTCTACCACAGAGCAATCGAGTACAGAAAAGGAACCAGTGTGGCCAGAGACGCGACTATCAGGTACTAGTGGTTCTGAGGTGAGATTTGGGCGATCAGAGACACGAGTATTGAGAACTAGAGGTTCTGAAGCGAGACTAGAGCGATTAGAAATACGAGTATCGAGAACTAGAGGTTCTGAGGTGAGATTAGAGCGATCAGAGACACGAGTATCGAGAACTAGAGGTTCTGAGGCGAGACTAGAGTGATTAAAGATACGAGTATCGAGAACTAGAGGTTCTGAGGCGAGAGTAGATCGATTAGAGATATGAGTATCTAGAACTAGAGGTTCTGAGGCGAGACGAGAGCGATTACTGGATGTTGTATGTGCAAGCTGACACTTGGTCAGGGTGGTCCGGCTGGTGGCAAGCTGGGAATCCAGCACTTTACCAACCAAGGCAGGCCAGACAGGGCGAACGGGTTCTAAACCCGTGGTTTCGGTACCCGTGCCACCCCGTGGGGAGCCAAACCAAACGATCAGCTCCTCTAAGAGCTGCCCCACGGTTCCAGTCCGAAGCACCAGCCATAAATGGGTGGCCCAAATAAGGGCTTCACCAGTGAAGCGAAGAAAAACAAAAGACACCCCAGCATAATCGGTCTCCGGGGGATATAAACTGAAAAAACGCAAACAGTCATCAACAAAAGTATGGCAACGGGCTGGATCGCCGTTGAAACGGCCGGGGAGGAAAGAAAAATCGGGGATACCTGCCGTCTCCATGTAGGTAGGTTATTCTGTAACACGAGAGGCGGATGGGATGCAGGAGATGAATGCAGGGATTCAAAATATGAAAGCTTTATTGAAATAGGGCAACAGAGGGAGACACAGCGAACGGAAAGAGGCAATAACTGAAAACGGGTGTGAACATAAACCTGGCCGAGGCCGCTAAACGGGTGTAAAACAAAACCAAAAACAGGTAGGAACCGAACAACATGTTAGGGGCGCCAAACGGGCGGGAATAAACCAAAACACGGAAGTGAAAGGTACAAGCGATACCTGATTAGCAGGGCGCGTAGGGACGCGACGAACGATGCGACGAGTAGTGAACACTAGACAAGGTGGGGCGCATAGGGACGCGATCGACATAGGATGAACATATCAACATCAATAACCCACGCCGCAGTCTCGAGCGCGCCCGCTTATATGGGAAACTCCGCAGCTGTACACAATCAGTAATCCGTGCATTAAGCGGTGCGCGCTGCGGCTGGGCGTGACAATAACCTTGAATAAGGACATATATATGCAGAATTGTTTGTGTGTGTGTGTGTGTGTATATATATGTATATGTATATATATATGTATATGTATATATATATAGTGCATTGCAAAAGTATTCGGCCCCCTTGAACTTTTCAACCTTTTGCCACATTTCAGGCTTAAAGATAAAGATATGATAAAGCTATTTTTTTTTTGTGAAGAATAAACAACAAGTGGGACACAATCGTGAAGTGGAACGAAATTTATTGGATATTTTAAACTTTTTTTAGAAATAAAAAACTGAAAAGTGGGGTGTGCAAAATTATTCAGCCCCCTTGTGTTAATACTTTTTTAGCGCCATCTTTTGCTGCGATTACAGCTGCAAGTCGCTTGGGGTATGTCTCTATCGGTTTTGCACATCTAGAGAATGAAATTTTTGCCCATTCTTCCTTGCAAAACAGCTGGAGCTCAGTGAGATTGGATTTAGAGCATTTGTGAACAGCAGTTTTCAGCTCTTTCCACAGATTCTTGATTGGATTCAGGTCTGGACTTTGACTTGGCCATTCTAACACCTGAATATGTTTATTTGTGAACCATTCCATTGTAGATTTTGCTTTATGTTTTGGATCATTGTCTTGTTGGAAGATACATTTTCGTCCCAGTCTCAGGTCTTTTGCAGACTCCAACAGGTTTTCTTCCAGAATGGTCCTGTATTTGGCTCCATCCATCTTCCCATCAATTTTAACCATCTTCCTGTCCCTGCTGAAGAAAAGCAGGCCCAAACCATGATGCTGCCCACCACCATGTTTGACAGTGGGGTTGGTGCGTTCAGGGTGATGAGCTTTTACGCAAACATAACGTTTTGCATTGTGGCCAAAAAGTTCGTCTGACCAGAGAACCTTCTTCACATGTTTGGTGTGTCTCCCAGGTGGCTTGTGGGCAAACTTTTTATGGATATCTTTGAGAAATGGCTTTCTTCTTTGCCACTCTTCCATAAAGGGCCAGATGTGTGCAGTGTACGACTGATTGTTGGTCCTATGGACAGAGTCTCCCACCTCAGCTGTAGATCTCTGCAGTTCATCCAGAGTGATCATGGGCCTCTTGGCTGGCATCTCTGATCAGTCTTCTCCTTGTTTGAGCTGAAAGTTTAGAGGGACGGCCGGGTCTTGGTAGATTTGCAGTGGTCTGTATACTCCTTCCATTTCAATATGATCGCTTGCACAGTGCTCCTTGAGACGTTTAAAGCTTGGAAAATCTTTTTGTATCCAAATCTGGCTTTAAACTTCTCCACAAACAGTATCTCGGACCTGCCTGGTGTGTTCCTTGGTCTTCATGATGCTCTCGCTGCGCTTTAAACAGACCTCTGAGACTATCACAGAGCATGTGCATTTATATGGAGACTTGATTACACACAGGTGGATTCTGTTTATCATCATCAGTCATTTAGGTCAACATTGGATCATTCAGAGATCCTCACTGAACTTCTGGAGTGAGTTTGCTGCACTAAAAGTAAAGGGGCCGAATAATTTTGCACGCCCCACTTGTCAGTTTTTTATTTCTAAAAAAAGTTTAAAATATCCAATAAATTTCGTTCCACTTCACGATTGTGTCCCATTTGTTGTTGATTCAATTTTTTCAGCCAATTTCTACCATGGTAACTCTTTACCACGTCAACAGTAAATTACTAAAAACAATTTGTATAATTCATCCACACTTTAGTGTCATGCTTTCTAAATGAAGAATATCACTGCATGCTTATGTACATTTTTGTACATTTCCCCAATGCTTTTTTTTGCTCCATCAGTTTTTATTTTCTACAGCTTGGTTTACTTTGCTTTTGTAAGCCATGTACTTCTTTTAAAGGGGACTGACTGGAAGCAACTGCAGGAACTCATGCCTGAAATCTCTAAGTAGGAAAAGATTCAATAATCTGAAAAGGCACACTTGTGCAGTGCAGAGCTGGATACCAATAATTTAGTTTACTATGCATCTACTGCTGTATCATTTGAACCCGAGTTGCCATATTCATTTAAATACAACCCTTTCAACTAATGGGGTTTAATATATGGCTGCTGTGATTTATTAGTAAACCAGGTTGTGAATTATGCCGGTTAAACATTAAGGTCACACCGTGCCTTGGAGCCTGTAATTTGATCTTGTGCGTAATTCAGTTATTATTGTGCAGCAGAACGTTGACATCAACCAAGTGATGCAGCTGGAGAAGTAATGACATCTTCTTCTCCCACAGATACGGAGCACCATCGAGAATAGCTTTGTGGGCTGGGAACTGGAGGAGGTGTTGCTGCTTGATATGTCACTGGACGATGGCGACTCAAAGATTCAGAACCAGATGAAAAAGCTCCAAAGCCCTGTGATTCTGTTATACTGCACTAAAGAAGAGGCTACTACCATTTTCGAGGTCGCACATTCTGTCGGTCTCACTGGATATGGTTACACCTGGATCGTACCATCACTGGTAGCGGGGGATGCTGATAATGTGCCCGGCGTCTATCCAACAGGTCTGAAGGAAAAGTAAATGAAAGGGGGTGTAGGGCGCACGTGCAAGTAGAAAGAGAAAGGAATAGAAAAGTTGCAAATAATGTAAAACTAATTACATAAATGTAAACCCTTTTGCTTTTTAAGTTATCACACAAGAATTATAGACGTTTGTTTTTCTGTCATTCAGGGTCATGAGCATAGTTCATACTTTCTGCAATGACATAAATGACCCAAAGGCATATATTTACTACAAATTTCAAAGTGGTACGTGGTTGATTTCAATGGATATAGTTATAGTTGACTGTATCATTATTAGCAGCAGAGAATTGTGCACCGATCAGGCATAACATTATGACCACCTCCTTGTTCCTACACTTTATCAGTTTCACTTACAATGTAGAAGCACTTTGTAGTTTTACAATTACAGACTGTAGTCCACCTGTCTCTACATGCTTTGTTCCCCTTTACTCTGCTCTCTAATGGTCACGACCCCGACAGGACCCCCACAGATCAGGTACTATTTTGGTGATATGGGATATTGTAAATGAAACTGATGAAATGGACAATGAGTGTAGAAACAAGGACGTGGTCATAATGCAATGCCTGATCAGTGTATATTCCTATTCGAGTCCTAACCATGACTCTCAACAGGAAAGTGGAACGGAAATAAGAGAGTATACAATCTTATGCAAGTAATCCACTAATGTTTCTCAGAACTTCACTGACTTTCCAGGGATATTTCATATCTTGAAATAAGTTATTCCCTGCATAGTTTGCATTAACTGTTTTCATGAAAATGAACAAAACATGTACTGTTAAGAAGCCAAAACTGCCTAGTTCAGAAGCTATTAGTCTGCTGTGATGTTCAAACAGAACAGGGTGCAGCAAGGCATGTGCAAGAGTAATTTTTACTGACTGCAGTGGGCTTGAGGCAAAATAATTTCATCTCAGTAAAGTATATTTAAAGGCCCGAAACTATAAAGTAGGTCTCTAAGACTGTAGTTCTCACCTGTTAGCAACCAGATTAAGATTTCCTGGAAAAGAATGTCATGCTCAATGCATTTGTGTTTAATCTATATTATGTGATCAATTATTTCATTCATATTTGTAAATCATTTTTGAGAGAAAACAATATTAGTACTGGGTGCTTGGATCACAGTGATCACTGTGTCCCAGCGATGGCTTCTGCCGTGTTTGGGGAGCCACTGCAACATCTGCCTGTTAGACTTGCACCTTGTGTTCTCTGGAATTAGGTCCCATGTGAGCCTGGCCAGGAAAAGCAGGGTTATAACATGGTAATGGTGGGATATCATAACATTGTATTTAATCTTCAGAATATTTGCGCAAATCTATTTACTGAATATGAGGTAACTGATCTATTGCATTACTGAAAAACAAGCTGTATGTGATTACTGACTGCTGCTGTCTGATTGCCAGTTAGTTACAGAATGGATCTGAACATGCAGTGACCCATATTCAAAGAGGACATAACGTGCACAGCTAATAGCATTTCACAACTGTTCACCTGTTACAGCTGTAGACAGACTATTCTACATTATTTTATTGTGCAATTATAGGCCATAAGTGTCATATGGGATAAAAGGTTAAACTCTGAATATTATTGTAGTGTAAAAGGAAAACAGATTAAATCGCTTAGTCTCTGTCCTGCATTATCTTGTATTTCTCTCAGGTCTCATCTCAGTGTCTTATGATGAGTGGGATTACGGGCTGGAGGCTCGTGTGCGAGATGCTGTGGCAATCATTGCCATGGCAACCTCCACCATGATGCTGGATCGAGGTCCTCACACACTGCTGAAATCAGGGTGCCATGGCGCCCCCGAAAAGAAAGGCCCAAAGGCTGGAAACCCGAACGAAGTGCTGAGGTGAGTCTTACGTAGACAGACATACCTGCTAGCTGAACTGTTAGCAGAAGACATCCGTGCCTTTTTTGTCCCTGGCCTGTTTGGTCTTTTAGCAGGAACCGAAGCAGAATGTACTGCTAATGTAATGGAAAGACAAAGTGCCCATATACACATGCACACATCTAAGAAGCACTTAGGTTCATTCAATTTGTCTTGGTCAATGCATGGAAATGGAGAATGAGAGCGAGAGAGATTAAAGCTGTGCTTTGCTAAATGCACTACTAATTTATTTGTCCAGAAACTTTAATGCTGTCTCCGTTTTATTTGCTACCTGGAAAATCATGAAATTTAAATCACCACTCACTACAGAACATGATTTGCATAGCCAATCACTCCTTGTTATCTTGGTAACTTACTAAAGCAGAATCAGGACCTTAGAGTTCGGAGCAATTTTTCATCCTAATCTCTTTACTGCAGCTTTCGTATGTGTGTGACTACTATAGATAATTATTAGTTCCCTGTTAGATGGACCATGGCATAGAGTATGCAAGGACAATAACGGTATTAAAATTACTATTCGTACTTGTAGAGGGAAAGATCTAAGAGAGTGTGACTGAACATTTTATTATAGACACCAAACAACATCCAGACTTGCAAGCAGACTAAACACACAACCAACAAAAGGAAAGCTAACACAATTGACTGTTAGGAGAAAAGAAGGGCAGTGGCTAAATCATGAACACATCAAACAAGACCTACCAGTCTGGAATTTTAAGTGGTCTACCTAGTCTCTAGTCAAAAAAACACAAAGAAATACTAACCCTAAGTACACTATCCAAACAATCCACTCTCAACACGAAACACACACTGAAGCCAATTATCAATTTAAAACACTATCAGCATACTTTAAAATACTGTCAAATAAGACAAACAGTTGTGAGCCTAAACACTGCCTAACAAATACGTGCATCTGCCTAACAAGGTACTGCTTTCTTACATCATTGTGCTCTGATTGGCCAGACTGCAGCTGATGAACGATAGTCTGCGAGAGAGTCAACAAGATCTGCAATTAATTCATTCAAGTCAAGACAAATGTATTTACAGTATACTCCACTTTTTACAAGAGAACATTTTCTCTAAGCAGTTTTACAAACAACATCTATTTCCCCAACCCTAATTACCAAGGCTATGGTGACAGGGACTCCCTCATCGTCCTCTGGCAGGAACTCTGAGTTCAGTTTTTCCTTGCAACTGTAATTACACTTTCCCAATGGTTTTGTGATGTTCATGTGTGATCCAACATATTTGGCATGATGATAACAGACATTTTTCCCTCTGAAAAAGTGGCTCCACCTATGAAATAATAAAAAAAAACTATGAAGACTTCTATTACAGCTTAATTAAACAGCTTAATTTAAATGATGGACTTTTACCATAAAATGATATACTGTATAATGTAGTTAGTGGTAATCAACCACAGGTTACAAATGCATGGAGATTAGGCTGAAAATGCTGGAGCTTTCCTTTAAACCTGGTCTAGTGTGAGAAAGAGAAAAGAACAACACAATTCTGTCAGCGGGAGTCCGATGTACTGAAATGGGTGAATCAAATGCAGAGTTGCAGCATTGACCTGTTGTGTTAATAGGGAGGTGATGGGTGGATGTGTGGAGAGCAGGTGAGAGGAAAATGAGCTGTACAAAAAATAGCTAGGTGAGCCAAGCTTAAGGACAGCCATGGCACACCAGATTTACTTCCATAATGGACTGGCTGCATTCACACAAAAGAAACATTTTATTTCATTCTCGGCAGCGATGGGAGATGATATTTTTTATATTACTGTTTCATAGGCTATTATTCAGTAACACGCACAGAACAATTTGTGTCAAACGTGTTTCCAATTGCTTCTTCTCAAATTGCATGGCAAGAAGAGTCATGTATTTGAATATATTCACCCTGCGCTCTGAATAAGCCTGGAGTCTCCCACTCATATCTGCCAGCTGGTAACAATGGCTTTCAGTCTAAGCAAGAGTCTGAGGGCTTGGTGATTAATCTGTTAGTAAGTAGTGTCCATTGTGGTGAAATTCCACCTCTATTTGCCCACAGGACTGGCTAGAACTGACAGTGTATAAAACATTTAGACTAAAAACGCATAAATCCTACAGCTTGTCCTTATAATCATGCATGGAGTCCAGTAGAATTGAAAAAATGAAGAACAAATAGTCATACCCTGTCAAAATTCTTACCTTTTGTCACATTACACACAATCACATTTTGTGACACACAATTTGCCACATTCACATCATATCAAATAAATAACATCTTATTTTTGCTGCTGTATTTACACATTATAACCCTCAACATCAAAGTGAAATTTGATGTTTCTATGGTAGGTACTGTGGTAGCCTAGCGGTTAAGGTACTGGGCCATGGACCACAAGGTCCAGGGTTCAAAGCCAGCCTCTGCCAAGCTGCCACTGCTGGGTTCTTGAGCAAGACCCTTAACCCACAATTGATTGGATTGTAAGATATATAAGTTGTATAACTCTGGATAAGGGTGTTTGCTAAATGCTTTAAATGAAACTAACACAAATGGTTTCCGATCAGTTATCAATTATTCTTTCATTGTTGAAAAGGTGCTTTCAAATGGGCTATGGGATAAACATTGGAAAGGTACAAGTTAGGAGGAGAATACAAAAAGATTTCAGAGGCTTTAGCTATTCTTCTGTTTAGCGTTCAGGGCATTATTATTAAGAGGACAATGCATGGCACTATCAACAAGTTGCCTAAATTGGGCTGTCCCTCCAAACTGGATAACCAAGCCAGGAGGATAGTGATCAGGGAAGCTACAAGAGGCCAGGGCATCATTGAAGAACCTAAAGTCTTTATGACCAAGATTGGTCTGCCTGTGCTTGTGCAGTGGTAGACAGTAACAAAGTGAATGTAATTCATTAGTATACTTAAGTAGTTTGTTTGTGTATCTTTACTTAAGTATTTCCAGTTTGGGTGACTTTTACTCTACTTCATTATGTGAAATCTGTTGTTCCTTTGGGCTTATGTGTGTATAAAACGTAACATATAAAAACCAAAAAAGCGAGTAGCAAGCACACCAATCAGGGTATAATGCGTACTTTGTTTTGAACTTGTTTTGACCTGTTGGACTAATTAATGACATTAATGACAAAAACTACCAAGAGTGACACCTAAGAGTGACACATCAAGTTGTGTTTTTCCACCTAAAATTAGTTGATTAAGCAAGAGTCTAGTTACAGATATTATAACAGGACATCCACTATCATGGAAGTTTTACTTTTGATACATAAGGACATTTGAAGCAAAGTACTCAAGTGGAGGTCTAAATGGAAGACTTCTACTTTTACTGGAGTAATATTTTACCTTAGGCATCTCTAACTCAAATATGGTTTGTGTAGTTTGTCCACCACTGTGCATGTGACAACATTCTCGCAAAATTTACATAAAACTGACCAGTATTACAGGTTGGCAATTAGGAAAACTCTTCTGAAAATTTGCCACACCGAGTCTCATTAGTACTTGTAAGTTCATGTGGCAAAAAATGCTTACATTCAGATGAAACCAAGACCTTTACATGAACTGAAATCTAAGCACTATGTTTGGTGAAAACCAAACACAGCACACCACTTACAATACACAATACGTACTGTGAACCGTTGTGTGACCACATTATGTGGGGTTGTTTTGCTTCAGAGGGGACTGGGTAATTGGTAAAAATGGAAAGGAAAATGCATGCTGCCAAGTACACTCAAATTCTTGAGGAAACCTGTAGACCTTTACTGGACAGCTGAAGATGGGCAGGTAGTTCACCTTTGCAGCAGGACACTGGCCTTACTAATACACTGTCAAAGAATCAACACAATCAATAAATGTGAATGTGAATGCCCTTGAAAGTAAATGGCCAAGTCAGAGCCTAAACCTGCAGTGGTGCTTGAAAGTTTGTGAACCCTTTAGAATTTTCTGTATTTCTGCATAAATATGACCTAACACAACATCAGAATGTCATACAAGTCCTTAAAGTAGATAAAGAGAAACAAATGAGACAAAAGTGTTATACTTGATCTTTTATGTATTGAGGAAAATAATCCATAAAAGTATGTGAACCTTTGCTTTCAGTATCTGGTGTGACCCCCCTGTGCAGCAATAACTGCTAATACACGTTTCCTGTAGCTGTTGATCAGTCCTGCACACCGGCTTGGAGGAATTTTAGCCCATTCCTCCGTACAGAACAGCTTCAGCTCTGGGATGTTGGTGGGTTTCCTCACATTAACTGCTCACTTTAGGTCCTTCCACAATATTTAGATTGGATTAAGGTCAGGACTTTGACTTGGCCATTCCAAAACATGAACTTTATTCTTCTTTAACCATTCTTTGGTAGAACGGCTTGTGTGCTTAGGGTCGTTGTCTTGCTGCATGATCCACCTTCTCTTGAGATTCAGTTCATGGACAGATGTCCTGACATTTTCCTTTAGAATTTTCTGATATAATTCAGAATTCATTGTTCCATCAATGATGGCAAGCCGTTCTGGCCCCAGATGCAGCAGAACAGGCCCAAACCATGATTTACTACCACCACCATGTTTCACGAATGGGATAAGGTTCTTATGCTGGAATGCAGTGTTTTTTCCTTTCTCCAAACATAACACTTTTCTTTTAAACAAAAATGTTCTATTTTGGTCTCATCCGTCCACAAAACATTCTTTTTCCAGTAGCCTTCTGGCTTGTCCACGTGATCTTTAGCAAACTGCAGATGAGCCGCAATGTTCTTTTTGGAGAGCAGTGGCTGTCTCCTTGTAACCCCTGCCATGCACCACCATTGTTGTTCAGTGTCGTTTTTCTGATGGTGGACTCATGAACATTAACATTAGCCAATGTGAGAGAGGCCTTCAGTTGCTTAGAAAGTTACCACCCTGGGCTCCTTGTGACCTCGCCAACTATTACAATGTCTTGTTCTTGGAGTGATCTTTGTTGGTCGACCACTCCTGGGTAGGGTAACAATGGTCTTGAATTTCCTCCATTTGTACACAGTCTGTCTGCCTGTGGAGTCCAAACTCTTTAGAGATGGTTTTGTAACCTTTTCCAGCCCGATGAGCATCAACAACTCTTTTTCTGAGGTCCTCAGAAATCTTTTTTGTTCGTGCCATGATACACTTCCACAAACGTGTGTTGTGAAGAGCAGACTTTGATAGATCCCTGTTCTTTAAATAAAACAGGATGCCCCCTCACACCTGATTGTCATCCCATTGATTGAAAACACCTGACTCTAATTTCACCTTCAAACTAACTGTTAATCCTAGAGGTTCACTTACTTTTGCCACTCACTAATATGTAATATTGGATAATTTTCCTCAATAAATAAATGATCAAGTATAATATTTTTGTATCATTTGTTTAATTTATGCAGAAATATAGAAAATTCTAAAGGGTTCACAAACTTTCAAGCCCCACTGTAAATCTGATCTGTTGATGGACTTGGAATGCAGTCGACTACATTTGACTGAACTTGTGAGTGGGTAGATATTCCTGATTTAGGTGTGCAAAACTGGTTGAGATGACCAAACAGATGTATGAAATTAAAGCAAAAGGCTATGAAGAATTAAATTTTGGCAGCCTTTCCAACCACATTATTCCAGTTTTAAAATAACTGTTCATAACTGTTGCCTATTTTCTCATTACTTGAATGTTGCAAGGCAAGAAATGTAAATAAGATTGGAAAAATATATTTTAAGTGGGATTTAAGAAAGTCTGCCTATTTCAAAGGACTATGATGGTTTTCTGTAGGCACTGTATGAAACATATTATGTTAGCAGAACAATATAAACATATTTCGTACTAAATGTAGTGTACATTGGCTTATTGAACTGTAATGGGTGAAAATAATGTGAATAAATGAACAAGGATAACAGAACAGTTACTAATGTCAATTGTAATTAAATGTACATTACAATGAAGACTATACATTAGATGAAGCCAGCTAGATAATATCAGGTAGCATCTGACAGTATAGTTTGTGTAATACACATTTACATCATTTTCCTAAACTAATTCGTAAACTAATGATCTAAGTCATTTATGCCAATTGAAACATACCAGTCATGGAAATACAATGGTATATAGAACAGACTCACTAAGAGTTTGTCGAAAGCCGTTGCCTTTGTACGAAAGTGAAACTTTTTATCAATGTATTTATGTGTAGTGCATACTGTGGCCATTTTTGTACTTAGGCCCATAATTCATCATAGCAAAGATTAAAAATGTTCCATTCGAGACACGTAAAACAAGCAAGTCCCTTCAAAAGGCCATTCTTATGGGAGCTGAAATTACTTCTTCTGTAGATATGACACGATACAATAAATGTCTAGAGTTTCTTTGTTCAACAGGTTAGAGAGGAATGCCATCCTCCCCACTAAGAGAGCAAGACCAATTACCCTCTGTTGGACTTTATTCAAACTTGTGTTCTCTGAGCAAATGCATGCAGGTTTGAGTCACCACGTGCACCACTTGGCTTCTGAAAGATAAACACTCAATTACTATTATAGAAGATAACTATTACTTACCAGTAGTTAGATAACTGCTGTAATGCACACTTTATTTCCATAAATACACATCATACATGAGTACCTTTACCACTGGGACAGTGGTGACTCATAGGCTATAGGCTACCAACCAGAAAGCTGTGAGATCTCTGCCAAACATTTCTGAGCCACTGAGAAAGACCCCATCCCTTATCTCCTCAGAAAATGTCATCTAATTTAAATAAAGTTGTAATAAAGAGTATAGTCATCATATTGTTGTAATTGTAATAAATCTACAAATGTGGCATGCAGTTACATCTCAGGCGGATATGTAAATGATTACAGGTGAGGTCTGACTAGAGACTGGGTCTTGCCACAAGTGCTTTTCCCGCTGCTCTGTAAAAAGGCTCTCAGAGGCTACGATTGTTGACCATTAGACATGCTTCTATGATGCACTCAAAGACATTTGAGAGGCTTTTGACTTTCAGAGGGGTGCATCATTGGACTGACAGAAGCAGGATGGCTGTTTCGACAAATTGCCAGCTGTTCTGACCTAGCTATTAGGAGGTGTTGGGAGCAGTGGGTCTGAACGTCCCAGACAGATCACCAGTAGAGAGGATTGTTTGATCCACTGACAAGCATGAGCAGCTCCCAACAGTTTCACTGTCCACCATCCAGACACATGTAGCATTGACAGCCAGCCACCATCGCCTTTGTTTGCAGTGGTGTTGCAAATGAGAAACCTGGACTGCTATTAACTGGGACCGTATTGTATACAGCGACCTATACACTCGTGGTGAGAGCTTCAATCCTGCTTTTGCTGTGGTGCAACACACTGCCCCAACTGCTGTTGTGATATATAAAGTTTCATTTGATTCCAACAACTTCTGGGTGAGTTATTTTTTTGTCAATGAGTGTATTTTCTGAAGGAATCATACATGTCAGTGCCAGTGGTATTATTCTGATTATTTATTGTTCTTGTAACTTTGATAAAGAACTAGCTTTGATATTTTTGCATACATGTGACAGCAAAGAAACGTTGACAGAACAGAGGAGGAAGTTGGGAGGGGCGTGTTTCTTTTTTCAACAGCTGTTTGACATTTTGACATGGTGTGTGGCATGTCTGCGATTATCTTGGCATTTGTCATTTTTACAAACACCCACATTTTAATTGCCAACATGAAAAGGACCTTCTTATTGAGCAGCTTTCCCTCACTTTTGTTTTGATTTTTGACTCTGAGCATGGAGGGGGCATAGATTGCTAATTATTAATTAGCATTTTGGCTTTGTAGAGCTCACTTTTAGCAGGACCATTTGTTCTGCCGTTGTGTCAGTAATAGAGCGCTTGGGGCGAAGCTGGATTAGAGAGACGGAACGAAACAGCAGCAGGAGACTGCCTTCCCTTGCTTGCTTTTATCTGCCTTTTCTCTTTTTGGAATATTCTCTTTATTTCTCCTGCCTCCTTTCTCCTTTATTATTTTACTGTCTTTTCATCTCTCAATTGCTTTACATTTATCTCTAGTGTTCTTTTTATCCCTATTTCTCAGTCTTATTTTTATCACACATTCAATCAATCCACCTCACTCATTATGATACTATAGTAATGGAAAACCCTCCGCAAAGTTGGATCCCAGATGATCAGAAAACAAATATTGTATTCCTTTGTGCTGTAAAAATCATTATTTGTGCTTGCCATTTATATTTATTTTACATATGTTTTTATTAACATAATGTCACTGCATCTTGCCAGTGTCCACACGGCATTAAATAGTCTATATAGCAAACACTTAAATATAGCAATCCCTGCCATGCTCTGCAATAGACTGGCATGCTGACCAGGGCGACATGTGCGCCTGCACTCTGGGAATTATGGGAGTAAACCCTCCTGATTTTAATAAAGCAGTGATTGATACAGTTGAAAAACTAAAATATTGCTGTGTCAAATTGATTTATAAATGAAGAGGCTAAAAGCTACTTTGAAATTATCTTTATTAACCTAAAGGATACTGTATATGACATCTACACAATATATAAGTAAAAAATAAGAGGTAATGTAAACCATTCATCTATAGCCCTGCCTATATTACCTATTATATCCTCTCTCTTAATGATGCAGAAAAACTTGTTCATGCGTTTATAACCTCAATGTTGGATTACTGTAACGCCTTACTTACTGGATGCTCTAGTAAATCTATAAATAAACTTCAGTTAGTTCAGAATGCAGCTGCCCGAGTGCTAACTCGAACTAGAAAATTTGATCATATCACTCCTGTTCTATATCATCACTGCACTGGTTACCAGTCAAATTCCGCATTGATTACAAAATACTTCTTATAACTTATAAAGCTCTACATGGCCTGGCCCCACATTATCTGAGTGACCTCTTAAGAGTCTTACAACCCAGCTCGTCTACTTCGTTCGCAGGGTGCAGGACTTCTTTTAGTTCCTAGAATTAAAAAAAGTCACAGCAGGGGGAAAGGCTTTCTCATACATGGCCCCCCAACTATGGAAATAAACTTCCCACTTTCGTTCGAGAATCAGACACCCTCCAAAGTTTTAAGTCTAGGCTAAAGACATACTTATTTACGCAGGCTTTTGACTAGATTTTAGACCAGGTTGCATGGTTTGGGTTGCTGAGGCCGGGTATGAAGTCATGTGTCTGGCCTGCCTGCCTTGTCCCGCTTGCCGGGAGTGTCGGGTGGGCGGTCTGGGCTGAACTAGGCTTGGGTCCTCGTGATCTTGACTCATGCATCCTTGCCTTAGAATAAGGGCAGAGCTGGGGGTTTCATAGTCATAAAAGAGTCTTACGGTGATCAGAGACGTTGGGTTGCTGTCTTCTGCCGCTCGTGGGGTTGCCAATGCTCCATGTGATCCCTCTTGGCTGTGTTTCCTTCCAGTTCTCCTCTTTCTAGCTTTCTAGCTATGCTGCTATAGCTAATGCTGCCGGGGTCTCATGCTACACTTGGCATCAGTGATTGACATGGCATCAGTGATTGTTAATAGACACTGTGCTCTTAATCAATAACTAAGTTACATTTTCTGTTTTCTCTCCGAGCTGTGTTCCGGCAGTTCCGGCCCCACACATGATGTACATCTGATGGAGCTCCACTGTGCATAATTCACATTTTATTCGAGCATGACTCATGACTTTAGTTTCGCTCTTAGATTATCATCATACCCGGGCCCACTTAATGTCGGATGTGCATACTTCACATTCTATTCGAACTTTGACTCCATGACTTTAGTTCGCCCTTAGAGATATCATCATCTACGCCGCCCAAGGAGGTTGGGTCCCTTTTGAGTCTTGGTCCTCCCAAGGTTTCTTCCTAGAACTAGGGAGTTTTTCCTTGCCACTGTCGCCCTAGGCTCGCTCAATTTGGGATTGGACGTAGTTATTAGGAGATAATCTAAACTTGTAAAGTTGCTTTGAGACAATGCTCCATTGTAAAAAGCGCTATATAAATAAATCTGACTTGACTTGACTTGACTATTATTTTTTACTTATATATTGTGTAGATGTCATTTGTTCTGACAAAAACATTACATACTGTGTCTTGATGCATGCTCAGTAATCCAAGTGAGAAAATCTGAGCAACTGAATCAGTTCATCTGTACAGATTGTACACACTGTATAAGGCATTATATGCATTCATGGAGTTGTATTGTACATTTGCTCCCTGATTTATGATAAGGATATGTTCCAACAAATCCACCATGAGTTAAATGTATCATGAACTGAGGAGTTTAATACATTCTGTGCTGTATAATAGCAGAGCCTATTACACATTACTACCTTTACTTTAACACTTGCATTAACCTACAGTTGGCCAATATCATTGATACAAAGCTTATTTCATAATAAGTGTTGAAAATCTGATGTAATTTAGTGAGTAATGGATTGAAAGTGAAAAGTAAAAGCAAAACACTTACTACTGTATATTGGTGAACTGTTTAGCCTGAAAGTGATCCAGAGGTTCATTTCCCCATGGGGACTTATTTGCACATACAGTGGTGCTTGAAAGTTTGTGAACCCTTTAGAATTTTCTATATTTCTGCATAAATATGACCTAAAACATCATCGGATTTTCACACAAGTCCTAAAAGTAGATAAAGAGAACCCAGTTAAACAAATGAGACAAACATATTATACTTGGACATTTATTTATTGAGGAAAATGATACAATATTACATATTAGTGAGAGGCAAAAGTATGTGAACCTTTGCTTTCAGTATCTGGTGTGACCCCCCTGTGCAGCAATAACTGCAGCTAAACGTTTCCTGTAGCTGTTGATCAGTCCTGCACACCGGCTTGGAGGAATTTTAGCCCATTCCTCCGTACAGAACAGCTTCAGCTCTGGGATGTTGGTGGGTTTCCTCACATTAGCTACTCACTTTAGGTCCTTCCACAACATTTCGATTGGATTAAGGTCAGGACTTTGACTTGGCCATTCCAAAACATGAACTTTATTCTTCTTTAACCATTCTTTGGTAGAACGACTTGTGTGCTTAGGGTCGTTGTCTTGCTGCATGACTCACCTTCTCTTGAGATTCAGTTCATGGACAGATGTCCTGATGTTTTCCTTTAGAACTCTCTGATATAATTCAGAATTCATTGTTCCATTAATGATGGCAAGCTGTCCTGCCCAGATGCAGCAAAACAGGCCCAAACCATGATACTACCACCACCATGTTTCACAGATGGGATACGGTTCTTATGCTGGAATGCAATGTTTTCCTTTCTCCAAAGATAACCCTTTTCGTTTAAACCAAAAAGTTCTATTTTGGTCTTATCCCTCCACAAAACATTTTTCTGGCTTGTCTGCGTGATCTTTAGCAAACTGCAGACGAGCAGCAGTGTTTTTTGGAGAGCAGTGACTTTCTCCTTGCAACCCTGCCATGCACACCATTGTTGTTCAGTGTTCTTCTGATGGTGGACTCATGAACAGTAACTTTAGCCAATGTGAGAGAGACCTTCAGTTGATTAGAAGTTACCCTGGGGTCCTTTGTGACCTCGCCAACTATTATACACCTTGCCGCCTAACAAGGGTGACAATGGTCTTGAATTTCCTCCATTTGTACACAATATGTCTGACTGTGGATTGGTGGAATCCAAACTCTTTAGAGATGGTTTTGTAACCTTTTTCAGCCTGATGAGCATCAACAACTCTTTTTCTGAGGTCCTCAGAAATCTCCTTTGTTTGTGCCATGATACACTTCTATAGACATGTGTTGTGAAGAGCAGACTTTGATAGATCCCTGTTCTGTAAATAATACAGCGTATCCACTCACACCTGATTGTCATCCCATTGATTGAAAACACCTGACTCTAATTTCACCTTCAAATTCACTGCTAATTTTAGATGTTCACATATTTTTGCTACTCACTAATATGTAATATTTGGTCATTTTCCTCAGTTAATAAATAAACGACTAAATATAATATTTTTGTCTCATTTGTTTAACTGGGTTCTCTTTGTCTAGTTTTAGGACCTATGTGAAAATCTGATGATGTTTTAGGTAAAAAAATTAATAAAAACACAAACACTGCACAGATCTTCACTGGGAAAGGTCTATTGTGAGAATGGATCATAGATAAAAAACATAGACTGTATTCATATTTGCATGTCCCCTTATTTACTAGTGTATCATTCATTTTAATATCTTTTGATGTATATTTTGGGGCATTTTAGGGAATGTGTTTGTTATCTCTGTAATTATGATGATTGGATTCTAAGGTTCCACGAAGAGGTAGTTCATTTACAGATATCCCCAATACTTTTAATGTCATAGCATTTTTTTGTCTGTCTTGGTCAGTCTTAATAGATCAATACCCTAACAGATCAAGTGTCACCACTTCGTTCTATATGCTTCATTTCTGCTGTGAAATGACAGAGGTGTGATTCTCTGTAATGAAAGCCTCTGTCATTATCTAATGTTACTTTCTAGTTTGCAGTAGTTTGCAGATTGGATACAAGTTGTGTAGCTCTGTATAGCTATAGTGTTATTCACAGACAAAATGCTGTGTGTTTTGCTTCTTTATATTTCCTTACTTCTGTCTATTGCTTTATTATTTGCATTTCTCCAACTCCTCCTGCCTTTTCTTTTTTACTTTCCTCCTTTTCCCCCAGCCTTCATGCTGACTCTCTCTCTCTCACCACTCATTAAACGGCTGTGTCTTGCTAGAGCTGCTGTCATAGCAGACACCAGTACGGAGAGAAGCTGTGTGTGGGAGCTTACCGCTTAAACACAGCCCAAGCCGAAAGCACTATTCATCCTCACAATCACTTCCAAAATAAACCCGCTAAAATATTCCACACTAAATTTGGAACTGGGGAGATGCATCTGTTGTAAAGCAGCAGTACTGGACAGAAGTTCTGACAAAGTAATTTCCAGAATTCAAAACCACAAAACATTTTGAATACTTAGTACATCATTAATTAATTAGTTGACAATTTTCCATCAAAATAGTCCTGCTGGAGCTGCTGATGCATGGATGAGTTATATAAATATTTGTTGTAATGTCAGAAAAGATTAAATCATTGAGTCATTGCAATTATAATATATAGCCATTTTTCATGTATACTTAACATACAGGTATAGAGTTACTGACAACAGTCCATCTTCTGCTGTGCCAGTCAGAATCTACCTTCTCTATCAATGGAAAGGGACGACCATAGAATCATTACTGACCAGATACTATTCATGTTGTTTTATTTTCAATACAGCAGTGTCAGTTATCACTGCTCACTGAATTAGTTGAATCTACATTTATTGTCCAAGAAATAGCTCACCAACAAGGAGTTGTTGGAATCGAATGAAACGAGATTTATATATTGATTACAATATTAGAGTGGCACAATAAGTTTATGGGGGAAAACTGTAGAATTGAAGGGAGGCTCTACTTATCCTGTTAGGCCGCCGCTAGCCTGGACACAAGATGAGATATGGTTGGGGCTTTGGAGGCAAACAGGTTCTGTATGGCATCCTGTGGCACATTTGCCCATGGATGTTGCAGCTGGGCCTTTAGTTTCTCCACACTCATAGCTTGCCAAAGCTGGCATCCCAGCTGGTTGGCACTAAATCTGGTGACTGGGCAGACCAAGGAATTGTTGCAATCTGGCAGAGACATTCCTGGGAAACCCTTGCTCTCTGTGTGAGAGCATTACCCTGATGAAATGCCAGTTGGCTGTTAGCTGAGTTGTTAGTGTCCCTCATATCATTACTAGGGGTAACCGACTTCCGTGTGCAGTGGCTCCCCAGGTCATCACACCAGCAGTTGGGGCATGTGTCACTCCACAGCAGGATTGAAGCCCTCACCACAAGGCCTCCATATTTGAACCTGACTGTTGACGAATCCAAAACAGAACCTACATTCGTCACTAAAGTACTATACGGTCCCAGTCTGTAGCAGTCCAGGTTTCTCGTTCAAGACACCACTGCAAATGAAGGTGACCGTACCTGGCTGTCAATGCCAGGACATGTAATGTGCACTGTGACAACACATTTCCTTCTACAAAGTGTCTGGAAATGGTCAGAGCAGACACAAGGGTGTGTAGTGAAGGTAGCACCAGTATCTGGGAGCTGCTTTTGCTTGTCGAATGGATCAAACAATCCTCTCTGCTGGTGGTCTGTCTTTTTTCAAGACCCAGTGTCTAATGACTGTCTAACAGTATCAGACTACACCTTTAATCATTTACATATCTTCCTGAGACATAACTTCAAGTTTTGCAGCAATCTGACATTTCTATCTGGGTGCGTTCATTTTTTTTGTCAATGACTATACTTTGTCAGTCCAGCTTGTATGTCTACAGCTAGGGACTACAGCTATTTTTCCTATGCACATTAAATGTTAAATCTGTTGAGAAGATATTTGGTTGCCAGATCATGTTGAAGCCAGCACAGTATTACTGAGCAAGTATTATCTGGTCAGTGGATGTCCTATGGTAGTTCCTTTCCATTGATGTACGGGGAAAAATGTAGCTGACAAATTATACATAGCATCAGATGGGCTACTGCCAGTGATGGTATATGTACTAAGTACCTCTGTTTGATAGGTCTACTATATATATTGTATGTATATTAAAATGGCCATCAGTGTTCCTGGAAAGTTAGGACAACTTGTTTCATCCATTTACTCCTGGTCAGGGTCACGGGAAAGCCAGTGCAAAGAGCCCAAGGCAGGAACAACCCTAGACAGGGTGCCAGTCCATTGTAGGGAACATACACTCACACACTCATACACAGTCTCACACACTAAGGGCATTTTAGAAACACCAATTAGCCTAACACGCATGTCTTTGGACTGTGGGAGGAAACTGGAGTACCCAGAGTAAACCCATGGAGGACATACAAATTTCAAACAGGTGGAGTCCAGGGTTGGGATTGAACCGAGACGCTGGGGCTGTGAGGCGTGTGCGCTAACCGCTGCCCTGTGACATTAAATAAGCTAAATTTGTTGTACTAGAATATGTGCTGTTGTTGATTTGTCATGATTGGCGTGAAGCTCTGGAGGTCATGGAGATGAAAGTATGACACAGATGGAGAGAGGCTTGGCTGGATTTAATAGGGTTTATGTGTTCTCATCTGTGTTTGCATTTGCTTGTATGTCCCAGTTTGAGCCTTGCTAGTCGTGTGGAACGAGACGTGGTCTCATAACAGGAATACACGTCTGGATAATTGTGTGATGTTAATATATTCTAAAGGGAATGTCAGCTTTTAAGGGTGTGAGTCTAATTTCAGATATATAAGTATGATAACACAACTGAAAGGGCTAGTGTCACATTTTGCACACTACCATTTTACTACATCACCACTGATACTCTTACAGCAGGGGAGGTGGCTCAGTGGTTTTGGCTCTGGACTTTCAATTGTAAGGCTGTGATTTCTCATTCCAGGTTTACCAAACTGCCACTGTTAGACCTTTAACCCTTAACTGCTTAATTCAATTATAAGCCATTGCCAGTGGTGGCTACAGGGTGGTAATATTACAGTTTCATACTGTTTAATGTGGTATAAGTTTGGGAAGCAACCGAGAAATTGTTAAGCTCACAACTCTATTATTACCATAGATGCAAGCTAGCATGGCTAAAAGTTTTCACTTAAGATAAGTTAAGTATGTAGCATGTCACAAAAAAAACTTTCATTTTGAAGATTGTTTACCTAAAGTTGATGCGCAAAACTCTGTTGTTATCTTTTAAGCTTGTGCATGTAACTTTAATTAAAAACCCTAAGCTCATAAGATCATCTGAGATTACACCTGGAAGTCCTGATTATCCAGGGTACCACTGCGATGTCAGGATGTGACCTTATGACTACATCATGCTAAGTCTCTCCAAGATTACAGGCACCCTCTTTGTTGATTATGCGAGCAAAACTGCTCTTTTAATCCATGGATACAACGGGGGGCTGTGAAGCATGTAATGGCTTCTATTTTTTAAGAAGCCATTCTACACTTTGTGTGTGAATTTGGACCATATGTTATGATTAAACACAGTAAATGACAGATTGCTAGATCTTCTAACATATACCTGTCCTGAAAGCAGGGCATGGGACAGGTGCATTATAAAGGTTTTGATTCCATTTACTTTACATTTACAGCATTTAGCAGACGCCCTTATCCAGAGCGACTTACAATTGATACAATCTTACAATCCAAGCAATTGTGGGTTAAGGGCCTTGCTCAAGGACCCAACAGTGGCAGCTTGGCAGAGGTGGGATTTGAACCCTGGACCTTCTGGTCCATAGTCCTGCACCTTAACCACTAGGTCACCATTTTTTTCTGCAGCCCTTCTGCCTTTGTAATGTTTACAGCATGTGGTTTTGCATTGTCTTGTTGAAAAATGCATGGATGACCCTGGAAACGATGACGTCAAGGACCCAACAGTGGCAGCTTGGCAGAGGTGGGATTTGAACCCTGGACCTTCTTGTCCATAGTCCAGTACCTTACCCGCTAGGCTACCACAGTCCCAGCAGGGTAATTGCAAGAAAATTAAAACCAGTATAAAACTTTTAAGTGAGTAATCAACTTGTCTGAGTTGAAGTATGTTCCTCTCACTCTGGGCTGACTGTAAGAACTTACAAGCATTTAATTAGACAATTACACACAGGTGAATCTTTTTCAGTCCTTACTGACTTGGTCTGGTAGACAGCTCCTGTTTCGGCCTTGTGCTGAAATAATAATAATAATAATAAAAAAGAACCATTCTGCACTCAGTACCCCATAATGACACAGTGAAAACAGAATTTCAGAATTTTTTGCAAATTTATTTAAAAGGAAAACTAAAATTTTGCATTAACTCAGGCCCTTTTAGACCCTTTACTCAGTACTTAGTTGAAGCACCTTCGACAGCAATTACACAAGGTTTGCGCACTTGGATTTGGTGATTTTTCTGCCATTCTTCTCTGCATTCCCTCAAACTCTGTCAGGTTGGATGGGACCGTGAGTGGACAACCATTTTCTGGTCTCTCCAGAGATGTTTGATTTTAAGTTTTGTCCCTGAGCCCCTCCTGTGTTGTCTTGGCTGTGCACTTAGGGCCATTGTCTTGTTGGAAGGTGAACCTTTGGCCCAGACTGAGAAGAGCCTGGTTGTTCCAAACCTCCTCCATTTAAGATTTATGGATGTTACTGTGCTCTTGGGAACTTTCAGTGCAGCCGAATCTTTGTCTGAACAACATAGTGTATACACTGTACATAGCAATGCTATGTGGGTTACTATAGTGTACTGGTATTATCAAAATAGCCAAGATACTGCAGGGTTTCCCATATACTGATGTATTTATTATCAACACTGACCTTCACTTATTGATTTTCTATATTATTTACAATCTAAGATTGGTGACATCTTATCTGTAGAGAACAAGTTATTTATGTAATGTATTTCCTGTTGTATTCACAATACAAACATATATTCAGAAAAGAACAGGTAACACAGTGTGCAAAAAGAGTGGTGTGCTTGAGGCTGTGCATTTAACTCTGCTGTGCTGCCTTGCAAAGACGTAGTTCTTGTCATCGTCTCACCCCCCTTCCCCTGCGGTGTGTCAGATTTCTGCCAAAAATAGAAACTAATTCTCAAATAGAAAGTAATATGCAACTGTCCCGTGATCCATGTGCAGTTCTCATGCTGTGAAGCGCCGATCCAGCGCATGTAATTCACCTGAGTGTTAAGACCTGCTCATCATCAAAATGCAAATAAAAATATGTGCAGTGTCCCTTACATTACCTTTGACTTTTATTTCATTGCAGACATTATGAACCCACGATAGTTCATGTTTTTTTTTTCTGGCCAACTTAATTTAATTTGTTAATAAAACATCCATTTCAGGCCTGCAACACATTCCAAAAACGTTGGGACAGGGACAATTTACAGTGGTGCTTGAAAGTTTATGAACCCTTTAGAATGTTCTATTTGCATAAATATGTCCTAAAAGTAGATAAAAAGAACCCACTTAAACAAATGAGACAAATATATATATGTTCGTGCCATGATACACTTCCACCAACATGTGTTGTGAAGAGCAGACTTTGATAGATCCCTGTTCTTTAAATAAAACAGGGTGCCCCCTCACATCTGATTGTCATCCCATTGATTGAAAACACCAGACTCTGATATCAACTTCAAATTAACTGCTAATCCTAGAGGTTCACATACTTTTGCCACTCACCAATATGTAATATTGGATAATTTTCCTCAATAAATAAATGACAAAGCATAATATTTTTGTCTCATTTGTTTAACTGGGTTCTCTTTATCTACTTTTTGGGCTTGTGTGCAAATCTGATTATGTTTTAGGTCATATTTATGCAGAAATAGGGTTCACAAACTTTCAAGTACCACTGCAGTGGGCTAGTAATGAGGTGAACAAATAAAAAATGATGTGATTTCAAACAGACAATGTCGACAGGTGATTATCATCATGATTTGGTACAAACGCATTATCCACAAAAGGCAGAGTCTTTGAGGAGTAAAGATGACTTTACTCTTATTGAAAAATTATTGAAATGTTTAAAAACAATTTTCCTCAAAGAAAGACTGGAAGGGATTTACATATTTCAGTCCTAACTTTTTTGATTTGGGGTTTGTCTATTGATATAAGGCCACTTCACACAAATTTCAGATTCACTTTTATTCTGTGACATTATCTGCTCCTAAACAGGGTCATTATAGTAAAACATTGAAACAGAGGCATCTAAACCTGGCAGGGCTATAGCTTTACTTTACAGTCCGTGAATGTCATACACACACTCACTCACTCACTCATTCACTCACTCACAGACACATTTTAGAAACATCAACTGACCTAATGCTTTTCCTTGAAATGTACAAACAGGCAAACACCACACAGCCAGTGGTGGGGCTGGGACTCTGGGGCTGTGAGACTAACCACTGCCAGATGTAAATATAGGGAAGTATAATGTGTTTCCTTTAAGTAGGCCTTTACTGGGGGGTCGAATATATTTGCATGGTCAGATGACAACGTGCTTGTGTATGTGGGCAATACAAAATGAAAGCAATGAAGAAAATGTAAGAATTTTTAGTGAGGTAGTGCAATTGTTTAATGGAGGAGAGATACTTTAGAAAATACGCACTCGCATGGCATAACCATGTTGTATTAATAAAGAATAGCAGTGGGACTGAATTTCCCTGATGCCAAACATAACCTATACAAAAAGGTACAATATCCAACCCAATACAAATACAATTACAAACTATTTTGAATGTTGTGATTTTGAAATAAAATGGTAACTAAATACACATAATTGTTTGTATTCTGAACACTCTGTCCAGCTCTATATACACAGTTTTCACTGCAGGTTATTTTATTATTATTATTTTAAATTATTTTAAAATAATTTGTAAATAAAATGTGGGACTGTGGTAGCCTAGCGGGTAAGGTACTGGACTATGGACCAGAAGGTCCAGGGTTCAAATCCCACCTCTGCCAAGCTGCCACTGTTGGGTCCTTGAGCAAGATCCTTAACCCACAATTGCTTGGATTGTAAGATTGTACCAATTGTAAGTCGCTCTGGATAAGGGCATCTGCTAAATGCTGTAAATGTAAATTTTAATATTATAATTTCAAAATTCTTCCCCAATGGTGAACAACGCTGTTTTCTTTCTGGCTCTGTCTCAATTCAGCTACAGACCGCTGGCAAACAAAGCTTCAAAAGTATACAGACTATAACAATTACACCACTAACAACAACTCAAACTGAAGGAGGCATTGCGACTTTTAATAGAAGACTTGAAACATCCTGCCAAAACTGCCCTTCTCAAAACAATCCCTAAACAATGCTTCAAGCCTCCATCGGTGATGTCATTTCAGGAAACAACACAAGCACCAACACAGAGCTTCAGCTAAACCGCACTACGTTGTCAGCACACTCCATATAGCGCCAGTACACAGCATAAGGTCACTAATTAAATATTTTAAACCCATATTATGTAGTTACGTTCTGCTGTGAATTTGGAGACACAGTTTGCACACTTGAATAAGGAATAACGAAATGGGGAAAATTTCTGAGAAAATAGGTGGAGGGGCTACAGCCCCAATAAAATAGGTCTAATGATGGCCTTGCATTTAGGCTCGTTTTTGCTAACATTGTTCTTTCATGTCACTGTATTGATCTGTCTGTATTTAGAGAGAGAGAGAGAGAGAGAGAGAGAGAGAGAGAGAGAGAGAGAGAGATTTATTAGGTAGTTCAGTATCAAGTCCCTAAGTGAAAGTGTGAAGAGGATGGATGAGGGAGGAAAAGACGAAGATTGAGCGAGAGATGAAGAGAGTGAGGGACAGATGGAAGAGTGTGGGGGCAACAGTCTGGGCAAGAAAACTGCTCTCGCTCGCTCTCTCTCTCTTTCTGGTGAGATTATTGTTCCCATGGCAACGTAGCAGATAGCTAGGAAATCACTATGGTTGTGGGCACCATGGTAACGCATTCGTATGCCAGTCTCTCTCTCTCTCTCTCTCTCTCTCTCTTTCTCTCTCTTAAATCACGATACATGTGTATCAATCATAACACATACACACCCACTCACACTGCAGTCAACACTCATTTGCGACTCTCCAGGGCCTGGTGTCTAGCGCTGAGTGCTGGTATTTGTTTATGGGGTTTTACACAGGAGTCTGCCTCAGCAACCCTGGTCCCTGATACCCCGCGTAGACCTGCACTCTAATACACTCTGCAGTGTGTTGTAACACTCCAAGGCTAATTGTTACTTTCTGTGTGCTGTTATCTCCACTGTATAATAAGTGGTACTTGTACCGCTGCATTTTAATGTAAATGTAGAAAGCATCTCACATACTCACCTTTCGGTCTTTCTCTCTCTGTTTCTGTTTTTTCCTGCCCTTTTTTCCTAATTTCAGTTACTTCTTGCATGGTGAGTGTTGTCATGGTGATGGTACCCTACACACCAAGAACAAGTTGGGGGGTGGCAGGGGGTGGATGTCTGTTTGGATGGAGGATAGCCTTCGCTAGCACTGACACAAGCTTGTTGACATGCACTACTATATGGGCAAAAATATTGGGACAACTGCACATTACAAATACAGGAGCTTTTATGAGATCTCATTCTAAATCCATAGTTGGTCCCCCTTTGTAGTTAAAACAGCTTTCACTCTTCTGGGAAGGCTTTCTACAAGATCTTGTACTGTGTCTGTGGGAATTTTTGCCTAGTCATCCAGGAGAGCATTTGTGAGGTCAGACACTGATGCTGGATGAGAGGGCCTGGCTTGCTACCTCCCAATTTTTAGGTGTTTGATGGGGTGGAGGTCAGGGCTCTATGGAGGCCAGCCAAGTTCTTCCACACCAAATTCACTCCAATCAAAAATGCCTTCTCCAAACTGTTCCCACAAAGTTGAAAACAAACAATTGTCCAAAATGTCTTGGTATGCTGAAGCATTAGGATTTCCCTTCACTGGAACTTAGAATGTGTGATAATATTTCCGATAACTCACAAAATCAGTTAATGTTTTCTTCCTCATCTCTATATGCAGACAAATAGAATATAAAGCATCGTGTTGGTACCTCACAGTACATGTCTGCTATAGAGAATCAAAGTTAAAACATAACCATATTTACAAACGTGCATCAAACAGTTCAGATTGCTGCCATATGTACCATATGTGTAAATTAAGCAAATGAACGTGGGTTTTTTTAGCACAGCAACTCTCTTGACTGATACAGCTGCTGGTCCCTGCCCCGTGGGGTCCTGTTACTATCCATGCTGTTTATTCGTTCGGGTCGGCTTGTGCTGTCCAGTAGGGTTGGTCCGCGGGAAGGGTGGGGGTCCCAGGGGGTGCTGATTATCGCATCTCGGCCTTTTGGCCAAAATCCCAATAAAAAGACAATAGATCCTTCCAGATGAGCACAACTGAAGAACATACTCATGCTTGTCAGGCTCCCTTACATATTTGAAAGCTGACAGATTAATATGCATAGATCTATATGTACGGGCCAGTACCGAATACCATTAAAAACACACAGAAATGAAAGTGAACCCAGGCCAACTTAATCAGTAATAATGATTAGATTGACAACATTAACACCAATGCTGCAGTATAAAATCTATCTCCATAAAGATATATAGATGACAACAATAAGTAAGGTGGCTTTGCCTAATCCAGATTATTAAGTGTGGGGAAGCATCTGGAATGTCGTCTGGCTGGTTTTCATCCAAAGTCCTTAGGAAACTCGTTAGCATCCTGGACTCCATGAAGCAAAAGGGCATTTTAATGAAAATCTTGCTAAGAATGTACAACTTCTTCATGGTTCGATCTTCTAGAATGACAGATGTCTATCCCAGTTCCCTGAACAAAGCTCTTATTACATCTGTGATGTAAGCTGAAGCAGAGATTTCAAAAGAGGATTCCAGCACCCTAAAGGACCCGGAGATTTTCTGTAGAGTTAATACATTATCTGTTCTGCACAATTCAAGTTCATTAAGCAAATATGGCACTCGGGTGGTGCAGCGGTCTAAACTGGCAGCACACCGTTGTGGGAACTCTGGTTGAGTCCCACATGTGCCAGGCATTCCATACAGAGATAGGAGATGCCAGTCAATGGATTATCCACTGGCGCTGAAACAGCGACCCCTGCTGTTCCTGCAGTGGACTGGCATCCTGTTCAGGACACATACTTATAACTGTACCATGTGTCATATATAAACCAAATATGTTATTTTAATCTTTATAGACAACTTTAACCCAAGGGTAGCCACAATTCTAAAGCTGACAGTATACAGCATGTTACAGTAGGTGTAACTAATAAAACGACAAGTGAGCGTATATAAATACAAGTACAAATCAGATCTATGCAGAGAAATACTGTAATGCACCTTACCTTAGGTCCATTCCTTACTCTCTAATCAGGTCATCAGTTGCGGAGGGATTGTGATTACATCTCTGATTAGAATAGTTCTTAGAGTGCCTCTGGCTGGTATCTGACTCTGCATGCTTCCACATATAATAATGTGCTTCCTGAATCAAAGCTCTCAGGTTCCCAGGGTGAGGCATATCAGAGTCATCAGCTTCATCATAAATAAGCTTTGTGATTAGGTCAAGTGACATTTCAAGCTCACTACCGTACAACAGCATGGATCAGCCATGGAATGTATTTTTTTTTAATAAAGTTTAATAACTGGGGCAAGAATTAGGTTCTTCTTTGACAGAAGTATACATTAATACACAACTGTTCAGCTATGTGTACAGATTCAAGGACAGACACTACTTGACAGATTGGCACCATGTCCAGGGTGTACCTCTACCCATGCAGTGCATTCTGGGTTAGGCTTCAGACCCTCCTTTTCAACCCTGACCAGGATAAGTGGGGATAAAATGGGATGCCATCGCTAACAATCCAGAAAATCCAGCCTCTAGCTTTGCAGTCTTCACTAGCATAGTGCCTTGCTACATGGTACATTCACAGGATGTGTGAATGTACCATGTAGCAACAAGCCTAATTGCTGTTATTATCTCTGTCTCACTCAACGTTTAGTTTCAAACTTCCACTAGACCTTATGAGAGAAAGAACAGAGATTACGTGTTGGTTAGAGGGATATAAATCATTTAAGCAGAGGACCAACATTCTCTAGAGTTGTGGACATATTTCATTATCTTGGTCTGGTGGGTAAAGCTGGTGGATGTCAGAGAAATGTTACAAATGGCTACTGTACAGTAATCTGGAAGAGAAATAATGGTCTGGAGATGTTTTGAAGGCAGGGGTGCATCATCATACCCTCTGGTGTGCCCCACAAAAATTACAGGGGTAACAAGTCAATTCTATCCTGGATTGTTGGGCAGTACTACAGGACATGACATCCATTCAAATTCACTACAGGCACTACAATTCCCATAATGCCTGAGCATCTTTTAAAAATGGACATCAGCAAATGTTTACAAGAAAGACAGCCACCCTTCAAGCAAGGTAATGGCAGCACATGGCTATATATTTAGTTAATATAAATAATACAGATTTTTCTGAGATTTTTCTCATCCATGGCACAGTAACGGTCACTTGTTTTAAATTAGTTGAACTATTTAGTGTTAAACAGGCTTATATTTCATGCCGAGTTGTGCCCTATGGCTGATTTGCAAGCAGAGGGGTACAGATGTGCCCCTCTACATTCTGTGCATGCCCCAGTACAACAAGTAGTCTAGAAACTCCCCTGTTTTAAGCCTTTGGCTGGGTGAAGTGCCAGTGAAGGGACATCTTCAGGGAAATACTCACCAACATAATGTAATGACATTCTAGTGAATAGTGTGAATCAAATGTTGCATACACAAAAAGGTCCAAAAAGTAATGTCTTGCTGGAAGAGAACCCTGACCTCAGCCCTGTCCTTTGGGATTAATTGGAAAGTCATCGTAAGCAAGACCTTATCGTCCGACATTAGAGACTGACCTCATTAATGCTCTATGGATTAAATCACAGCAATTACAACACTATTGTTTTAAATAGTGTAAAACCTACATAGAATAGTGGACGATGTTACAGCAACAGTAGGTTGCCCATATGTCTGCCCATAGTCTTGAAATATGATATTCAGATGTTATACTGTACATCTTCAAACATTTGAACATATAATCTAAACAGGAGTTCCATGCCTTGCAAATATGTCTAGTGGTTCCACTAACAGCATTTAGATTAACCAACTTAAAGAAGTACTCACTAAAGACAAGTGCACCTGTTAGATTAGGGGTGAGTGAGATTGTTTTGAATGGTGCAAGGCCACATTTTGTTTCTGGGTCACAGGTTCATAAACCTTCAAGCACTACTGCATGATGGGATCTAAAGACCCAGACTGAGACTCCTCATATACAGTACAGTGCAACAGGCCGTCTTAGGCCACCATTAATTAGATTTGTTGTTTTAGCAATGGTATAAGGACCATATATAACACACTGTCCACGATTTGACCCAAAAACTTGGACCTGTCACTCCATAATTCTGTCAGGCACCACTGTATGAAGCTTTTGTGAAGTTGTGTGTGTATTTTACAGCAAAGAAAAGTTCACGAAACTGGAACAAACCACCTCGATAAAAAGGCAGTCTTGTGTAATGACTCTTCCATCGTAAACTCCTGCCAGTAGCCTTAAGCCATGGGTATGTTGGTGAGGAACATCCCTCTAGCAACTTGCAGAAGGGGATATGAATCTTTTACAATAAGCTGGTTCGGATCTATATGGTCCAACATCTTATCTCTTATTATGGTCCTGAAGCTGGTATAGTTTTTCCCTTAGCAAGCTGATTTTGTGTACATAGCATATACAAGTGGGGCAAAAAAGTATTTAGTCAGCCACTGATTGTGCAATCTCTCCTACTTAGAAAGATGAGAGAGGTCTGTAATTTTCATCATAGGTACACTTCAACTATGAGAGACAAAATGAGAAAACAAAAATCCAGGAAACACATTGTAGGATTTTTAAACAATTTAATTGTAAAATTATGGTGGAAAATAACTATTTGGTCACCCACAAACAAGCAAGATTTCTGCCTCTCACAGACCTGTAACTACTTCTTTAACGTAGTTATCTGTTTGACCTTGTTATCTGTATAAAAGACACCTGTCCACAGTCTCAAACAGTCAGACTCCAAACTCAACCATGGTGAAGACCAAAGAGCTGTCGAAGGACACCAGGAAGAATATTGTAGACCTGCACCAGGCTGGGAAGAGTGAATCTACAATAGGCAAGCAGGTTGGTGTGAATAAATCAACTGTGGGGGCAATTGTAAGAAAATGGAAGACATACAAGACCATTGCTATAATCTCCCTCGATCTGGGGCTCCACACAAGATCTCATCCCGTGGGGTCAAAATGAGCATGAGAACGGTGAGCAAAAAATCCCAGAACTACACGGAGGGACCAGATAAATGACCTGCAGAGACCTGGGACCAAAGTAACAAAGGCTACCATCAGTAACACAAGAGGGACTCAGATCCTGCAGTACAGGCGTGTCCCCCTGCTTAAGCCAGCACATGTCCAGGCCTGTCTGAAGTTTGCCAGATAGCATATGGATGATCCAGAAGAAGATTGGGAGAATATCATGTCGTCAGATGAAACCAAAATAGAACATTTTGGTAAAAACTCAACTCGTCATGTTTGGAGGAAGAAGAATGCTGAGTTGCATCCCAATAACACCATACCCTACTGTGAAGCATGGAGGTGGAAACATCATGCTTTGGGGCTGTTTTTCTGCAAAAGGGGGACAGGACGACTGATCCATTTTAAGGGAAGAATGAATGGGACCATGTATGGTGAGATTTTAAGCCAAAACGTCCTTCCATCAGTGAAGATGGAACGTGGCTGGGTCTTCCAGCATGACAATGATCCCAAACACACCGCTCGGGCAATGACGGAGTGGCTCCGTAAAAAGCATTTCAAGGTCCTGGAGTGGCCTAGCCAGTCTCCAGATCTCAACCCCACAGAAAATTTGTGGAGGGAGTTGAAAGTTTGTGTTGCCCAGCGACATCCCCAAAACATCACTGCTCTAGAGGAGATCTGCATGGAGGAATGGGCCAAAATACCAGCTACAGTGTGTGCCAACCTGGTGAAGACTTACAGGAAACGTTTGGCCCAACGACAGCCCCAAAACATCACTGCTCTAGAGGAGATCTGCATGGAGGAATGGGCCAAAGTACCAGCTACAGTGTGTGCAAACATGGTGAAGACTTACAGGAAACGTTTGACCTCTGTAACATAACCTTTGTTGGCAATGACAAAGTCTTGAGTTGAACTTTTGTTATTGACCAAATACTTTTAATTTATTTGACCAAACTTATAATTAAGTCATAATAATATAATTAACTCATAATTTATTGACCAATAATTTACAATTACATTCTTTATTTGTAATTTCCTGGATTTTTTTTCTCATTTTGTCTCTCATAGTTGAAGTGTACCTATGATGAAAATTACAGACCTCTCTCATCTTTCTAAGTAGGAGAGATTGCACAATCAGTGGCTGACTAAATACTTTTTTGCCCCACTGTATACACCATATGACTGAGTCCCTGAAGTTTCCTTTATACCTGTCATGCAGGGTGCACACATCAGTTTCGTCATCCTCCAATGCTCTTTTTCTTCATGACTGGAAGGGTAAGTAGCAGGTACATGGAAGACCAAGCAGTTAAAGTGAACTGTGCAAGGTGTGAACACAAGGAGTGTTTAAAGCATCTGCAGATTTACTTTTAACCCCATGCAGTACTAGAGCTTAGGGGCAAGATCAGAATGTGTGGCACTAAAAATTAAGTGCAAGTCAGGTTGGTCTGCTGTTGCTCAGGTGTTCAAGAGGTACAAAATCCACAAACAGGCACACTGGCTGTCTTACAATGGCCAAGAATACCTATGACGACTGGTTATTCATTTGGAGAAGGTAGTAAAACCTTTTGAAATTGTTTGGAACTTGAGGTTTAGAGGACAGATTATGAACTAGACCAACTGGACCAGTGCCCAGGGGCCTCCAAGCCCATGGGGTCTTGAGCTATATAGACTTTCTTCCAGAAGACAAAAGGGTAAAGAATGAACAGAATTAGAGTAAAACCAGCTCTGCTGCTTGGTGTGTTGTGGTTTTCACTCATTTTTATAATATTAAACAAGCTCTTAAATTTGAATGCACTATGTTTATATGGAATGCTAAGCCACAATTTAGTACTTGTGTTAGTTAAACACTTCAAGAACTAACACATTTACAATACATGTTTTTAAGAAGTTAAATGGCATCTATGTGAAGTTTTATAAGTTTAAGAAGTTTTGGGCCCCTTAAAACCCACTGAGCATCATTTAAACACCACAGGCTACCTGAGTATTATTGCTGACCATGTCCATCACTTTATGACCACAACTTACCCGTCTTCTGATGGTTACTTCCAGCAGAATAATGTGCCATGCCACAAAGCTCAAATGATCTCAAACTGATTTCTTGAATGTGACAATGAGTGCACTATACTCAGATGTCCTCCACAGTCACCAGATCTCAATCCAACGGAACACCTTTGGGATGTGGTGGAATATATTTAAAAAATATATTTTAACCCCATGTGATCAGCACAGACAGCATAAGGTTTGACTGGTGAAGGATTGATGCAGGTGCTCGGGGTGTGTGTGCCTTAGCTCTAGGGAACTGAGTTTGATAGGGTAGAGCAGGAACATACGGAGTAGATGCAGCCAGTGGAACAGAATGTGTGTGTGTGTGTTTGTGTGAGAGAGAGTGAGAGAGAGACAGAGTGTGTGTGAGAGAGAATGAAGGTCCACAAAATGATAGTACTACCTTATCATGTTATACAAAAACAGCTTAGTAAGAGTAAGGATATGGTCAGCCTTGTATATCATTTACCATTATTTGGCTACAATAATACATTGCAATGAATCACAACCATAGTAACCCAAACATGTCTTTGTGTGATGCAGCAAGTAACATAGCTTGGTGCCAGATTTAGCTTGAATATTCTTGTACTGAGAAACAGCCAAAACAGTCAGTTTTCCACTCAAGTCTGTAAGCGTACCACTGCTTTGGAGCCAGGTGCAGTAGTAATACTGGATTTGACCTCTGGGAGCGTAAGAGGTGGACCCGCTTATGATGGAGGTCCCAAAGATGAAGTACCTTCCTTATTGATTGTAATATTTCTAACATACATGTATATGCAAAGGAGAGAGAAGTATTGAAGTGCTTGTGTACTGATGAGCCTCAATGGAGATTTGTTCTAGGAGAATGTTGCACACTGCTGATGTGCTATGCGCTGGTGCAACAGTAGGCTGAACAAGCGTGGACTTATGCAGCCAGTAACAATACAAAATGGCATGACCAACCCAAAATGGCACTCTAAACTCAAAATGGCATCCACACAACAAAATGCCAGTTATGAGCAATGAGGAGTGAATTACACTGAACAAACTGAGATGGTCATCACAAATCTCCCAAGCTCAAATGTGAAAGCTCATTTCTTTCTTAAAAACAGCTTAAATATGTGCCTTTGCTTCAGAATATTCAGAACATAAAATGAGACACTTATTCACCTCAGCTCTTAATATAAAAATTTATTTAAACTCTCTTCAGTTCAGAACAAAAATAATGATTTAACACTCTTCAGTTTTTCATCCTTGCGTCTGGCTTTAAGAACTGATTTCTTTCCCTTTCAATTTGGCCTACTACTTTGGTCCTTTTCCCTTCTGCTTTCTTTCCTTCATTTCTCTTTAGGGTTCATTAATATTCTTGGCTTTCTTTCGTTCCTAACTTTCCTTTCACAGATGCACACACACACAAGCTATACCGTATAATGGAAGCATCATAAATATAATGATCCTGTGCATTTGCTGCCTTCTGGCCAGTTTAAATAAAGCCTCAGCCAGCTGCTGCCTGTTAAAACTGATTGCTGCACCCATTCCGTGGCTTCAGGGCAATGTAGTTCATGTGGGCTCCATTTAAGACCGCATGGCAGACCTGCTCCGCCCTCTGGTGGTGACTGGAGATGCTGCTAGCACTCTGACAAAGGCAGAATGTCAGTATGTCTTTTTATCAACTTTAGAAATTGAACTTTTATAATTAGCAAAGAGTAACAATACTCTCAATTATAGCATATTCAATAACAAAAGAGTGGAATAATTTCTCTGTACTGTTGCACCTGAAATATTATCTAAGCAATGCAAAAATGGATTTAAAGTAGCAGGGCAAAACTTTACAAATGAATTGAAAAGCATTTAGTTTTAGCCCCGCTTATCCTAGCCATGGTCACAAGCCAATGTACATTCTGGACAGGGTGCGAGTCCATCACATGATTTAAAACATTCAACCTTTACATTGTAAGCCCCATCCAGGATTTGAATGTAGGTCTTCAGGAACTGCTGTTTGCAGGACCTGGCTCTAAGCACTGAGCCACCAGAACTCCCCAAGGAAACTGGTTATGGGAAAACTGAAAAGCAGTGATGTATTACTGAGAGTGATTCACTTTAGTAGCAGTGTAAGCTATCAACAAGACAAAAGAATGTCAATTTCAGAGCAAAATCTTAAGCATGAGCATATGCACGATCATCTGTCAGAGGAGATAAACTCAGTTCTGACAATATGTGATGTGATGGATGTGATGGCTAAGGAGTTAAGGTACTAGACTATGGACCAGGGTTCAAATCCAACCTCTGCCAAGCTGCCACTGCTGGGTCCTTGAGCGAGACCCTTAACCTGTGATTTATTGGATTATAAGACTGTAGCAGTTGTAAGTCGGTCGGGATAAGGGCGTCTGCTAAATGACATACATGTAAATGTAATTGGCAATACAGAAAAATATATAACATGGATAGATGTTGTAAAGGCATAGCAAATAATATGTTACAAAATACTCACTGATGCAAATCTGTGTGTCTGAATGCTCTGGGCCACATACCAAAACACCCACACATAGCACACACCTGACAACAGACTGATTCATAACTACTGTCAAAAGTAGGTCAGTGGCTGTTTGTCACAAACCGTACAGCCACAGGGAGAAAAGGTGGGATGTTTGCTTGAGCAGTTCACACTAATATGACTGTCTCTATTTCTAGTGTTTGAGGTGGATCCTCATTGAGATCATTTTAGGGCAGACATGACACGGCCTCGGCAGGACCTTTTTATAGAATGCCAGGGAAAACAGTTCCAGTCAATTATTATTCACCATCACCCATGTCACCAATCTAGGCTCCTTTTGCCCTTATTGATTACAGAGCTATTCCCAGTCTGTGTAACACTTTTACTGTTTACTCAAGCATTGCTGTGCCCTACATTCTGGCTTTTCTGCTTCAGTGGCACTGAAGATGCTGATCTATGACCAGGAGATCACCAGTTCAGTGCACTCTCATGTTTAGCCAATCTGTCAAGACCTCCAGGGTGGAACCTCACACACTGCTATTGCAAGGACGGGCCAGGGACGGTCAGAGGCAAAACATTCCAAAACCCAACTATACTAGCAAGTGTGTTTTCACTGTAAATAACAGACATACTGAAATGACATAATAAGAAGTATGGAAGGTCTGTTTCCTTTCTGTTTTGTTGCCTTTGTGTTTCGAGTATGTTTGTTTTCCATTGAAAGTTGAAATGAAAAGGTTAACAGGAGTGTACCATGAAGCTGGGTTGATTGGTAGTTGATTCTGTTCTCTGGTCTTGATTGAGCTTTTGGTAGGTTTGACTAGAGCATACAGCTCTAGTCTGCAATGTTTTGCAATCCATCTGGTCCTATCTTCGTCCTTCCAGAGCATGTGTGTGTGTGTGTGTGTGTGTTCTGCACTACTTCATGACGACTGGCATCACTACTTCGTACTTACTACATCACTGACAGTGTGGTGATATCGGCCCACTAAATTTACTATACACAGTAGCACCATGTTGTAAGTGAAAGGAAAGATTTATAAGAGAGTAGTGAGACCAGCTTTGTTGTATGGCTTAGAGACAGTGGCACTGACAAAGAGACAGGAAGCAGAGCTGGAGGTGGCAGAACTTAAGATGTTGAGGTTTTCTTTAAGAGTGTCTAGGGTGGACAGGATTAGGAATGAGATCATCAGAGGGACAGCACAGGTTGGAAAATTGGGAGACAAAATTCGAGAGGGAAGACTGAGATGGTTTGGACATGTGCAGAGGAGGGATAGTGGATATATTGGTAGGAGGATGTTGGAGATGGAGCTGCCAGGCAAGAGACGGAGAGGAAGACCAAAGAAGTTATTTGGTTGTGGTAAATGAAGATATGCAGGGAGTTGGGGTGAGAGTAGAGGACGTGGAGGACAGGGAGAGGTGGAAACGTTTAACTCGCTGTGGCGACCCCTGATAAAGGGAGAAGCCGAAAGAAGAAGAAGAAGAAGAAGACAGTAGCACCATGTTGATATGTGCTTGACTTCCATGTGTATAAGACTCACATATCAGTAGTAATTATCAATGTGCAGCCCATGGTACATGGTCATGCAGCTCACCTTCTAAATGATATGCTTATAACTACCGTACATTAATGTAAGTAGGATTTTTGGCCACTTGGCTCAGTAGATAAAAAGCTGAAAAGCACTGATCTAAAAGATTAGTATGTGCAGTGGTACAAGGAAGGAATCTTCTTATCTTATCTGACCAAAATAAGTCACCTTCTGGACTCAAATAAACAAATACTTAAGATCCTTTGATTGGAGAATTACTGCAGTGATTAATGGTGTTGTAGTCATGGCCACTAGAGCTGATTCCGAGTCAAAACCAGGACTGGGACACATTGAGAAAATTCCAGATTTTATAGACATGGTAAAGTAAAGTGAGCAGACGAAAATGGACAGTCTTGACATTGAAGTTAACATCAAACAACTCAAAATAAAACATATTCATTGATTGGATTCTGAACGAGACGAACAGTACCGATGTTAACCAAATCTGAGTGCAGATTTTATTTAGGCATATAGAGAAAGGACTGATTTATTCTGTTTGAATGGATTGTTGATATTCAATAACGATAGAAAAAGTTTAGTTTATAACTAACATTACCTCAGACAGATGCAATGGAGCTGACTGGTCTCAACAACAATTTCTAACTATACCTTACATCGAGACAAGACAAGTCCAAATGTGGTAGAGACCACTCGTTTATGGTCTCGAGACCAGTCTTGAGACCGAGTCCGGATTCTACTACAACACTAGTGATTAATATACTGTATCAGCTGGCAATGATTCTTTTAACCCTAACTTGATGCAGTCAGTGGCTTCTAATTTTGTATACAACCATTTTGGAAGACGTATCCCATGGCCATGGAAAAGATGATAATATTTTTTAGGAGAATGATCACTAAATTACCCTGTTCACAAGTTGCTTAATCGCTTGGTGAAACTGAATAGTAAAAAACTGACAATAGAACTCACTATGTTTAATAGTGAAAGAAAAAGCATTTCCACATGCACAAAGCAACAAAATCTCACAGGATTGGGAACAGCTGTGTGCCACATTAAAGTGCCAAAAGTTTGCACTTTATACAATGGAAAAAGGTAATGTGATGTGATGAGTTCAGATTTACCTATAATGCACAGAGTCCATTGTACAAGCCTTTGGAGGCATTAATATTGTCTGGGGTTGCTTTAACTGGTCAGGCCTAGGCTCAGCAATGCTATATGGCAATAAAACGGCTGAGTGGATTTTTTTCTTCCCTGATGGTGTGGACATTTTCCAGGATGACAATGCCAAGACATTTCTTCCTCAAATTGTGCAATGGTGGTTCTGGGAGAATGAGGAAAGGTGATCCAACAAAACAAGATTTTTTTGGGATAGTGTACTAGAAGTGCTCTAGAAATGGTCTGGTAATAGGACATACATGAAATTATGCACATTTTTTACTTATATTGGTATTGTGCCAAACAGAGCTGTAGCATTCATTTCTAAAGCTCATAACCAACACTGCAAATTAAATAATGATGTTCGGCCATCTTGTATATTTGTACATGTAGGAAAAGCAAGTATAATGCTACCTTAACACTTTACTATATGATTACTTAAAGGTCAGGTTGTCTTCTTAACTCAAAGTTTTTAAATTATGTATTCTAAAATTTAACCTGGACATGGATCAATAAGGTTTTCTGAAAGTATTGTTAAATGTGATTTGATGTTGCATGCATTGCCTCCTCAGATACCTCATGAACGTGACGTTTGAGGGGCGCAATCTCTCCTTTAGCGAGGATGGCTACCAGATGCACCCCAAGCTGGTTATTATTTTGCTGGATAAGGAAAGACAGTGGGATAGAGTGAGTAGCAGCCCCCCCTTCCCCCACCCCTGTCCTTTATTTAACATAATCACAACTCCAGACTTCATAATCAGCCCCATTTTCTCTTTTATGTATCCACTTTCCTCTATTCAGCCACACTCAAATTACTTTGACCCTGATGTCTCCCTCCTCTTCACTTGTCTTTTCTCTCTGTCTGTTTCCTCCTAGGTGGGTAAATGGGAGAATGGCTCACTGACTATGAAGTATCACGTATGGCCGCGCTTTGAACTCTACTCAGATGCTGAGGAGAGGGATGATGACCACCTGTCTATTGTCACACTGGAGGAGGCCCCGTTTGTCATTGTGGAGGATGTAGACCCCCTCAGTGGCACCTGTATGAGGAACACGGTCCCCTGCAGGAAACAGCTCAAAGCCCAGTAAGTTCTCATTTGATGTATTTCACTACTCTATGTAGCCTTGGAATTGTTACAGGGAAGTTGGATGAGGAGAGGGAGATCCATACAGGGAGTATGGATGATGTAATTAGGTTCTACATAAAACAATGTAATACCGATTTTACTCCTATTACACTTTGGAACACTTTGGCCAAATTTCTTACTTAGGAATGTTATGTTAAATGTAGTGTGTTATGTAAAACAAAAGTACAGTCGAAACTCATTATCTCTCCCACATCTGTTTCATGGTTATTTTTGGCAAGTTTGTCAACTTAACGAGGTTACAAAAAAATAGAACTTCATTGCTGGCTAGACATTTGTCACATTTTAAGGTTGGCGAGGGCGAGATGCGAGGTTGGTGGCTTTTCGAGGTAAAGTGCATGGAGGGAAATCCGTCCTGCCATCAAAGGTGGCAAGAGATGAGGTTGGCGAGTTAAGGTTAGACTGTACAGTGGGGTGAAAAAGTGTTTGCCCCCTTCCTGATTTCCTATTTTTTTGCATCTTTGTCACACTTAAGTGTTTCAGAACATCAAACCAATAGTCAAAGACAACACAAGTAAACACAAAATGCAGTTTTTAAATGAAGGTGTTTATTATTAAGGGAGATAAAATCCAAACCTACATGGCCCTGTGTGAAAAAGTGATTGCCCCTAATCCTAATAACTGGTTGGGCCACCCTTAGCAGCAACAACTGCAACAAAGCATTTGCAATAACTTGCAATGAGTCTTTTACAGCGTTGTGGAGGAATTTTGGCCACTCATCTTTGCAGAATTGTTGTAATTCAGCCACACTGAAGGGTTTTCCAGCATGAACAGCCTTTTTAAGGTCATGCCGCAGCATCTCAATAGGATTCAGGTCAGGACATTGACTAGGCCACTCAAGTCTTCATTTTGTTTTTCTTCAGCCATTCAGAGGTGGACCTGCTGGTGTGTTTTGTGTCATTGTCCTGCTGCAGAACCCAAGTTTGTTCCAGCTTGAGGTCACGAACAGATGGCCGGACATTCTCCTTCAGGATTTTTTGGTAGACAGCAGAATTCATAGTTCCATTTATCACAGCAAGTCTTCCAGGTCCTGAAGCAGCAAAACAGACCATCACACTACCACCACCATATTTTACTGGTGCTATAATGTTCTTTTTCTAAAATGCTGTGTTACTTTTACCCCAGATGTAATGAGACATACAACTTCCAAAGAGTTCAACTTTTGTCTCGTCAGTCCACAGAATGTTTTCCCAAAAGTCTTGAGGATCATCAAGATGTGTTCTGGAAAAATTGAGACGAGCTTTAATGATCTTTTTGCTCAGCAGTGGTTTTGGTCTTGGAACTCTGCCATGCAGGCCATTTTTGCCCAGTCTCTTTCTTATGGTGGAGGCATGAACACTGACCTTAACTGAGGCAAGTGAGGCCTGCAGTTCTTTGGATACTGTTGTGGGGTCTTTTGTGACCTCTTGGATGAGTCATTGCTGCACTCTTGGGGTAGTTTTGGTCGGCCGGCCTCTCTTGGAAAGGTCACCACTGTTCCATGTCTTTGTCATTTGTGGATAATGGCTCTCACTGTGGTTCGCTGGAGTCCCAAAGCTTTAGAAATGGCTTTATAACCCTTTCCAGACTGATTGATCTCTTTGTTTGATTACTTTCTTTCTCAGTTGTTCCTGAATTTCTTTGGATCTCGGCATGAGCTTTTAAGGATCTTTTGGTGTACTTCACTTTGTCAGGCAGCTCCTATTTAATTGATATCCTGATTGAGAACAGGTGTGGCAATAATCAGGCTTGGGTGTGGCTAGAGACAGTGAACTCAGGTGTGAAAAACCATAGTTAAGTTATGATTTAACAAGGGGGGCAATCACTTTTTCACACAGGGCCATGTAGGTTTGGATTTTTTTCTCCCTTAATAATAAACACCTTCAGTTTAAAACTGCACTTTGTGTTTATTTGTAGTGTATATGACTAAGATTTAAATTGGTTTGATGTTCTAAAACATTTAAGTGACAAATATGCAAAAAAATAGGAACTCAGGAAGGGGGCAAACACTTTTTCACCCCACTGTACATATAGAAACAGACATCCAAATAATAGGTATCCACTGATTACAAGTAACTGACATATTTTCATAATTATTGGTTTAACTACTACTGTATGTAGTTTGAACAAATTTACCAACTACACTAAATCAAATATGAAGGTGTGTACTTATCAGAGCGAGTGTGAATCTGGACTCACATTGACATACAATGTGCCAAAAGTCAAAGACCATGCTTCTACAGCCCTATCCAGGAGGGTCTTAAGTTATGTAGGGTCCTCTGGTAATTTCCTTCTTTAAAGGAGCTACATCATTCTGTTTGGATTGGCCTACTGTCTACTGTCTTTCAATTCTGACCAGTTTGTGACATCTCATTCTTTCTGTGCAAAGGTTTCCAGTTCACTGAGGTTTGATGGCTTCTGTGCTGCAATTGCTTTCTTTAAGTTCCACTAAAGCAGTGTTTCTCAATCCTGGTCCTGGCGCCCCAGCGCTCTGCATGTTTTAGTGTTTTCCTGCTCCCAACACACCTGATCCAAATACTCAGCTCATTAACAAGCCCGTTACTGAGTTAAAGTGGGTGTGTTTAAACAGGAGAAGCACTAAATTGTGCATAGCGGTGGGGCAACAGGACCAGGTTTGAGAAACACTGCACTAAAGATTGTCTATAAGATTTAAATTTGTAGATTGCAAAGGGTCCACCAGAATATTCCAGGATTGATTCCTTAACCAAGCTTTGGTTGACTTGGAAGTGTGCTTGGGATCACTGTCTTACTGGAGAGTCCAATTATCACCAAGGCTCAAGTTCACCACAGAAAGCATATCATTGCTCATGTATATAAAATTATAGCCACCCATATTTATATTGCCATTCTGTTCTGAAATGCGTTCTGGCACCAACAATTACCAAAGTAAGGTTTAATCGTTAATCTCGGTGTTGTTAGGACTAGGTCCAGCACCTGATCATTTAGTTAAGCACTGCTAAACACTTTTATTTTCCTTTTTTTATAAGAAATTACTTATCACTATTTGAGTTGAATCTTTGAAACAAAAAACTGTGATAGATTTATGAATTCATAAGTTTTTGGTTTTGGTAAGTGTTCCCCTTCTTGCTGTAATGACATAGCAGTTGCTCAAACAACTTGCAAAGCTTTGAGTTGTGTTTTGGATCATTATCCTACTGCAGTATAAATTCTTCTCCATAAACATCCAAACAAGCTTTTGGTTCCTACAGAACCGCATTTGGCAGAACTAGTCTTTCGCCAGTGATTAAGATGCAGTAAATTGAATAGACTGCTAATTATACATATACATTTATTTTTCATTATTTATGATAGCCATAAGTTTATCATAGAATGTGCTGATCAGCCATTAATTCATACTATTAACAAATTAATATATTAACTTAAGTAATTCTGTGACATTCTGGCCAGCACGGTATATTAGTTATCATTCCTACCTAAAAATCTAGATAAACGTTCTATGCTCTGTTATTACTAGACATTAAGCCAGCTTATTATTTAATATATTATTGCGGTTAGTAACATATTGTTCCCGCCACTGGGCTGTTATCTTTTACTCTGAGACTTGTGTCTCCACATCAGCAGTGTGTTTACCCTCTGGCTTTCTGTTTATATCTTCTTCTTTTTTGCCTTCCTCAGAAACCAAACAGGAGATTCAGGGATCTACATCAAGCGCTGTTGCAAGGGCTTCTGCATAGACATCCTCAAAAAGATTGCCAAAACTGTGAAGTTTACCTATGACCTCTACCTTGTTACTAACGGGAAACATGGCAAGAAGATCAATGGCACGTGGAACGGCATGGTCGGGGAGGTGGGTACTGTGGTAACACTTTACTTAAGAATGGTGATCATAGGACTATATTATACCTACAGTGGTGCTTGAAAGTTTGTGAACCCTTTAGAATTTTCTATATTTCTGCATAAATATGACCTAAAACAACATCAGATTTTCACACAAGTGCTAAAAGTAGATAACGAGAACTCGGGGATACTGAAGTCTCGGCTGAACTTCTCAGCCTGTAGCCATTGCGACCCTCACCAGAGATAGAAACAGATTGTGAGACTGTGGTTGTGATCAAGCTACTAAACTACATTAACTGACAATTTCAGCTAAATGAATAGCACTATTACTAAAACTTCTGGGGTCATAGAGAGTTTGCCTGTAGGTACATGGTCACTGTAGCTCCAGTGACTCAGTAGCAAGAGGCAGCTACTAGAAATGGTACTGTTTGAGAGCCTGGTTTCAAATCCTGGGGGAGGCTTGCAATGTGAAGATTGGGTGGTGCATGTACTTAACCCTGCAATGGACTGGTGTTCTGTTCAGAGTGCATCTCTGCCTGCAGCCAGTAAACCCTCCCCCGCAACCCTGACAGTAAGTGTGTTAAAATAGGATGTACTTGATCTTATGTGAACAAGAAAGTTTTCCGTTGATTCATATGACAGATTCTGATTGGTAAGGGAACAAGAGAGTATTTTTTAGATTTGCTTTTGAAATGTCATTTTAGATTTATACCTTTTGGTGCATGCAGTTCTGCTCTTTCTACACCTCTGGGGTTGTTTACCTGGGAACACTTTCTCCCAAAGCATTCGCATGCTTATTGGAAGTACTGATTCAGTTTATGCAGATTAGACTAGTATGAAGCAGTCGTTGTTGTGTGGAATCTGCCATTGCTTCAGGTGATATTGGAATAGCTCATGCATACGAGCCAGTACTTGCATTGCGAGGCCTATCGGAATACTTAATTTGAAATGAGATGATCAGCATGCGTGCAGTGCTCCAGCTGAGGACAATTTGCAATAGTGTGATGCAGAAATAAGAGGCTGATATCTGAAATCACGACAGGCTCAGGGTAATAACATTAATGAAGTACCTAGTGGTAGAAGTGCATATGTAGTTGCTTGTATAATTGACTCGTCTGAACTTAATAATGCTCATTTAAAGAAATACTCTGCCATTTCTCAGTCTATCCACTACATCTAGTATATGTAGCATATGTGCCTTTATCATAGGTAATAGCTTTCCATAGGGTTCCGTGTACAGTCTGAACCTAAAAACGCCAGAGAAGAAAATTTTAGAACATTTTAATCCCATTTCTTATGATCAGGGTCACGGCGGCTCCAATGCCTATCCCCAGAGTACACAGGGCACTGAAGTAGCATACCATGGAAGGGATAGGGGTCACTGTTGCCACACTGAGGGATGATACCCTGACTTCCTGCTCTCCCTCAGACTCAGCCAATAACATGTGAAGTTAAAGCCTGACCTGGTCAGAAGGCACCACAGAGACTAGCACCTAGGTCCCTGTGGTGTTGGGCTAGCGTATTAGGCCGCTGCACCACATGAGCACACAGAGTATGTACTGTTATACTTAAATATGAGGGAAAAATAAATCACACTTTATATGTTTGTGCAAGAGTATTTTTGGATATTTGTACTTTTTCTTTTGTACTTTTTCATGAGTGAGATACTACTACACACAAAATGGTCCCAAATTCCAATCATAAATACTGAAATGCATTTCTGTTTTTGATTATTCTGGTTCATGTATAAGGTTGATAGAACACAGAGTTTTTTCAGCTTGGTAACACATTACATAGTAGTTGTGAAATTGTGAGGAGATGTGGGAAGATGCATAAGACTGAGTCAGTGACAGATGGTGAGACAGAGAACTTTGAGGGTGAGACAGACTGGGAGAGAGACAACCCGAGAGGAAGTCCAGCTGGAATTTTAATGTATATTTTATAATCCACAGTGTAAATGACTGTGGCAAGTTTTGTTACGGTTTGCCATAAAAGAAAAAAAAAAAACCCGCACGAACCATGTAAAATAAAAAAGGGACTTTAGGACCCAATCGCAGTTAGCTCCAGATGGAAGTGGTGTTCCAAAAATTTAAATAAGTAATATGAAACTAAATAAAAGGGAAGTGTGTGTGGGGATACGCGCTCGCACAATCACAAAAATGAAAATGAAGAAGCACCTATATTGGCTGGCAGCTGGGGAGCAAACCCTGATCGCTCACGTCAGGTTCCGTTGCACTGGCGTCTCACCACCAAATGTGAGCTTAAAGCAGAACAAAAAGGACAAAAACAAGCACCACCCAGAGCAGATTCAGAAACAAAGCAACACCCCAAAATACACAAGTGGACAAAATTGTTGGTACCCCTCAGTTAATGAAAGAAAAACCCACAATGGTAACAGAAATATCTTTAATCTGACAAAAGTAATAATAAATACAAAGTCTATGAAAATGAACAAATGAAAGTCAGACATTGCTTTTCAACCATGCTTCAACAGAATTATTTTAAAAATTAAACTCATGAAATAGGCCTGGACAGAAATGATGGTACCCCTGAAAAATGTGACCAAAGGGACATGTTAAATCAAGGTGTGTTCACTAATTAGCATAACGGGTGTCTACAATTTTGTAATCAGTCAGTGGGCCCATATATAGGGCTTCAGATAGTCACTGTGCTGTTTGGTGACAAGGTGTGTACCACACTCAACATGGACCAGAGGAAGCAAAGGAAAGAGTTGTCTCAGGACATTAGAAAGAAGATTATAGACCAGCATGTTAAAGGTAAAGGTTATAAGAATAAAAGTCAAGTCAGATTTATTTATATAGCGCTTTTTACAATGGAGCATTGTCTCAAAGCAACTTTACAAGTTTAGATTATCTCCTAATAACTACGTCCAATCCCAAGTTTGAGCAAGCCTAGGGCCCGACAGTGGCAAGGAAAAACTCCCTAGTTTCTAGGAAGAAAAAAGAAAAAGAAGAAAAACTTGTGAGGACCAAGACTCAACAAAAGGGGACCCAACCTCCTTGGGCGGCGTAGATGATAAATCTAAGAGCGAACTAAAGTCATGGAGTCCCAAAGTTCGAAAAGAATGTGAAGTATGCACATCGCCATTAAGTGGCCGGGGTGTGATGATAAATCTAAGAGCGAAACTAAAGTCATGGAGTCATGGTCAAATAAAATGTGAATTATTCACATCGACATTAAGTGGCCCGGGTATGATGATAAATCTAAGCGCGAAACTAAAGTCATGGAGTCATAAGACCATCTCCAAGCAGCTTGATGTTCATGTGACTACAGTTGCATATATTATTCAGAAATCTAAGACCCATGGGACTGTAGCCAACCTCCCTGGACATGGACGCAGGAGGAAAATTGATGACAAATCAAAGAGACAGATAATAAGAATTGTAACAAAAGAGCCAAAAAAACTTCTAAAGAGATTAAAGGTGAACTTCAAGCTCAAGGAACATCAGTGTCAGATCGCACCTTCCGTCGATGTTTGAACCAAAGTGGACTTAATGGGGAAACAACCAAGAAGGAAACCAGAACGTGGACGTGCTATGACATATGCCTTGAGGACTCCCTAGGATCTCCAAGGCCGTGTAAAGCGTGTCACGGATCCGCAAATGGCGGTGTGATACGGATGCAGAAAACAAGGAACGAGACTAAAAACAGGGAGGCGGTTATGGTGACGGGAAAAGAGCGAGGGTGCGGCCTCTGACTGAGCTGGAACGTGCTCTTAAGGAGTAGCGCTCACAGGTGTCACTGATGCCGCAATCAGAGGGGAAGAGCTTGGCCTAAGCAGCTAAAGGGCAAAGCCCGGCACGAGCGGCCCCAGGTGTGAAACTCAGTGCGATCAGCTTAGGTTCCAGGTTAGGCCCAAATGACCCACGAAAAAAAGTCGACAAGTTGTCTAGTGGCATGAAGAGGCGCACGGTGCCTAAGCTCAGAGGTTGTCCTGACTGGCCAAGGACAGGAGTCTCCAGACATAATCGTGGCATGGGGTTTGGTGTGACTGGCACAAGGGAAAGACTAGGCCGATGCAACCGTGGCAAAGGGCTAGGTGGCGCGGCAGGCTCAGGTAAAGAGTTAGGTAGCCCGGCGGCCTCAGGTACGGAGCTAGGCAGTGCAGTGAGCTCAGCTACGGACTGGGCAACATTAGCCCAAGGACGGGGAATGGCACAAATGGTTCTTTGGCAGACAGTTCTTTAAAGGCCGCGGTCATGGCCGAGAGTCGTCTCAATGTAGGAAGACCCAGCTGAGTTTATGCCAGGTGACAGGGGGTGCTGTGGCTCGTATAGAGGGGCCGTGGTGAGTTGCGAGCCATACCTGCCCTCACCCTTGCCCTTTCAGTGAGACGATTATCTGCACAAACCACCAGGTCATACAGACCGGGCAGGGAGGAGGGAGGGTATGTTCCATCAAGCCCCTCTTGAACAGAGCTATGAGCACCAAGTCATTCCAGCCTCTCTGTCTGGCAAAATGCGGAACTCAGCCAAGTAGTTCCCCAATGACCTGGAGCCCTGCATGACCTCCAAGATGCGGGACGATTGGTGCCGAGAAACTCGGGGGATAAATAAACTCCATGCGGGATCAGGAGCTAATGCTGGGACCCTGGGGAGCAAACCCTCAGGGTCTATTGCTCTAGCGTCTCACCGCGAGCTGATAAAATATGAGCTTAGAATAGAATAAAAAGGACAAAAACCAACATCACCCAGAGCGGACTCAGAAACAAAGCAACAGCCCATAATATGTAAAAATAAATGGGAAAAGGAAAAGACACAAACAGCACCTAAATGCACTGTGGCATGTGCAGGGAGAAATAAAAGGAAAAAGAAAGCACTCCTGATAAAACGGAGCGAACGCTCTCTCTCTCTGAGCTGCATGCTCTATGCAGAGAATGTGGAAGTGTTGTGACGTATGCCTCAGGGATTCCCTACGATCTCCAAGGCTGCGCAAAGCATGTCACGGATCCACAAATGGCGGCATAATATGAGGAAAATGAGGTACTAAAAAACAGTGCAGTGTTCCTCGGAAACAGGAGAGCGAGCGGGGTCGTACACAGGGCGAATAAGCTCAAATGGCAGGCGGTTATGGTGACGAGAAAAGAGCTGTAGCGAGCGAGCCTAAAGCCACAAAGGGTGACAGAGAGACTGCCTAGGGGAGTGGGGGGGAAGTAAACTGTCTTTACTCTAGCCAACTACACCCTGACATCACCTCCGGTCTCCTGACTGTACAATAACTGCTTTTCTATGAAAAAGCAGTCTACCATTTTCCCTATAAGTCACCGAAAACCCAAGCAAACGCGGCAGCACGAAGGAGATGGGTGAGGTCACAGAGCCTGAGACATAGTGTTCCTAAGCAAAGGCAAACATTCATAGACGGCATGAATGATTTCACAAGTGCAGGGGTGCTGCCCCTGACTGAGCTGGAGCGTGCTCTTAAAGAGTAGAGCTCACAGGTGTCGCTGATACCGCAATCACGCCGCTTTAGAACGATCGCTAATTCGGTCCCTGCACGTCCACCAAGCCGATAAGTGAGTTGACGCTGCTCTCTAGCATCCGGAGCACGACTCCTGATATGTTTATCTAATTCCTCTTCATTTAGAGTCATATTAGTCACATTAAACATCAATCAGCTTTAACACAGGTAACCCTCGTGGACGTGATACTTTTGGTTGATGAAAGCCAAAATGCATTGATAGACAGTATTATGAATAAGACAGAAGATAAGCCAGATGAAACAGATAATCAGCAAGTTATAGGTTATAGTTATAGTTTAGAGAGAATATATACAGGTAGTGGGGGGATAAACAAACAGTTACTACTTACAATAGGACAGGCGTATAGACTTACAGTTTGTTACAAATAAGCAGCATAAAGTCATATACAAACATGAGTAACTTACGCAAAAATGTCTCTAAACACATCAACCGAGTTAGAATAGTCTAAATGAGAGCGAATGAGCAAGTGAGTAAATGACTTGTAAGGACACACACGCTGTTGAGGTGTCCAGCTGTTTACAGCCACAACATCCAGAGTTACAAGACAGGTTTTTAATTTCTATTATATTTTATGATAATTTTTAAGACCTTGGCTGTTACATTGAACATTCATTGATTGGATGGACATTAAACAGCACATACCTGTTCTTACAAACACCTAATTTAACTAAGGTGCATTATGTGTGCAAAAAGGTGAATTAGGATTTTTCCAGGTTGCATTATATGTGCAAAATGTAGAAATGGGAGAAGTAGATTAATAGTGCAGTGTTAAAAAAACAAATGACATACTGTAGTTTGACCTGTGATTGTGATGGCCTGTGGAAAAAAAAACTTTTCTGTAGTCTGGATGTTTTAACCTTCATTTGGCTGAAGCACCTGCCTTAAGGAAGTAATTGGTACAGGTGGTGACCCAGGTGTGAGGGGTCTCCAGAGATCTGTGTTCAGTTCAGACATAGTGGGAATTTTAACACCATTTTTCTTTTCTGCAGACCGGATGATGTGCTGTAATTTGTGAGAGTCATATTTAGTAGTGGAGCTATAATAGACTGTAATTGAGTTGGTGATTACAAATTCTTATTACTATTCTAAAAACTGCACAAGCAGTTTTTAATGCAAAATATTCATTTAATTGGGTCCATTTATCCTCAACAGCCTGTGAATACTGTTATCTCATGTGCCAGACTTGTTATCAATTAAACTGGACTCTTGTGTGTTTATGTGATGGAATCTGTTGCTGCAAAGTAATGAGCAAAGTTGTATAAGGAAGTGTTTTGAGTCAAAACACGAGAAGACAGTCCAATATAAACAGCGGTATCCAGAACGTAAGGCACAGAGACGAGGGTCAGTAATATGAAGTTCGGTGTTCGGCAACGGAATCGCCAACAGAATGTAATATAAATGCTTGGAAACATGCTAGGGCAATGTAACTTCGCGACGAAGTGTGTTTATAAGCTGGCTTAAACATGCACAGTGAAATGAAGCAACTCCATAAAGAGTCTGCTGAGGTTGACGTCCAACGGGAACTTTTATGTGTACGGGTGCAAGGCTTGCGAGGATGATCCATGGGACAAGGTGCAGGTTGATCAAGGTGGTTCTGGTGAAAACTCTGTACGAGTTCAGGATCAAGAATCTGACAAGCCAAAATCCAACTTTGCTCCTCAGGACCATAACCCTCCCAGTCCATAAAATACTGTAGTCTACTGGCACACCAACGGGAATCGAGAAGAGCCTTGAAAGTGTATGCAGGCATGCCATCAATGATATGAGCCCCTGCTGGTGCAGGTGGTGTAGCATCCAAGGGTCCAGGAATGAAGGGCTTAAGCAGCAATACATGAAAAGAGGCGTTGATGCGCATGTACTTGAGTAGTTGGAGGCGATATGTTACCTAGTTGATCTGTTTAACTGTGGGATAGGGGCGAATATTGTGTGGTTGCAACTTCTTATTGTCGTAATGGAAGTGAATATCTCTGGTTGACAGCCACACTCGGTCCCCTGGACAAAACTGGGGTGCCTTACTGTGACGTCAATCGCCATAGTTCTTGTGCCTTTGCAGGACCTGCTAAATTCATTGGTGGACCTGCCCCCAAACCATCTCACTACCAATCGTCAATTGCTGTGGCATTAGTGAGTGTTGGGTCCCACAGAGCAAAGGGAGGTTGATAACCTAGCATACACTGAAACGGAGTAAGGTTGGTGGAGGAATGTATCAGAGAATTTTGTGCCTCTCAGCCCAGGGTAAAAAGTCTCCTGATAAACTCGCTCACACTGTCCATTACACTGTCTGTGATAACCAGACGTTAGAGAGACCACGACTCCTTATTTCTCAAAGAAAGCCCATCAAACCTCTAAAGTGAACTGAGGGCCTTAATCGGCGGGGATTTCTTCAGGCATCCCGAAATGCCTGCATACTTGCTCAAATAAGAGCTCTTCAGCCTGGGAGGCTGAGGGTAGCTGACTAAGCAGAATGAGTTTTATGGCCCAGGAAAAACGGTCGATGAGAACAAGAATGGTGGTATACTCAAGTGGTTTGGGCAAATCCGTGATGAAGTTGACAGCAACACAAGGACGATCCAGGATGGGAAGAGCACAAGCTTGCTTGGTGGTAGAGTGCGTGGTACTTTGTTCTGCGCACAAATGGCACATGAAGACACAAACCAGTAAATATCAGCAGCTATGGAAGGCCTACAGTACTGACAAGAGCTGCAATGTCTTGGACTCTCCTGGGTGACCTGTGCTGGGGGAAGAATGGAGCCACGGTAATAGGTTGCCACATAGCAAAGGAGGAATGTACTTCCTTTCACTAGGATATTCTGGAGGGGGCCGGGTTAGTTGGAGGGCATCCTCAATCTCCCTGTCAAAATCCCAATGAATCGCCTGAATAAAACACAAAGGAGTCAATACAGTGGCTATATCCGTGTTATGGGGCTCAGGAGCATATAACCGAGAAACAGCATCTGCCTTTAGGTTCTTGGTTTAACAGTAAACAGAAAATGGGAAAAAAATAGTGACCATCAGGCCTGATGGGGATTAAGGCATTTTGCAGACTGTAGATACTCCAGATTCTTATGATCCGTGTATGTAACATAGGGGTATTTCACATCTTCCAGCCAATGGCATCACTTCTCCAATGCAAACTTGATAGCTAGTAACTCATTATCTCTTACTTCATAGTTTTTCTCTGCAGGGCTGAGTTTATGAGAGATAAAGGCCACAGGATGCAACTTGGGTGGCTCCCACTGTCTCTGTGACAAAACTGCTCCTACCCCAGCATCAGAGGCATCCACCTCCATGACAAAAGGGAGTTGAGGGTCAAGATGTCTTAGGAAGGGAGCACTGGAGAAAGTCCTCTTAAGGGCACAGAAAGCCTGACCAGCTCTATGAGACCAGCTTAGGGAACGAGGGTTACCTTTGAGCAGTGAGGTGAGAAGAGCTATGGTGCTGCTGAAGTGGTGGATAAATCGTCTACAGTCAGGTAATTGAGATGCCTGTTGTTTGCTAAATACCTCAACCAGGTCAGCATACATACTGGGTACATTATCAGAAAGGGGGGAGCTATGTACAGAACCACCTGATCTTTGCTTGGGATACAACAGACAATACTGGAGACAAAATGGTGACCAAGACGTAATTTCATCGCTTATCCAGGAAATTGTCGCGTTGTGTTTATGTAGCCAGGGTAATCCAAGACTGAGAGGGACCCAATGACTGTGGATCAGGTAAAACTGGATCAGCTCAGAGTGTAGAGAGCTGGCCAAGAGGCTAATGGGCTGGGTACATAATTTGACATCCTTCGAGCCCACAGGTTGCCCATCTACTGTGGTAATGGGGAGGCTTGAATGGAGTTTCTCGAGTGGGAGACACCACCCTCATGCCACACGGGTGTGAATGACGTTCCCCTTCTGCTCCTTAGTCTATTAAGGCATTGAGAGAGACAGTCTTAAGTTGCCTTAAAGGGGCAATGGCTGGCAGGAAAGGAATCAGAACTCACCGAAGGAGTCAAAGGCAATGACTCCTGGTAACGTGGACTCTTGCTAGATAAGCGACCTCTTGGGCAGACAGGACATCGAGATAACAGGTGCTGATTTTAGTCACAGTAGAAGCAGAGGTTCTCCACTCTTCGGCACTGGCATTCATCTCTGCGGAGCAGAATGGAATCCATTTGCATGGGGGGCTCGCTTTCTGGTGTGGGTACAGCAGATGGGGGAAAAAAGGTGGGTGACAGAGTGGAGTGGTTGGTGGTGCCGTGGGCGACACGCAGAGAGATGTTGATCCAGGCGAATGGTTAGGGAAATCAGACTGTCCAAGGTGGAACCAAAGTCACGACAGGCCAACTTAGCTTGGAGATCCTCCTGTAACCCCTGTGTGTAGGTTACAATGAGAGCATCTTCATCCCATCCACTCTCAGCTGCCAGGGTGCAGAATTCCAAAGCTTGGATACAGTGTGTTGTCCTTGTAAATGGAGCAGAGTCTGACCACAACTAGTACCTTGACAGGGATGCTCAAATACAGCTTGAAATGCCTACAGGAAATGCTGATATGTACTGACCACCTCCACTTGCTGGTTCCAAATAGCTGTGGCCCATGAAAAAGTGTGTCCATTGAGAAGAGAGATGAACGGTGCAATGCGTCACGCATCAGATAATGCCGGTTGGTTGGTGAAGTACAATGAGCACTGTAAGAGGAACCCTTGGCAACGTTCTGGGTCACCCTCACCACTCAGGGAGTTTTTCCTTGCCACTGTCGCCATAGGCTTGCTCAACTTGGGAATGGACGTAGTTATTAGAAGATAATCTAAACTTGTAAAGTTGCTTTGAGACAATGCTCCATTGTAAAAAGCGCTATATAAATAGATCTGACTTGACTTGACTTGACCTCATATTTGTCAGGAAGAGCCATGCAGTAAAAATTCTCACCAGATTGCAGTGCAGGTGTAGGCACAGGAAGCGGAAGGGAAGCAGGAGATGTGGCACTAATGGGTGGTAAGCTCGCCAGACACTGGATAAACTTGGGATGTACTTGTAGGAGCGGAGCTAACTGCTGCTGCTGTTGCTGTTGCATTACAGAGACAGCTTGTGAGATCGCTGCTATGTGCTGCTGCTGCTGCCCCAGAAACTGACCGTGTGCAGCAATTGGATCCAGAGAGCTGGCAGGTCCTTCCACTTCTGAGGTGGCAAAGTGATCTGTCATAATGCGCAGGTCAGGAAGGCGAATGCAGAGAGCTGATGGTCAGAGAGTTATAAACGCTCGGAAACATGCTACGGCAATCTAACTTTGCGCCAAAGTGTGTTCGTAAGCAGGCTTAAATATCTGCAGTAAAATGAAGCAATACGGATCAGCCGAGCGTGATTAGAGTTCCGGAGACAGAGAACGCAGTAGCGAGACGAGCGGTGACGTGTGGCATGGTGCATGCAGTTACGTCTCAGGCAGATAGGTAAATGATTACAAATGTGGTCTGATTAGTGACTGGATCTTGCCACAAGAGGGCATAAACGTGCTGTCTCTGCTTTCTATAAAAAGGCTCTAAAAGGCCATTTTTGGGTAGCGTACCTCTTGGTGATTGTTGAATGCTAGACATACCTCTACGATGCACTGTTGTGCACAGTTTGTGTTAGGAGCAGATGCACAGTTTGTGTTGTGAGAAGTGGTTCCATGAGAGCACCACACACAGTCAACAGGCTCTGGCTGACCCAGACAGACCACCAGTAGACAGGATTGTTTGATCCAACAACAAGCATGAGCAGTTCCACCAGTTTCAATGTCCACTATCCAGACACAGGTGGCACCTTCACTACACACCCCTGCCTCTGGCCAGGTCTTTAGCAGAAGAAAATTTGTTGTCACAGTGTCTATTTTGTGTCATACTAGTCAGCCAGCCACTGCCACCTTTGTTTGCAGTTCTGTCATGAAAAAGAAAACTGAACTTCTATGGACTGGGACTGTATTGTCTTTAGGAACTAATCCAGGTTCTGTTTGGTGATCCAACAATGGTGGGGTGATCCAACAGTGGTGAGGCTTGAGTATGGAGGCCTCGTGGGAAGTGCTTCAATCCTGCCTTTTTTGTGGAGTGACACACTGCCCCAACTGCTGGTGTGATGATCAGGCATCGCATTTGACAGTCAGTCACCCCTAGTAGTGATATGAGGGTGCTAACAGCTCAGCGATATGTGCAAGAGATCCATCCAACTGGCATTTTTCAGCAGGATAATAATCACCCAAGCACAGCTAGGGTTTCCTAGGACTGTCTCCACCAGATGGCAGAACTTCCCTACCCTGTCTGGTCATCAGATTTATTGTCAATCGAGCATTTATGGGGTGAGCTGGGACACCAGCTTTGGCAAACTATGAGTGTGGAAGATCTGCAGGCCCAGCTATGGTCAAATGTGTCACAGAGGCATGTCTAGCAGTCCACGATCTCTCACCAAGAGTTACAATACCCAAAAGTAGCATCTAAGTGCCTTTATATAGAGTAGCATGTAAAGCACTTTTATGCTGTCTTGTGGCAAGATCCAGTATCTAATCAGACCACACCTGCTGAGTTTTGCCTAGGTGCTTTATTTTTTTGTCAAATGAGTGTATTTAGTATCTAATTTGAGGTAAACTCATGATTATATTAATAAATTTTACAGGCAAATTCACATGAGTGGAACAGCGGTTGAACATGCTAGCCCAACACTGCAGAGACCCGGGTTCATGTCCCAGCAGTGCCTTTTGGCTGTAACTTTTGCAGAAACAGTTGGCTGTGTCTGAGGGAGGAGAGGTCAGTTGGTCATCCCCTAGGTCTACAACAGCTATTCCTACCCAGGAATTTGTCTGTGCCATGTGTTCTGGCATCAAAGAAATTATACTGGCATCAGTTGTTTTTTACATCTTTGTATTTATTTACTTATTTATTGTAGTAGACATTCTGAGGATAAAATGATATGTCAACACAGGTCCCCTAGGCTAAGATATCAGCTTTTGTAGTCTATTAGCCTACAATACAGTTTACTGTGATTAAAAGTATCTTCCCTTTAACTGAACGTACATTTTAAATCAAATGCTGTAATTTTAGAATGACATCATATTCTACTGTGTCATGACATTTTACTATCGATTAGACAGTAACTACATAAAAAACAGCTAACACAGTCAACACAAAATAACACTGCAGTTAATATGATTCTAGCAGGAGACAAGATGACGTATCACTTAAAGTAAGAAGAAGAAAGAGTGAGTGAGTGAGAGAGTGAGTGAGCGAGCGAGGTTGTGTCTGTAGCATATTCTCACTTTGTTAAATCAGCTTACTTCACCCCACTTTTCCATATAGCCTGAGGCCTCAGATCTTGAAAGCTAAATATACCTGAGCAGAAGAGGGATTTAGGGAAAGGAGGATAGAGTGGAAGGGTAGCAACGAAGGAGGGATGATCATTTCCAAACACTGTGACCCACTGTACTAACCTAGTTTCTTGTTTATGCTCGCCTGTCTTTGTTCCCTTCCTTTTGTGCTTTGTATTTTCTGTGAAATAATGTCTTACATGCTTTCATGACAGCTGTTTTAAAAAATGGTGTGTTATAAAATCAGTTGGCAGTTTGTACTTACACCTACATTATAACTAGGTGAATTTAAAAGTTACAACACTGTAGCCCATCTGTTGCAATTCAAAATAGTTGGCCCTCGTTTACACCATCTATAAATGGAAAGGGATCCTCCACCATTCAATTAGAATATACAACAGGCTACAGTTGTGATAGGCTGTAAATGTGTGTTGAGGGGGATGAGAATTTGTGTGTGGGAAGGAATTATTAAGAAAATCACTAGCATTCATTTATATTGGGCATATACTGTATATTCACAGCATGTTAGACAGATAGCTACCATGGCTACCATGTCAGAATTTCTGAGAGGATAATAAAAATGGTCAAAATCATTATTGCTAATGCTACATGATTAATACGAGCTAACTAGACAATGTATGCATGCTGCCATGACATTAAGATTATTGTAAAATTTCACAATGCCACATGCTATACTATAACAAATGCTAATAAGCATCAGCTTGCTAACAGCATACATCTGCATAAAGCAGTGGAATAACCATCAGTGAATGACATCTAGTCATCAGGTTATTCATCATATGTAACCTAAAAAATGAATATTCAAACAGTAACCTGCTTGAGAGTAACTTATTAGCAGATAGAAATGTAGAATAATTGGGCTTGCAAACAAACAGAGTTGGTAAGTTCGTTGCTGTACTTTTTATACAGTGGGGTGAAAAAGTGTTTGCACCCTTCCTGATTTCCTTTTTTTTGCATGTTTGTCACACTTAAGTGTTTCAGAACATCAAACCAATTTAAATATTAGTCAAAGACCACACAAGTAAACACAAAATGCAGTTTTTACATGAAGGTGTTTATTATTAAGGGAGAAAAATATCCAACCCTGCATGGCCCTGTGTGAAAAAGTGATTGCCCCCTAAACCTAATAACTGGTTTAACGCCCTGAGCCGCAACAACTGCAACCAAGCGTTTGTGATAACTTGCAATGAGTCTTTTACAGCGTTGTGGAGGAATTTTGGCCACTCATCTTTGCAGAATTGTTGTAATTCAGCCACATTGGAGGGTCTTCCAGCATGAACGGCCTTTTTAAGGTCATGCCACAGCATCTCAATAGGATTCAGGTCAGGACTTTGACATTCAGAGGTGGACTTGCTGGTGTGTTTTGGATCATTGTCCTGCTGCAGAACCCAAGTTTGTTTCAGCTTGAGGTCACGAACAGATGGCCGGAGATTCTCCTTCAGGATTTTTTGGTAGACAGCAGAATTCATAGTTCCATTTATCACAGCAAGTCTTCCAGGTCCTAAAGCAGCAAAACAGCCCCAGACAATCACACTACCACCACCATATCTTACTGGTGCTTTTCTGAAATGCTGTGTTACTTTTACGCTAGATGTAATGAGACACACACCTTCCAAAGAGTTCAACTTTTGTCTTGTCAGTCCACAGAATGTTTGCCCAAAAGTCTTGGGGATCATCAAGATGTGTTCTGGAAAAATTGAGATGAGCTTTAATGTTCTTTTTGCTCAGCAGTGATTTTCATCTTGGAACTCTGCCATGCAGGCCATTTTTGCCCCGTCTCTTTCTTATGGTGGAGGCATGAACACTGACCTTAACTGACGCAGGTGAGGCCTGCAGTTCTTTGGATGTTGTTGTGGGGCCTTTTGTGACCTCTTGGATGAGTCGTCGCTGCGCTCTTGGGGTAATGTTGGTTGGCCGGCCTCTCCTGGGAAGGTTCACCAGTGTTCCATGTCTTTTCCATGTATGGATAAGGGCTCTCACTGTGGTTCGCTGGAGTCCCAAAGCTTTAGAAATGGCTTTATAACCCTTTCCAGACTGATAGATCTCAATTACTTTCTTTCTCAATTGTTCCTGAATTTCTTTGGATCTCGGCATGATGTGTAGCTTTTAAGGATCTTTTGGTGTAATTCACTTTATTTCTAGCCACACCCAGGCCTGATTATTGCCACACCTGTTTTCAATCAGGACATCACTTAAATAGGACCTGCCTGACAGTGAACTCAGGTGTGATAAACCACGGTTTGGGGGGAGGCAATCACTTTTTCACACAGGGCCATGCAGGTTTGGATTTTTTTCTCCCTTAATAATAAACACCTTTATTTTAAAAAACTGCATTTTGTGTTTACTTGTGTTGTCTTTGACTAATATTTAAATTGGTTTGATGTTCCGAAACACTTAAGTGTGACAAACATGCCAAAAAAAAAAAAAGGAAATCAGGAAGGATGCAAACACTTTTCACACCACTGTATATTTGTACTTATTTATGTAACTTAACACTTTCTACTTTTACATACTACATTTCAAAAGAAAAATCCGTGAAAGAAAAATCTACTGCCTCTCTGACAACAAACTCCCCCACCTGCCCCCCAAAAAGGGATGACAAGGAGAGACAATGTACATTTAGGTACAAAGTAAGTGGCTCCTCTAGCAAAGCCACTAGCCCCACTGCCTGTCTCCACTTCAAATGGTCTAGAACCACCACTACTCATGTCTGAAAATATTTCTATGCATTCCATACTTCAACTTTTACTTGAGTATTTGTTTTTATCAGATTAGTGGTACTTTTACTTAAGTAAAGGATTGGGGAACTTCTGCCACCTCTGCAAATGAACATAAATACGACATGCTGGATTAAAATGTAACATATTCAAAGAAAATGACTTGGTTTTTACCTGCATGACTGAGAAACTATTTGCGACTTAACATTATTTTTCATGAAACATGACTGTTTAACAATATCATCAAACTAACCTTTACTACATACAGAGATGTTACTAAAGACTGAGTCACCCAGAGTTTTTCATTATCGATTAGTTTCTCCACAGGACCTCATACTTTTCAGACTATTGTCCAATGTCTTTGTTGCATTTATTTATCTGTCTCTGTCTCCCACATTTCAGGTTGTATTTAAGAATGCCCACATGGCTGTGGGCTCATTGACCATTAATGAGGAGAGGTCAGAGGTCATTGACTTCTCTGTACCCTTTATAGAGACAGGCATTAGTGTCATGGTCTCCCGTAGCAACGGCACTGTATCACCTTCTGCATTTTTAGGTAAGAGATATAGTGCATACATGCTCACATACAGATATTCTCACTGTATTTTTAAACGTCAACAAAACAAACCACATATGGGTGTATTATTATATACAATGTTCAAATGTCTGAGACCGGTAGAGAAAATGCATACTTGAATCTTTTTGGAGAAGGATTCATATACTGCAGCTTTGTGACAACTATTTCAAGACCAAAGAAGATCACATTCACCTGAACTAAATCCCAGAGAGCATTCATGGGGGCACTTGAAGACAGAGAAAGCCAGGCATTTGGTAACATCACAAGCCCATGAATGTAATGGATGCTCAGCAAGAGAATTCTTGGGACTTTACAATGAGTGGTTGGGTTGTATAATTATCAGTTCTCCTCAAAGGTCCACATTTTTTTTTCCTTAAACAGTCTGCTGACACAATGGTATTGGCTGGTGGACTGTTATATTTTGCACTGGTATTTAAAGTAAATATATAAATAAATAAGTAGAATGAACATAAAATATGCTGGACCTTGAGGACACCTTGTAGAGCTCTTCGTGTTGAGCACTCTCTCTGCCAAAGTAGAACACTCAATTAAGTGAAGAGGCATTAAATATAAGATCACTATTTCAAAATACCTCGACAAGAACTTCAATTACCAGTCCTTCAATCTTTCTACCGTATGAGAGGGAGGGTGAATTAAGACTGAATTGTTCTTTTTTTTTTCTTGCACAGCTACTTCGGGACCAATCTCATTATTTGAACTAGGAGCCCAGGAGTATTTTCGAACACTAATAATTAATACCAGTTCAAATTTTAGGAGCCAAGTCCAGGCCAATACCAGTCCAATAAACCAAATTATAGGTCATATAATAAAGGTAATGTAATGATACAGTTGTGTAGACAGCGTGAGGATAAAGTGAAACTTTGAAGAGTGACATAGTTGCATATAGCAAACACATAAACATTATTGACTGTCACAAGATGCTACATGTGAAATTCTAACACAAACAGGGAAGCTTTTTGAGCTTTTTTCTGTTGCACGTCTACATCAAGTTGTACACTATTTACCTACCCTAATGTATAGTCAAGAATCATAACTGCTGACTGCATGACATCTATCAGTTCTTGTATGCTTTAAATGAGCTTACAGACTCTTACAACATGCCAGTGTTGATTTGATTATAGAGGATCACTGATCTTCTCTGCGATCTCCTAAAAATAGGGTGAAACATTAAACAGCTACTATGAGTGGTATCTTGTTATTACTTATAGCTGGAAGAGCAATGGCTTTTTCCAGATAAAAGTATATTAAATAGCCTTCAGCGCAAACCCTAGATGAACCACAAGAGCATGGATTTACTTTGAACATTTTAACATACTGACTCACAAATTATCTGTCTCTCCCAGAGCCCTTCAGCGCTGATGTGTGGGTCATGATGTTCGTGATGTTGCTGATTGTATCAGCCGTGGCTGTCTTTGTCTTCGAGTATTTCAGTCCTGTTGGCTATAACCGCTGCCTGGCTGATGGACGAGGTATGGTGCATCTGCACACTCCTGCACAAACACAATGGAAAACCTATTAAACACCTTAACACATGATAGCCAAGAATCAATCATTCAAGGTCCATGCAGGCAATCATGTTTCTTCTCATTGCATTTAACAGCAGGAAAGCCTAACATCTCTCTCTACTAAATACAGTATTTAAGTATAGATTTTTGCACTAAACTAACAAAAGAAAAGGCAAGATTAGTTTAATTAAATAACATTTTACAACTAATTTCAAAAAGCAGACTTAAATTTCTGTGAAATTTTTATTATTTAATTGAATTATTTTTAAAATGAGTAAAATGTCAGAAAAATAATATATTCAATGTAGAATCACTAAATATATTTTTTGCAATGGAATATGGAAATATTTGCCAGTTATGTCTAAATTTTCCTAGTATACTCATACAACACTTAAAAAACAAGCAGACTCACTGTACTTTGATAATTTCTTTTTTCGAAACAGACCACAGTTATATTAAATGCATCAAGTTTAAACAGAGCAGTTATAAAAACCAGCTTGTATTGTAATGTGGAGCAGATCCACCCCAACCCACAACAGAGGTGAGAACCAGGAGTCACTGGTGACACTTGCACTAATGGTGTAAAGTAACCCTGAACATCTCTCATATTATCCGAAGCTGAGATGCCTAGTGCTCACCTGAACCTATGGTGGCAAAAATCGCTGAACATTAAGCATACATCTAGAACTAACACACTTCCCAGGGAAACATTACAGTCAGGCATCACACAGAACCTTAGGCTATTGCACATTTGAGGCCATCATACAAAACTGACATAGGCAGGATACAAACCAGAATCATTTCTATCATTGTGGAGACTTTTCACTAATGTAATATTACTGTCTAATGCATGCTACCAAATGCCAAGGAACGTTGTTCGAACAGATGTTGTGCGGCGCACACCGGACATACTTCACCACTCCAACACACATGCCCCTCCACATAGAGTGGGGCAAAAAAGTATTTAGTCAGTCACTGATTGTGCAAGTTCTCCGACTTAGAAAGATGAGAGAGGTCTGTAATGTTCATCATAGGTACACTTCAACTATGAGAGACAAAATGAGAAAAAAAAATCCAGGAAATTACATTGTAGGATTTTTAAACAATTTAATTGTAAATCATGGTGGAAAATAAGTATTTGGTCGGCCACAGAGAAGCAAAATGTTTGGCTGTCACAAACCTGTAACTTCTTCTTTAAGAAGCTCTTCTGTCCTCCACTCGTTACCTGTATTAATGGCACCTGTTTGACCTCGTTATCTGTATAAAAGACACCTGTCCACAGCCTCAAACAGTCAGACTCCAAACTCAACCATGGCCAAGACCAAAGAGCTGTCGAAGGACACCAGGAAGAAAATTGTAGACCTGCACCAGGCTGGGAAGAGTGAATCTACAATAGGCAAGCAGGTTGAGATGTGAATAAATCAACTGTGGGAGCAAATGTAAGACATACAAGACCATTGATTATCTCCGTCAATTTGGGGCCCCCAGCAAGATCTCATCCCATGGGGTCAAAATGATCATGAGAACGGTGAGCAAAAATCCCAGAACTACACGGAGGGATCTGATGAATGACCTGCAGAGAAAGTAAAACAAGCTACCATCAGTAACATCAGTTTTTTATGGATGATCCAGAAGAGGATTGGGAGAATATCATGTGGTCAGATGAAACCAAAATAGAACTCTTTGGTAAAAACTCAACTCGCCATGTTTGGAGGAAGAAAAATTCTGAGTTGCACCCTACCTACTGTGAAGCATGGGGGTGAAAACCTCATGCTTTGGGGCTGTTTTTCTGCAAAGGGGACAGGACGACTGATCCGTGTTAAGGGAAGAATGAATGGGGCCATGTATTGTGAGATTTTAATTCAAAACCTCCTTCCATCAGTGAGAGCATTGAAAATGGAACGTGGCTGGGTCTTCCAGCATGACAATGATCCCAAACACACCACTTGGGCAACGAAGGAGTGGCTCCGTAAAAAGCATTTTAAGGTCCTGCAGTGGCCTAGCCAGTCTCCAGACCTCAACCCCATAGAAAATGTGTGGAGGGAGTTGAAAGTCAGTGTTGCCCCAAAACATCACTGCTCTAGAGGAGATATGCATGGAGGAATGGGCCAAAATACCAACTACAGTGTGTGCCAACCTGGTGAAGACTTACAGGAAACATTTGACCTCTGTCATTGGCAACAAAGATTATGTTACATAGTATTGAGTTGAACCAATTATATTGACCAAATACTTATTTTCCACCATCATTTACAATTAAATTCTTTAAAAATCCTACAATGTGATTTCCTGCATTTTTTTTTCTCATTTTGTCTCTCATAGTTGAAGTGTACGTATGATTAAAATTACAGACCTCTCTCATCTTTCTAAGTCGAAGAACTTGCACTATTAGTGACTGACTAAATACTTTTTTGCCCCACTGTATCTGTCACTGTACACATCCTTGCCAATATGGTCTGATATCTGAAGTCTGCTATGTTAGGCTAAAAACACTGATTTATGCTACGTTCACACAGCAGGTAAAACTTGCCCAAATCCAATATTTTTTGTCATATGTGACACAGATATGTTACCTTTGAAGCAATGGGAATGGAAAACTGAATCTGACATTTTCAGTTCCAATTTGGGACACTATCATATATGGTATTGAAATCCGTTACATATCAGATACGCAGTAATGCGACTGAACAGCCAGATTGGAATGAATGCAACTTCAAGGCTGTTGTAAAGTCAGTGTGATTTTTGTTTTCAAGTATCTTCCAAAAAGATGAAAAAATTACAAAGAATAATAAAACAATGTTGTCCCTTTGATGTTACATTTCCACTATTTGCATCTTGCAGAACAAAAATGCAGTTGTTCGCTACCATTTTTCTGTCTTCAAATAGCTGGAAGTCAGGAGAAATGGAGCCTGCTGATTGCTCCTCTTGCCCTCAGGCCTGTATTTAATGATATGTCCATGTTACATAATCACGTAGTCCTGTGCTGTAGCTTAAAAGCTGCTCTAATTTTCTATAACGTCAACATACCGTTGAGTTCTTCTGTGCTTCTCTTTATTTCCATTGTCTGGCCTTTTGAGAGTGTGATTCTTTTCTGTCTCAGATTACTGTTTCAGATCCTTTAAAATATGCTGATTCTCCCATCCATCTAACTTATGCACAATTTTATCTTTCTTACAGCTTTGTTTTCCTAATTCCCCTTAATCCATTGGCCCCATCTTTTATATGGACTTCCTGTGAACTTTTTGGTTTTATTCTAACCTTCTGACCCACATTCTCTCTCTATCTGACTTACACTCTAGAACCTGGTGGTCCCTCGTTCACTATTGGCAAGGCTATATGGCTGCTCTGGGGTCTCGTCTTCAACAACTCTGTGCCTGTGCAGAACCCCAAAGGCACCACCAGTAAGATCATGGTGTCAGTGTGGGCCTTCTTTGCTGTCATCTTCCTGGCCAGCTACACAGCCAACCTGGCTGCCTTCATGATTCAGGAGGAGTATGTGGACCAGGTGACTGGCCTCAGCGATAAAAAGGTAGCAGGATTTACCTACAATACCTAGACCAGAGTTAAGTCTGATATCTTTCATATATTAATTTATATCTATATTAAATAGTGTAATGAGTAATGAAACACATCATGAAACACAAAGGACTAGTCTAACTATTAATGTATTGCCTCGGTTCTGAAGTAGGAAACAGCATGCATGTTTATTACAGCCTGAAAGAGATACTATTCCAAATAAACTGCACTGGATTTAAAGTATAAACATTAAATATATGGAAGAGACAGATCAAGTTCTTCATTCAATTAATTATATGAGTAACTGTAAGAAAGTGAAATGTCTAGTGAAAAAACTTGAGTGTATTACTCATTAGACAGGATCAGATTTATTCTCATTTATTTTAACAACTGGAATAAAAATATTCACATACACAATTAACTAATAACTTTAATAAATTAAAGAGTTTGATAATTATTTACTATACATTCTGCCATATTCACTATAAATGAGTAGCCATGGACAGGCTCACTACTGTTCATATCACATAAAATACAGATGGTGTATTTTCCTAAGTAGCTTCTAGTCAAATTGTATAATTAATAGAACTAACCTTCTTGCAATTTTTATTCATATTTGCCACATTTGCTCACTACTGAGCTGCCATTTGAAAAAGTACAGTTAATCTAAATTAGTGCTACTCTTAAATGTATGTATGATTTCATTTGTGTTCATTTGAGTCTGCATTTTTTTCCTGGTGTATGTGCCATTTTCTGGAATGTATTTGTTTTGCTTTTAAATGGGAAAGCTAATATGAATGTACAGTGGTGCTTGAAAGTCTGTGAACCCTTTAGAACATTCAATATTTCTTCATAAATATAATCTAAAACATCATAAGATTTTCACACAAGTCCTAAAAGTAGATAAAGAGAACCCAGTTAAACAAAAGAGACAAAAATATTATACTTGGTAATTTTTTTATTGAGGAAAATGATCCAATATTACATATTAGTGAGTGGCAAAAGTATGTGAACCTTGGCTTTCAGTATCTGGTGTGACCCCCCTGTGCAGCAATAACTGCTACTAAACGTTTCATGTAACTGTTGATCAGTCCTGCACACTGGCTTGGAGGAATTTTAGCCCATTCCTCCGTACAGAACAGCTTCAGCTCTGGGATGTTGATGGGTTTCCTCACATTAGCTGCTCACTTCAGGTCCTTCCACAACATTTTGATTGGATTAAGGTCAGGACTTTGACTTGGCCATTCCAAAACATGAACTTTATTCTTCTTTAACTATTCTTTGGTAGAACGGCTTGTGTGCTTAGGGTCGTTGTCTTGCTGCATGACCCACCTTCTCCTGAGATTCAGTTCATGGACAGATGTCCTGACATTTTCCTTCAGAATTCTCTGATATAATTCAGAATTCATTGTTCCATCAATGATGGCAAGCCGTCCTGCCCAGATGCAGCAAATCAGGCCCAAATCATGATACTACCACCACCATGTTTTCACAGATGGGATAAAGTTCTTATGCTGGAATGCATTGTTTTCCTTTCTACAAACATAACGCTTTTCTTTTAAAACAAAAAGTTCTACTTTGGTCTCATCCATCCACAAAACATTCTTCCAATAGCCTTCTGGCTCGTCCACATGATCTTTAGAAAACTGCAGATGAGCAGCAATGTTTTTTTTGGAGAGCAGTGGCTTTCTCCTTGCAATCCTTCCATGCACACCATTGTTGTTCAGTGTTCTTCTGATGGTGGACTCATGAACATTAACATTAGCCAATGTGAGAGAGGCCTTCAGTTGCTAAGAAGTTACCCTGGAGTCCTTTGTGACCTCGCCAACTATTACACACCTTGCTCTTGGAGTGATATTTGTTGGTCGACCACTCCTGGGGAGGGTAACAATGGTCTTGAATTTCCTACATTTGTATACAGTCTGTCTGACTGTGGATTGGTGGAGTCCAAACTCTTTAGAAATGGTTTTGTAACCTTTTCCAGACTGATGAGCATCAACAACTCTTTTTCTGAGCTCCTCAGAAATCTTCTTTGTTCCTGCCATGATACACATCCACAAACATGTGTTGTGAAGAGCAGACTTTGATAGATCCTTGTTCTTTAAATAAAACAGGGTACCCACTCACGCCTGATTGTCTTCCCATTGACTGAAAACATCGGACTCTAATTTCACCTTCAAATTAACTGCTAATCCTAGAGGTTCACATACTTTTGCCACTCACTAATATGTAAAATTGGATCATTTTCACTCAATAAATAAAGGACTAAGTATAATATTTTGTCTCATTTGTTTAACTGGGTTCTCTTTATCTACTTTTAGGACTTGTGTGAAAATCTGATGATGTTTTAGGTCATATTTATGCAGAAATGTAGGAAATTCTAAAGGGTTCACAAACTTTCAAGCACCACTGTATAAACCAATAAGCTGGTTACTTGGTAGCTGAGTCCATTTTTCGGTTGCAGCAAAGCTTTTGTAGCTTCCACAATAGCCATGCATTGGAACATCAGCAATGAGGATATTTTACTTGTTTATTTTATGTGGTATGTTCTTGTAACTGCGGTTCGCCTTTATAAATCAGAAATTATTGGGCTAATATGAACTAGGTTACAGCTGCTAAAATAGTCAAGGAGAACTGGCTTTGAGAAGCTGTTGTAGCATATCAGTTTGAATTATTGATGTGGTAATATTTTTTCTTCTGTAATTGCAAAGCTTCTGAGTGTCACATGGATGTAGGATTAGGTTTACACGATGTACTGACACTGTGGTGTTATAAATAAAGGAAATGATGTCTTTGTTTTAAGATCTAGGACAAAATGGGTTTTCAGGTCAGCTCTTTTTAAACTGTTCACACATTTAAAACCATAAAACTATACAACTAGCAGTTATGAAAAGATAGTCGCTAACTTGTCCATAACTGTCTGTATGGAAGTGACTGTAGATTTCTCAACCATTCAAACAATAATAAAGTTGGAGTTCAGTAAATATGATTGGCTAAAACATATCAGTCAATCTCTGATCCTGTTGTCATACAGTCCTCTCCCATTATCAGCACCTGTTATAAGTAATTTATTCCTCAGCCAGCCACAGTTGGTAGAATAAACTGTAGGTGAGTAAAAAGAAAATGCCATATCTCAGCCGTATACACATTACACTGTATACTCTGGGTTCTTGTGAATACTTGTTTAAATAACTGCTTAACCCCTGGAGTGAATGTTCACCTTGGATTATTTCCTCCTTTAAACTCTGCCCTTTCTCTCTCTTATTTAGTTCCAGCGTCCAAATGATTTCTCTCCACCGTTTCGTTTTGGCACGGTTCCCAATGGCAGCACAGAGAGGAACATCAGGAACAACTACAAAGAGATGCACAGCTACATGACCAGCTTCCACCAGAAAAATGTAGACGAAGCCCTTCATAGCTTGAAAACAGGGTGAGAGAGAATAGGAGAGTGTGGGAGTCAATAAAAAAACAAAGAATCCTTTCTCACTGCCACAAAATAAAATACCATAACCTTTGGTACCAGAAAACTGAATCAGTGCCTTTAATATCTGCCACCAGTCCAATACCAGCTGGACCTAATGGCACTCTGGGCAGGATGCAGAGCTGTTAGGTCCTGGCAGTTATGAATACTGCTTCATGCTGCATACTGCATCACATGAACACAGACACACAGAAACAAACCGATAACTTTGACTCTTTTGGTGCTATTCATCTGTTATTAAAAGTAACATTATTCTTATTAAAAACTATAATCATTTGTAAATTATATAGTACCTTCAATATTTTATGCCTTAGATACAGTACACAACATACACCAGTACTTTAACTGATGTAGTTTTTGTTATTGATAATGAAATTAAATGCAATGTCAGAAACCACCTTCTAGTCAATACAATCTGTATAATCAAATGCCTGGTCATACAAAGTAACAAAGGCAATCTTAACAATGGCAGTGTTATATCCTGTTATAAAGACGCATTCACTTTTAATATTGTCATAATACATTTTCCAGTTCACTCGAATGCTGGCTATTTATCTGGAAATGATCGAGAACACCAACTTCTGTTGGAACCCAAATGGGACAGACTCATATTTGTAAAGTCGTAAAGTTCGTTGTGGAACAGAGAGAATGTCTATGTTTCATTTTATGAGTCATTTTAATATGTAACATCTTCTAAATAAGCCAGTATACAAGATGCTCCTATACACCATTCTATACTCTTCTTGTATACTGGCATATGCCCGTAGCCCAAATAAACAGGACTATATATTTATATTCAGAGATAACATTAGCTTTAAAACACTGGTGGGTTGAGTGAGAAATGTTCTGTACTCAATAAACTAACAAAATAATAACCAGGAGATGTGTGAATGGTTAGTTAAGCAATAGGAATAAAAAAACCTTGAAATATACATTACTATGCAAAAGTCATAGGCCACCATTCGGTTAGATATACCCACTGTTTAGCAATGGTATAATGATCATGTATAATTATTAATCTGTCTCTTAATTAGAATACAACCACAAAATACAGGAAAATTATATGCAGTAAAAACTGAAAAGAAAAAACAGCTTCTGGGGCTACAGTGGCAAGTATTTACTGTGACCGCCCCTTAAACTTGAGCAATACCAGCATATGGCAGCATCATTGGGATGCCAAATTGACCCTTCTACAGTCCAAGGAAGCTTGATCAAGAATTATCTTTTTGGAATGGTGGCAGCCAAGGAACCAGAAGGAGAACAGTTTGAAAAGGCTAAGATGTATATATACACTATATTTTAAACATGACTAACATTGATAAAGGAATTTTCTGTACTATCTATGTTTTTTAACCTGGATTATTTAAAGACTGACTACATAATAAAAAAATCTAGAAAATTACTAGAATTACTGACTTTCATATCTTGCTGTGTCTTGGACTTGCCACATTGTACTCAGAACCTGCTTCTTATACAGACAATTACAGCAGATGAAAATGAAAAGTAGGAGAAAAGACAAATAGCAAAGTTCATACTGAAACATTAGTCATATGCCATATAGTCTGTTGCATACAGACATGAACACACTTACATTCAAATATGTCTCACTCTTGATCTTAACAGTAAACTGGATGCATTTATCTACGATGCTGCCGTGCTGAACTACATGGCGGGTAGAGATGAGGGCTGCAAGCTTGTGACAATCGGTAGCGGTTATATCTTCGCTACCACAGGCTATGGCATTGCCATCCAGAAAGATGCAAACTGGAAAAGACCTGTGGACCTTGCCATTCTGCAGTTGTTTGGAGATGGTAAGTCCTTCAGATAATCACTGAAGCTACACTAAAAAAAATGACATCTGTGAAATCCGTATAACGTTTATATAACTCACGATTGCTTGCAGATTTACTGAAAATCAGACTATACCTGCAGTCATCACTTGATTTGCTCATATTTAATAAGGTGTTGACTATAAATAGTTGGTCTACAGTTCCTACAAGATTGTGAAATAGCTTCCTCTAAAATCAAGCATCATATTCTCTTCTAAGGAGAAAATGATTACAACCTAGACCAGCTAAAAAGCTTGTAATTTTCCATATAACTACAGATACAATCATAGTTTAGTCCTTACGCAGAAAAAAAACTATGGAGATTGCTAATTAGAGTCCCCAACTGCAGCTTTTGGAGGTTCATTCTCTGGCTACTGCCCCCTTAAGCTATCAGTCCTCAGGAGGAGTGATACTGAGCTGTATGTCCAGAAATGGCTCTCTAGCAAATACTCTCATGCAATGAATGTTTTTATTGTTTTGTTTAGCTCGACAAAAGTTATTGTTATAATAGATCATTCTTGGCACTCTTATAGAATTACAAAATACAAGATATATCATTGTAATTATTTCTTTTTCTGAGCACAGCACTTAAGGTACTGGACTATTGACCAGAAGCCTCTGCAGTGCCAAGCTGTCACTGTTTGGTCCTTAACTTACAATTGCTTGGATTGTACACTGTAATATTGTATGAATTGTAAGTCACTCTGCATAAGAGCATCTGCTAAATGGCAATGTAAAAGTTAATGTATTGCTTTGCCCAATCGAGTTAAAGAATTAATATAATACACATGACAGCAAAAACATTCAAATCTAGTTGTGGTATGAACTTTCTGTGAAATCCTGAAGTAATAATAATCACAAAAATATTTCTTTGATATATACATGTTTATGTAATGGTATATGAAGTTAGTGAACGTTTTGGGTTCACCTGGATATTACTCAAAAATATATGTAATATATAAGTTCTATAATCCTGGCCTTCATTGTAAATCCTGGCCATTGTAAATCAGTACTGTTGCTTTACTCCCTGGGAGTGGGCATTTTGCAACAACACAATATGTAATTCTAAAGTCTCACGATGTGTACACTATATGAAAACCATTAAACAAAAACCACCAAGTTAATGGAAGGACATCAAGAGAAAGTCATTGTCCTCCAAAAAACAATTGGATGCTTCCACAATATTTTTGGGTCGACATTTTAATTAGTCTATTTTCACATAATGCTAAGTTTGGATTTTAAAAAGCGTCATTGGCCATAACCAAAAAATCTCAACTGTGAAGCATGGTGGAGGGAGCATTGTGCTTTGTGGCTGCTTTGACAAAGTTTGCAATCATTCAGTGAACAATGTCTGACATTTACCAGAAGAATGGGTAATGGGAAACAAAACAATACTCATGAGATAACAAAAAAAACAGAATGGTTTAAAAAGAAGGGCTGTTTATTTAAGAAATCACAGAAGGGTCTAAAGTTCCCCATATTACTGCTCTCATGGTATACTGGGACTGACCACAAATTCACCCCACATTGAGAGTAATTCAGAAGGATTCACAAGCTTTTCCTTGCTTTCAGACAATTATCTACATATAAATAAAACTGGACTAACCTGATGAGAAAAAATCTGATGTTTTTTTGCTATAAAGGGAACTTTTACAAGAACTGTGGGAGAAACAAAGAATGCAGTTACAGAGCTACACCATAATTGTATTTTTTCTTTTAAAAGAATGTGAAGTAATATGCAATAGACAACTTTTTATTCTTCAGAGAAAACCATACTGCAATTACTTACTGTTATCATCTGTTGCTTTGCAAGTTATTCGGTGTATTAAATATTTTTTCTCTGAAAACATGTCAGTCATTCAAGCTTGTTACATTGTGTATTAGTAAAATTAGAATACCAATTACACAGAAGTATATTAAGTGATGATAAAAGTACAGTACTTAAAAAATACAACGAATACAAAGAAAACAGAAAAAATTACCGTATTTTCCGGGCTATAAAGCGCACCGGGTTATAAGATGCAATGTCAATGATCGACTGCTAACGGATCTATGTTCATACATAAAGCGCACCGGGTTATAAGACACATTAAATGAAACAAAACTCTTCCGTCGGAAGCTCAGTTTGGTCTTTACCTGGCGCAGGGCGTCTTCTTGCTTCCTCCACTTCCGTACCATTGATTCGTTAATGTGAATTCTCTCACAGCTGCTCTATGTCCATGTTGTACTGCGTGACTGATAGCGTTGAGTTTGAAATCCGCTTCGAAAATGAATGAATGAATGCACGTACCCTAATGCTGAAGCACATACCGTATTACTCCGCTATGCTGCGCACTACAGTTGCCATAAGCTTCGTAACTTACCAAGGCCGTGCTAAAACATTTTGACAAATTTATGAGCGCCGTGTACCATCTACAATCGGTTCTAGGTCAGAAAGCACAACCAGAATTAATTCATACATTAGACTCACCGCATTTTAAGGCGCACTGTCAATTTTTGAAACAGTTAAAGGATTTTAAGTGCGCCTTATGGTCCGAAAAATACGGTATTCATCCTTGCAGTAAACTCTGTAAAATATACATATGAATTCATTTTAGATATCTCTTGTACACATAACTTGGAGAAAATGACAATTAATGCTTAGTAAAGCATTTTACAAACTTATAGCATGTTTCTCAGCAGTTCTAGTTCACATGTTTAGTGTTCTCGATTTCAGGGTGAGCCTGAAGTTTGTTTTTGGAGTATGGGTTTGCTTGCCTGTATTCTCACCCTTTCTGTGTGTCTGTTTAATCTTGATATCAAAATTGGTAATAATTCTAGCTATTGTAAAAATCTCTGGAGTTGAAGGAATGTCACTATCCAGAGTCCTCAATATCAAAATATTTTCCAATTTGTTTTTGAGGATGTGACACAAAATGCTAAACTCTCTGACTTCATGAATCACAAATTAAATTAAATTATTTTAATTAATGGCATATTTCTTTCAGCGCGGATAGAGGAAATAATGATGGAATCACTTGTTTCAGTTGACAGCTCTTTTGTGCAAAGTCAATTGCAACAGCTCATTCAGGTCTGTAAGCACTCCCTTGTAACTGCAGACTGAAAGGTTTTAGCTATTATTTGTTATAGAAATGCAAATTACAAAGGGATTGCATAATGTATCCTCTATCTAAAATAAAATGCCAATAATTACAATTATTTCATTTAATTGGTTTAAGGTATTAAACAAACTTGTCTTTTGTCATATCTGTGATTTGTTATTTGCCTCAAATTAACAAAGGTGAGCATCCTCTAAGTGTGGTGATTCCATAAGCTTTTCCATGAGTTGTATGATGATATTAAGAAATCTCCTTTATCCCAATGAACATGAATAGGCTGTGGTAAGTGTTTTATAGTCCAGAATAATTGGCACTCCGGGTAACGATGGGTTTAAAAATAGGTAACAATATCGACTTAACAAAACCAAATGTGTCACAATTATTGGCATGCCTACATTTTGTACTTTGTGTCATCCTTCTCCCACAGTGATATCAGATTACAAAATATAAAGAACATTGGGCAAATAATCTTGTACTGTTCAATGCAAAATCTTTCAGGATTCTCTCTTGTGGTATCTCATATTTAGCTCATACCACAGGATTTCATTGGGTGGGTTGGGGTGGTTATGTCATAAGTTTAATTTAGTGGTTATTGATTTGTCATTCTGTGAGAATTTGACTGTACAGTGGAGGCCAAAATTGAGTCCACTAGTGAAAATATTTGTTTGGATTTTTGTGGAGAAGGATTCATACTCCAGGAGAATAATGACCAAAACAACCCCTCAAGGTTTTGCACCAACTACTCAAAGACCAAATTTTTTTTTTTTACCTTTCTGGTTATCCCCCAATAGAAACATTGTGAACATAACTATGTAATTATATTTAACTATAATTATATTTAAAAATAACTATATATAATTATATAATTAACTATATGAGTATCAGCTTGTACAAATATCAGCACATATTAAGAAATCCAACAAGTGCGTTTAGCCCAGCACAGAGCATTGTTGTGAAAGTTTGGCAAGATGGTCATAAAATGTACGCCATAAAAGCCACCCAATCCATATGTGCCCTTATTCATATCACTTGTGTTTATGTAGTTTGGTTTGATCTTAAGAATGCCAGTGTGAACGCTAAGCAAACCAGGACTAAAATGCACCCTTAAAACTAATGTGTCAGACTCTGAGATTAGACCACTAACACATATTTAATGACTACAGTGCAGGTGTAATACTGACTGTGAAAAACTGCAGCTATATATGTTAAGCCATTTACAAGCCATTCCTAGAATTACTTGTTGAGCATGATAAGCCTGTAGTCTATACCTATATACCAGTGGCATGCAGTCAGGCCCTTTGAACCGTTCAGAGACAAACAGGTAACAAAACAGGAGTGTGTACAATATTATAGAAATATTTATTTCATGAATAAAGTAAATTAAAAAAAATCAACCAATTCAAAATGCTACTCTGCAGTTTCTTGGTTGCTATAGGACACATACAGTGGGGCAAAAAAATATTTTGGTCAGCCACTGATTGTGCAAGTTCTCTGACTTAGAAAGATGAGAGAGGTCTGTAATTTTCATCATAGCTACACTTCAACTATGAGAGACAAAATGAGAAAAAAAATCCAGGAAGTCACACTGTAGGATTTTTAAATAATTTAATTGTAAGTCATGGTGGAAAATATGTATTAACAAAAGTTCAACTCAGTACTTTGTAACATAACCTTTGTTGCCAATGACAGAGGTCAAACGTTTCCTGTAAGTCTTCACCAGGTTGGCACACACTGTAGCTGGTATTTTGGCCCATTCCTCCATGCAGATCTCCTCTAGAGCAGTGATGTTTTGGGGCAACACAGACTTTCAACTCCCTCCACACATTTTCTATGGGGCTGAGGTCTGGAGACTGGCTAGGGCACTCCCGGACCTTGAAATGCTTTTTACGGAGCCACTCCTTCGTTGCCCGAGCGAGTGTGCTTGGGATCATTGTCATTCTGGAAGACACAGCCATGTTCCATCTTCATTGCTCTCACTGATGGAAGGAGGTTTTGGCTTAAAATTTCACGATACATGGCCTCGTTCATTCATCCCTTAACACGGATCAGTCGTCCTGTCCCCTCTGCAGAAAAACAGCCCCAAAGCATGATGTTTCTACCCCCATGCATCCCAGTAGGTGTGGTGTTCTTGGGATACAACTCAGCATTCTTCTTCCTCCAAACGCGACGAGTTGAGTTTTTACCAAAAAGTTTTAATTTGGTTTCATCTGACCGTGATATACTATTCATGATATATCCAATCCTCTTCTGGATCATCCATATGCTCTCTGGCAAACTTCAGATGGGCCTGGACATGTACTGGCTTAAGCAGGGGACACGCCTGGCACTGCAGGATCTGAGTCCCTCTCAGTGTAGTGTGTTACTGATGGTAGTCTTGTTACTTTGGTCCCAGTTCTCTGCAGGTCATTCATCAGGTCTTGCATGGAGCCCCAGATCGAGGGAAATTATTAATGGTCTTGTATGATAATAATAATTATAAAAACTATAATTTTCTTCCTGGTGTCCTTCAACAGTTTTGGCCATGGTTGAGTTTGGAGTCTGGCTGTTTGAGGCTGTGGACAGGTGTCTTTTATACAGATTATACATTACATTAATATACATTAATACATTAATACAGGTAATGAGTGGAGGACATAAGAGCTTCTTAAAAAAGAAGTTACAGGTCTGTGAAAGCCAGAAATCTTGCTTGTTGTGGGTGACCAAATATTTATTTTCCACCATGATTTATAATTAAATTCTTTAAAAATCATACAGTGTGATTCCCTGGATGTTTTTTCAGATTCAAACACAATTTTACATGTTTTGTTTCATAATTATTATGCTTCAGTGCTTTGATTTATGATTCTGTTATTGTGGTGATATTTTGATGCACATGCATTGAGGTCACAGTCACTTTAAATTTCTGTAAAACACTGTCAGTGAGTACCTTTCATCTTGAAAATTAATTAAACCCCCATTTACTGCTGTTCTGCTACTTGTCTATAGTGTGTCACAGAACACATTAATCTTAAAACTGTTCAGTTTAATGCTTTTAGTCACCCTGTTAGTTCAAGAGTGGCTTAAATTGACAGGAAGTCTTTTCAGATATTACTGGAAACCTAACCTAGCAGGACTGATATTGTCATTAAATCAAGGTAGACTCTAAGCTTCAAAGAGAGAAGAAATTACACAAACTGCTAATTTTATTTCCAGTAAATTTGTGAAAAATAGAATAAAATATGGGTAATGTTTTATCAGTGTAAGCAACTGCTAGTAGTTTATGGGGAAAAAAAACTGTCATCCAGTAAAGGACTTCTGAGTTATAAAGTTCCATTATAACTACGCTAAGAGATTTTGACATCAGATGCACTGAAAAGTTTTTTTTAAACGAGTTATTTTGGTTTTTGAGTGGAATGAATGTCACACATCTTCATACATACAATGACCATGTGGTCACCTAATCAGTGGAGAGATATGCTCTCTGTCTTCTATATCCCTTCTCATTCCGTTTAATCTGTTCTAAACACGTGCATGTCTGAAGGCACTATGTTTAGAATTAGCATGGTTAGCAACACACTGAAAGAGATATAAATATTTCTCAACCCAACGTTTGTTTGTACACTCTATGACTAAGTTACTTCAAAAACTTTAGCTGTGTCAGAAATGAGAAGCAGCTATAAGGACTCTTTTCAATTGATGTGACAACTGAGACCCAGCTCTTCATAAAACCCACTCCTCCTTCCAAACCTCTCTGTGTATTTGGTTCATGTAGGCATTTTTCCACCAGAACATTTGGCAATCAGCAACCTAAAACTGTGCAATAGTTCCTGATCGAATAGCAAAGGTCCCTGTTGCATAAATCAAAGAACAGTTGGTGTCTGTACAACTACCTGTAGACATGGAGTCAGTGTCACATTTTCAGTCATGCCCTTATTATTGTTGACATTTGCAATCCTTTCATCATCAACCTATTCATCCATAAAGTTGCTGCAGCTAATTTAAGATAATTAACCAAATGACCAGTCAAGTGTTAATCCAAGCACTTGGATGTTGAGTGATACCTATGAAACGGAATATATTGAGCTGCTGTATGCTACTAGACCAACACCACAGATCACTAAGCTAATAATAAAACATGATAGTCTGTCTGAATCCGCATGATAAATAATAAATATTAGGGATGTAACATGGCATCATGAACTTAAAGCACTCAGGAGTAAGATGTGAGATATCAGGTGTGTTAAATAAATTACGTTTGTGCTCTAGCCACTCAGTCCTGTGTTAACACAGTTTCCAGTAGTTGACTGATAGGATGAGTTTTGTTTCAGGTTGGCCGAAGTATTTCTCTCTTTGTTGGTTTTGAGTGATTTGTTCATAGGACTTTTAATGTAATAAAGTAAAATAAAACTGTTGTGTGAATTTTAGCCTCTCTGCAGTAGCCGCACTGTGGGTGAGTTAGCATAAAATATGGCCAAAAGTATATGAACACCTACCCATCACAACCATATGGAGTTGCCCCCATCCCAAAGGTGTTCAAAGAGGTTAGGTCGTGCTCTGTGTAGACCACTGGAGGGCATTTACACCAAACTCATTAAACTATGTATTTATATACCTTGTTTTGTGCCTAGGGCACAGTCATCCAGGAACAGGAAATAACCTTCCCCAAACTGCTGCTGCAATGTTGGAAGCATAGTATTATCTAAAATGTCTTTGTATGCTGTAGAATTTACATGGGCTCCCATTTTTTGCTGAGCTGTAATTGCTCCTAGATGCTACAATTTTACAATAATAGCACTTACATTTACATTTACAGCATTTAGCAGACGCCCTTATCCAGAGCGACTATCCAAGCAATTGTGGATTAAGGGTCTTGCTCAAGGACCCAACAGTGGCAGCTTGGCGGAGGTGGGACTTAAACCCTGGACCTTCTGGGCCAGAGTCCAGTACCTTAACCGCTAGGCCACCACAATTGACAGGGCAGTTTTACTAAGGCAGAAATGGACTTGTGGCAAAAGGTATACTAGCTAACTGAGATGAAAGTACTTCCTAATTACTTCAACCAGTGCAACTTTACTGGCTTCCACAGTTTCTGGCCAAGCTGTGTGCACCATTACGTAAACAAACACAGACAAATGTCCTGCCCAAAAGGTGCATTGCACTGTACACCCTGGAAGTCCAAACTCAGAAAACAGTCATGGTGCAGTGTTAGTTATGTGAGTATTTGGGACAGTGCATACAACCTCCTGATATTCCACACAGATTTGAATTTATATCAGAAATCCATTCTGATGGTCCAAATATGGAATTCCATTGTACTATATGCACATTTAGACAGTTTTTACATACTATTGCATTTGCCAATGATTGGTTACTGTTTAAAGTCTGAGACATATAATGTATTGTTTTTGTTGTTTATTCTTCAGAAAAAATGTATTTTTAAAATATTATATATGTCATAATACTTAGAAAGATGAATATCACATGTGATACTTATTTCAAAATACCCTCAGACCTGTCCTACTTTGAAACATGATAGAGTAGAATGTGGTTTGGGATGCAGCCAGACAGCTTCATTTAGACATCGGGTGAGGTAGAACTGTTTCTAAGTGTGACAAATAAAACAACATAAGCCATACAAAACAAACTGGGTGTCAAAATGAGCAAAAAAACCACACAGTATGAGAAAGCAGTACCCACTGGCTGCATTAAGGATGTGTTAGATGTTGGATTGCAGGACATTAGGTATTAGTATTTCTGAATATCCACCAGCCTTGGCCAATGTTTTGAAAAATACAGTGGAGGGTAATGACCACAACACACCTTAAAGCTTTGCAGCAACTGCATGCAATTGTCTCAGTTGTGCTGTACGTCAATGAGATCAGTTTACATATCACTCTAAACACCACTACAATATTAATATGTTTTGACAATGGCAGCCTCCCCAGCTGGTATCACGGTGGGCATGGTGTCCTCAGTGGCCATGCATTGCAGGTCCGGCACGTCAGGTTTATTTTCATTACCCTTTAGGGGCTATATTTGCATTTGCTGCTGGATGTTTATAGTTATGTGTGTTTTCCTTCATCTCAAGAACATTACTATGATGTTTTATTTTGTTATTTGGTAGTTTTCAATCTCCTACCACACGGGAGTATGCAAGTTTGAGCAGGATATCTCTCTCTAATCCACTCTCAACCTAAACCCTAGCATCCTGTTTTAAGAGTTAGAGTCCAGTTAAGACTTATTTAATGCATACAGTAAAGCTATCCAGTAAAGCATACAATAAAGCTTTACAATGATCAAGATTCCTAGTGATCTTGATTCTTCTTTGACTCTACATTGTGGGATCGATTGCAGTGGCAAATGTAGGAGTTGGAGTAGCTCTTTAGCAAAATTGATCTGGTCATAGCAGAAAAAGAGTAATGTCACTAGGATCGCTGAAGCAATGAAAATGGTGATCAGGAGCAGAGTAATGGCTATGCCCCAGCTTCTCTGGATGGCCAGACAGCCCCACCACCAACAGGGGCTGGAAGACGGACGTACCACAGCATCAACTAACCTGTAGAACCCATTGATGGTGCAGCAATGATGGCGGTGAACGACTGGCATGACCTTTGACAACACAGTGATAATGAGTGCAGTGTGATGACTTGACGACAAGCCATCAAAGAAATGCTGAAATACATCTGCGGTGCTGAGGAATTTGACTGCCAACCTGGCCATGCTGATGCCTAATTACCACCAATGGCATGTCTGACTGTCTGCATCTGCTATGCTGGAGCAAATAGTCACTGAAATTGAGAGAGTAGATCTCATCCTCATGCCCCTTGTCTCCATACCAAACATCACACTGCTATTCAGTCTCCAACAAACAGGAAGTGATGCAGTGTTATGAAACAGAATGGCTGGCACTTTCATAGAATATGTTTTGACAGGAATCAAGGATTGTGCAGACTTTGCCTGCAGTCTATAGATGTCACATTGCACTACCTGGTTCAAGTACTGACTACCATTCTGGACTTGAATTGTCAGTGTTATCAGTGGGGAAGGTGTGGCCATGGACCCTGCCAAATTCAAATCAGTTCAGTGATGGCCCATACTGGCCAACATTCAGCAGCTGCTCAGCTTCCTGGTGCTGGGGTCATAATTCTGGCCTTTTTGTCTGAAACTTTGTTGGTATTATTGACAACTGTTAAGTGGTGAGACAAGGTGGATGAGCCATTTACTTGCATTTGGACCACCTTGACCATTGAAGCTCTGCTCTTGATTATTGTGTCCAGTATTCCATTTGTTGTAGACATAGATGCCAGGAATGTGGGCATCCGGTTGGTCCTGTCACAGATACAGGATGGTGCAGAGTGAATGACTGCTTTTTTGAATAGATGCCTCTCTGAATCAGAATGCACGTACTCACATGGGACGTGTCACACGATGCAAGCTGTTGGCTGTATTGGTGGGGCTTACTTTAAGTGCTAATTCATTGGCGTGGCATTCGTCCTCCGTATAAACCATGCTTCATTAACAAGTATGAAGCAATTTGTGAACTAGAAGGGCAGTTAGCCAGGTGGATTGCTGCACTCCAGTCTTTACGTTTCTCTACTCAGTATAGTGCTGGCAAGCTTCATGCTACTGCTGATGCTCTGTTGTGGCAGTTGTGCACCAGTTGGAAGGGGTGCAGTGTCTGGCAGAGAGCTGTGTTATTGTGGAAGCCATGGGATTGATACAATGGATGTGTATAGATGAGTTATGCCAGGAACAGCGGCAAGATGAGGAGCTTGCCCTACTCCTTCGGTGGCTTGACACTGGGCAGAAACCAGAGCAATGGCAACGATGCTCTCAATCGGGCTGCCACCAGGAACGAGACATGGTACTCTATCACTTCTGGGTGGTGCCCACTGCAGAAGGTGTGGTGTGCCAGATGCTGATGATGCACCTCGGGCAGTGTATGGTCCAGGGGGGGGATCAGACACGGGTGTCTTGAAAACATTCTGGCATCTTTGACAGCAGTTCTACTGGACTGGCTGTCAGAGTGTCATGGAGCTGTTTGTCTGCTTCTGAGATGCGTGCATGGCTCAGAAAGGTTGCTCGAATGATTGCGTGCTCTGTTCTTCTGATACAGTCTGGTATGCTCATGATGCATGTAGCTGAAGATTTGCTTGATCTCTTTAAATGGACAAGCTGATCAGGGAACTGCTACACAATCATCACCTTGGAATACTTCACCAAATCAGAGGTGCATGTGAGTGGCTGAGTGACTGAGTGGCTTCTGGGTAGTTTCTTTGTTGGTTTGGGGTTCCGAAAGATTTCTACAGTGAGCAAGGATGAAAGTTCGACACACAGGTCATGGCAGAGGTGTGTGACAGGTCGGAACCATGCTGCTGTCCCCCGACACATTAATGTGACAAAGCAGCAAAAGCATGCCTGGAGCCGGCACCTGCCTTTGCTGTTATTAGCTTGTCAGAGTTGTTGGTTTTGGTTTAGTGCTTGTTGCAGTTTTATCTGTTTCATGTCTGTTACTACACTTTTTTTTCTAAGTGTATTATATGAATTGGAATTGCTTGTGGGTTACTGATGATGCCAGGTAAAAGCAGTTTAGAACCATTGATTGAAACAAAAGGTAAGCCTAGGAGGAAACACTGAAAATGAGTACAAAATAATATCAGCTGTAGTGAACAAGTGCTAGACTGCCACCTGTGCACACCTCTCCTCCCCAGCAGCTATGATGAGTATCATCCCACGATTTATATTCACCGTCTCCTGCTGCGTTACCCTGGTGCACACTATTGGCTGTCCGTAACTTTACTCTGCACATCAGTTTTGTTTTCTACAAATTATTATTTATTTTGTTTTAAACCATATTAAAATTTACTTTGTCTTTCCATCTTAAGTCGCATATTCTTGTACTGCACAGGGTGCTACATCACCATGTCACAAAGTGTGTTAGCAAACAGTTAGAGACCCCACCGAAAGCTAACCAATCGTAAGGCAAAGCGACACTTGTCTGCATGAATGACTTTTTTTTCCTGAATGTATATACAGATATGCGCTGTTTAACAGGACTATGAAACAGGACGCAGGCTGAAATGGATGTTGAAAGAGCATTACAATAGTCATATCGTAGTTTAGATATTTTGCACATAGTGATATATTATAAAGTCAAGTCAAGTCAAGTCAGATCTATATATATAGCGCTTTTTACAATGGAGCATTGTCTCAAAGCAACTTTACAAGTTTAGATTATCTCCTAATAACTACGTCCAATCCCAAATTGACCAAGCCTAGGGTGACAGTGACAAGGAAAAACTCCCTGAGTGTTATAGGAAGAAACCTTGGGAGGACCAAGACTCAAAAAGGGGCCCAACCTCCTTGGGCGGCGTAGATAATATTTTAAATTAAAGCACAATATGAAAAAAATATGAAGATGACTCAAGTCCTACAGCCCTGCCAAAACAATCTCAAATATATCCAGTTTTATGTAAACAACATTGTGACCATTATCTCATGTTGGTGATAAATAAACTAGAACCTCAAATTCCACTGATGCTGTTTGGTCTATTTCATGTTTTTGAAAAATGATCGTTATTTCTGGAGGAACACAAATTGAAGTTCCTTCCTGCACCTCCTTATTGGACTGCCAAGACTTTAAGGTCTTGGTTCCACTTTAATCGTGAGCCAATTCACAAATGCCACTTGTAATCAATCATTAACGAGATACCACTTTGTTGGGAAAATACCAGGAGTGTTGTAACATTAATGTGGGGATTCTCAGTTTGTTCTGAGCAACTAATATTGTACATACAGTACAAATTAATGTATGTAATTGTATAGCCAAATTAAAAAGAACCGGAGGAAATTAACCATAAATGCTGTGGAAGAAAACAGTGATGTAACTGCAAAAATCACATATTTCCAGACATACAGTGGGGCAAAAACGTATTTAGTCAGCCACTGATTGTGCAAGTTCTCCTTCTTAGAAAGATGAGAGAGGTCTGTAATTTTCATCATAGGTACACTTCAACTATGAGAGACAAAATGAGAAAAAACAATCCAGGAAATCACATTGTAAGATTTTTAAAGAATTTAATTGTAAATTATGGTGGAAAATAAGTATTTGGTCAATAACAAAAGTTTAACTCAATACTAACCTTAAACATAACATAACCTTTGTTGGCAATGACAGAGGTCAAACGTTTCCTGTAAGTCTTCACCAGGTTGGCACACACTGTAGCTGGTATTTTGGCCCATTCCTCCATGCAGATCTCCTCTAGAGCAGTGATGTTTTGGGGCAGCACGGACTTTCAACTCCTTCCACAAATTTTCTATGGGGTTGAGGTCTGGAGACTGGCTAGGACACCCCAGGACATTGAAATGCTTTTTACGGAGCTACTCCTTCGTTGCCTGAGTGTGTTTTGGATCATTGTCATGCTGGAAGACCCAGCCATGTTCCATCTTTAATGCTCTCACTGATGGAAGGAGGTTTTGGCTTAAAATCTTACGATACATGGCCCCGTTCATTCTTCCCTTACCACGGATCAGTCGTCCTGTCCCCTTTGCAGAAAAACAGCCCCAAAGCATGGTATTTCCACCCCCATGCTTCACAGTAGCTATGGTGTTCTTGGGATGCAACTCAGCATGGCACACCTGGCACTGCAGGATCTGAGTCCCTCTCGGCATAGTGTGTTACTGATGGTAGCCTTTGTTACTTTGGTCCCAGCTCTCTGCAGGTCATTCATCGGGTCCCTCCGTGTAATTCTGGGATTTTTGCTCACCGTTCTCATGATCATTTTGACCCCACAGGATGAGATCTTGTGTGGAGCCCCAGATCAAGAGAGATTATCAATGGCCTTGTATGTCTTCCATTTTCTTACAATTGCTCCCACAGTTGATTTATTCACACCAACCTGCTTGCCTATTGTAGATTCACTCTTCCCAGCCTGGTGCAGGTCTACAAATTTCTTCCTGGTGTCCTTCGACAGCACTCTGGTCTTGGCCATGGTTGAGTTTGGAGTCTGGCTGTTTGAGGCTGTGGACAGGTGTCTTTTATACAGATAACGAGATCAAACACGTGCCATTAATACAGGTAACGAGTGGATGTTACAGGACTGTGAGAACCAGAAATCTTGCTTGTTTGTGGGTGACCAAATACTTATTTTTCACCATGATTTACAATTAAATTCTTTAAAAATCCTACAATATGATTTCCTGGATTTTTTTTTCATTTTGTCTCTCATTGTTGAAGTGTACCGATGATGAAAATTATAGACCTCTCTCATCTTTCTGAGTAGGAGAACTTGCACATTCAGTGGCTGACTAAATACTTTTTTTCCCCACTGCACTATCGAACAGATACACAAGCAAGTAGACATTTCAATTGTAGTAAACACACACTCATCTATTTTTATTTCTGCTCACTCTCTCAACCTCTATCTGTCCTTAAACCCAAACAAACCCCGTACTTGCCATCCTCACAATTTTCACAATATACCATCACATTCCTCATTCCCTTTCTCCATCAAAATAACTTCTTCACTCTGACATCTTTCTCTCACTCCCACCACCAACGACATCCTTTATCCTTCATCTACACCTCCCACTCCCCCTCCTCTCTCTTTCTCTCTGTGTCTGTCTCTCCTCAGGTGAGATGGAGGAGCTGGAGGCACTGTGGCTGACTGGGATCTGTCACAATGAGAAAAACGAGGTGATGAGCAGCCAGCTGGATGTGGACAACATGGCTGGTGTCTTTTACATGCTGGGGGCTGCAATGGCGCTGTCGCTCATCACCTTCATAGCTGAGCACCTGTTTTACTGGCAGCTACGCTTCTGCTTCATGGGGGTGTGCTCAGGCAAACCCGGCATCACCTTCTCTATCAGCAGGGTGAGTGGATTGCTCAGACGTATCGCACTGTTGTAGTTTGGTTGTGTTTAATTTCTAAGAGTTGGACTTTAAGATGGAGATGGACTTCAAATGGTCTTTGAACAATCATCAATAGTCATGCTAAAATGATCTCAGGTAAAGGTCTACTACTTTCACCTAGTTAGTTTACCCACCAGTGCCAGGTCTTGATTTGTGATCAGCCGCCCCAACTACAGATATGAACCGCTTAACATTTACAATATGGTCTGTTAAATTACGAGTTATACTATGTGGACCACTTCCGAAAACTGTTCCATTGTATGGGATGCTGTAGTGTAATGAATTTAACCAAACGGATAGAAAAATATACCGCAGTGTGTCCCATTAATTGATATAATATCAACATTGACCACATATTGATTTCCTATTTTTATATTCTATATATCTATTTTTAATATTTACCATAGACTACTGCATAGATGTGCTCAACCCGTCCTTACCCCTCAACTCCATCCCACCCCACCCTATTGGTCTCTCTCTAACATACACTTTTATCGAAGGAGAAACTGTCCTGTATGCAGTAGCAAAATGTAAAATGTCCTGTGGTATTTATGATGCAGGGACAGACAGAAGTGTGCAGAATCCGTGGCAGGCTGTGAGAAACAGAACAACTAAATTAACTGCTATGCTAAAGACACAGTTTTTGTTTTTCCAGTCGACCCAAGCCTTATCCATTCTAAATGTTGAATAAGCTAATTCATTTTGAGCACCTACAGTGGCAAGAACTCCCACTTGCTTTTTGAATGACGGTTAGTGTATTTACAGAACTCTATGATGGACTGGAGCCCTGCCCAAGGTGTACCTCTTTGTGCACCCAGTGAGTTGAGGGTTAGGCTCCAGGCCCTCCTCTGTGCCCGTGACAAGGATAAAATAAAATTCAACAGCTAGATTCCACCCAAACTCTTGACAGACAGAGGTACCACTTATTACATAATTATAATCCCTGAGCTGTAACCCCCTTTCCTGCTCTGGAACGGTGTCATTAAATGTGTTCAAAGATAAGTGGGAAATAGGAGGGAGAGTGGGAGTGGCTTAAAAACGGAACGTTGAGAGACAGACCATAAAATGATTTATGATGGAGATCTGAAAGAGGAAAGACACCACACAAAAGAAAAGGAAGACACCTCAAGGGGAAAAAGAATGAAGGAACAAGATATCAGAGACATGACAATGTGTCAGTACCAGTCCAGATAGATGAAAGAGTCCCAGTAGATAAATGAAAGAAAACAGTCAAGCTGGCAAGAATGACCAAAAGTAGTGGAGATAGGGCTATCACAAAGGACCTGCACAAGAGAAACGGAGAGATATAGCAGAAGAAAGAGCCAGAGAAAAAACCCTTTATGACGTGGCCTATCAAAGGACTTGCACACTGCCACCACTAAGTACTTTAACGTTATGTATGTTCTAATTTTGGGACAGAATTCTATTAACCTTCTGATGGTTGCTTCGGTATTTGTGCCGTTATTCTTTGTGTCATTCCATGTAGTTCATACGATAGAGAAATATTACTGACATGCAGTTTGCACTGCAGCAGGAGCTGTCACCTCACAGCTCCACAGACCCAGGTTCGAACCCTGGCATGGTCCCTGCCTTTGTGGAGTTCTCATTGTACCTGCAGGTACACTGGTTTTATTCCACATTCCCAAAGACTTGCGTTAGGTCAGTCACTGTTCCAGTGTGCACATCAATGTGATTTTGCACATTGTGCTGCCGGATAGGCCCCGTAACCCTGAATGGGATTAAGTGGTATGGAGAGTGAGTGAGTGAGTGAGTGAGTGAGTGAGTGAGTGAGTGAGTGAGTGAGTGAGTGAGTGAGTGAGTGAGTGAGTGAGTGAGTGCGGTTAGCAAAATTAGAAACACTCCCTTTTTTGTTCCTCTATTGCATTGTGTATTGAAATTTGGATAAATTAAAGTGGATAATTGCAATACTTTCAAGGATCTTGATTAAGAGGTTTCAGTAATGTAGAATTAATTTTCTTGAAGTGTCTTTAGTACCAAAGAGAGATAACGAAAAGATGCAGTGATGTCAGCTGAATTTTAATCATATCAATTGAATATTGATTGTTAGAGAAAGAAGTCTAACTTCAGTATTGTCATCAGTCATTCCTCCAGCCCTGTTATTATCTCTTGAGTTTACTTCCAGGTTCCTCCCTCCGTTTCTGTCTCACTACCTCTTCATTTATGAGTTTGAGGTTTGATTTATGAAGCGTTAATGAACCCATCATTTACTGAATCACCCTGTCCAGTGTTAAGTCTTATCAGCCCTACTCTTACTTTTTCAAGATTGACCTCTACTATCTTGTTCCTTTTCAATGGTACATATTTTTATCACAACATGGCAGCACTTATATTGTCTTTCAAAGTAATTAAATTCAGGTAGTTGTATGATAGTAGAATTCATTTTGAAGACCTGAAGACTGAATGCAACAAGCTAGGCTCGAGACCAGTCTGCAAAATGGTCTGTAAAAATGTTTAGCTAGGTTTTATGCATCAAATTAATCCACATGAATGGCATGGATCCAGAGTTTCCAAGCAGAACCGACCTCGGACTCCACCTGGGTGAAGTTTGCATGTCATACAAATTGCCTTGCTTTTTGCACAAATTATATGTGTGCATGGGTTTACTCCTGGTGCTCCAGTTTCCTCCCACAGTCCAAAGACATGCATTAGGTTAACTGATTATGCTTAATTTGTCTAATGTGTGTGTAGAACTAGTTTCAATGTAACCTTCTCCTGAACATTTCTCCCACATCTACAACGTCTATTATAAGAACTGACTGCTCACTTACTGTGTAACATATCCCAGAGCAAATTGTTATTCGGTGTCTGCGTGGTTTTAATGTTTCTGCTCATTTCTGTAGTTTGTACATTACCATTAATCCAATTAAAACATATAGATTTTTAATTTGACCTGTTCTTCCTCTTTCAGGGTATCTACAGCTGCATCCATGGTGTTCAGATTGAGGAGAATAAATCAGGCCTCGACTCCCCATCTGCCACTATGAACATGAACATGAACAACACGCACTCCAACATCCTTCGTCTGTTGCGCACAGCCAAGAACATGACCGCAGTGCCCGGAGTCAATGGCTCTCCCCACAGTGCTCTGGATTATGGCCACCGTGAGTCGGCCGTCTATGACATCAGTGAGCATCGACGCAGCCTGGCTGGCCATTCTGACTGCAAGCCCCCACCTCCATATTTGCCCGAAGACAATATGTTTAGCGATTATGTGAGTGATGTGGAGAGGACTTTTGGGAACTTGCACCTGAAGGATAGTAACCTCTACCAGGATCATTATCTGCACCACCATGGGGGCACGGGATCCGGACTGGCTCTGGGTATGTCGGGTCCCTTGCCTAACCGACCTCGTAGCTTAGGCAGTGCCAGCTCATTGGAGGGGGGGATGTACGATTGTGACAGTTTAGGGGGAGGGGTAGCACCCATCTTCACCACCCAGCCCCGCCAGTCACTGACACACAGGAACAGGGAAAAGTTTGACCTAATTGCAGGCCACCCCACCCAGTCAAGCTTCAAGTCCGGACTACCTGATCTTTATGGGAAGTTTTCCTTCAAGGGTGGGGCATCCAGTTCAGGGTTTATCGCAGGACATGACAGATACTGTGGGGGTGGAGGGGCAGGATCAGGAGGGGACGACGGGAATATTCGTTCCGATGTGTCGGATATTTCAACTCACACCGTGACATACGGCAATCTTGAAGGAAATGCCAAGCGACGCAAGCAGTACAGGGACAGCCTGAAAAAAAGGCCTGCATCTGCCAAGTCACGCCGGGAGCAGGATGAAATTGAGCTGGGTTTCCGGAGGCGCACCCATCACACCATTCACCACCACCACCACCATCATCCAGTCACACAAGGGCACCGATCAGCTACTCCACCTGTGGAACGTAAAAGCCAGAGAGGGGGCAACTGCTCTTCATACATGTTCCGAGACAAAGACAATCTAAGGGACTTCTATGTGGACCAGTTCCGATCCAAGGAAGGGACATCCCAGTGGGAGCATATGGATTTAAGTGATGCTCCTGGAATGGGTGGTGGAGGGGGACTGGGTGGGGTCAACAGTGGTGGTGGTGGGGGAGCGTGCACTAGCTTGGTTCCTGTGGACGATTTCTTGAAAGGTAAATCCAAGAAGACAGAGTGTAAGGGTGGAGTGGGAGGATCTCCTGGGCAGCAGGGCCATGCATGCTGGGAAAAGAATATTGGAGGGGTGGGGGGGTTGGCTGGCGGGGATTGGGAATGCCGTAACTGCCATGGTGGAGGCAACAAGCCTATCTGTATGCATGGGGGAGGAGGGGGTGTCGGGGGATCGAGTGGAGGAGGTGGAGGCAGTGGTCAAACCTCCAGCCGCCCAAGCTCAGCCTCCTGCAAAGCGATGTTGATTCGTGCAAGAAAAGCCAGGCAACTTGTACGACATCAGTGAGGACAACCACCTCCTCCTGGAACAAACAGGGGGCAAGTTTCCCTTGGAGGGTGGGAAGGGCGGTGGAGGGGCGCAAACCCAAGTGCAGAGGCGCAAGTTTGGCCCAGGGGGCAGGGTTTTGCGAAGGCAGCATTCTTATGACACGTTTGTAGACCTGCAGAAAGAAGGCTCAGGCAGGATGGGAGGCTCAGGGGGGTTTGGAGGTGGTGGCGGAGCATCCATGCTCCCTCAACCGCGGAGCGTGAGCTTGAAAGACAAAGATCGCTACATGGAAGGTCCGAGCCCATACGCCCAAATGTTCGAGCGGTACATGGGAGGGGAGCGGGAGACTACATTTTTTGGGGCTGAGGACCGAAGTAAGGGAGGGGGCTCATCTTTTAGCTTGTTCCGCGGGGGTGAGAATGGGTTGCATCGTCGTTCAATAGGTGAGAGGGACATGAGGGACAGGGATAGAAGCATGATGGGAGGAGGAGGTATGGGAGGTGCCCGAGGGGTTGGGACTTACTCCTTGTCTAAATCTCTCTACCCAGATAAGGTGAACCAGAACCCATTCATCCCAACCTTCGGCGATGACCAGTGCCTATTACATGGCGCCAAATCATACTACATCAAAAAGCAGCAGGCACAGCCGCAGCAGCAACAGGCGCAACAGCAGCAACAGCTTCTCAACAACAACCGGGCTGACTTCCGAGGCTCCATGGGGGTGACTTCTTATTTGCCGGCCTCTGCCTCCGCCGGGGTTTTGTCCAACGTTGGACCTCGTTTTCCCAAGGAGCTGTGCATGGGTGGGCAACTCAGCAACCACCATGGAGGGGCAGTGGGCAACAACAAGCTGCTATCAGCAAGAGATGGGCTAGGGATGGGGCAAGGACAGAGACCATTTAATGGTTCCAGTAATGGACATGTATATGAGAAGCTTTCCAGCATTGAATCTGATGTCTGATGTTCAAGGCAAAGATGGAGAGAATGAGGACTGAAGAGTTACAAACAAGAGGCTGCATATCAAGGTAGTAATCCGATATACAGTGTCTACTTTGCAACTTCATAATCAAAACCAAGAAAGGAAGCAAGAGACACTGATTTGTGCTGGATAAAGGCTGGATGGAGTGCAGCTGGAGCACTGTAAATAGAGAACAGGGAACAGGAGACTAGAGAGTGATGACCTCGGCATCTCCCTCTATTTTATCCTATCGACTTTTTCTTATCCCTTCTATTTTTCTGCTCCTTATACCAAAACACAAAGTCTGGTCCAGTTTAGATACACAGACAAGGTGCAATCATGAAGGGAATTCGCATACTTTCTTGAAACAACAGGGTAAACCTTACAATAATTGTATTGATAATGCTGTTAACATAAATATTATTAGATGTTCAGTTTGGGCTTGATTTCTGGACGTTATATGCTGTTTTACCTTTGTACCCTGCTTAAAAATCTTTGTTAGCGCAATGCTTTGCAGGAGAATTCTTATTTGATCACAGGATGTCGTTTGATCTTATTTGTCATCTGAGCTTGCATTGTCTTACATCATCATGCAAATCTGCATTCATACGTAGGATCGCCCAGGACAATGTCAAGCTGGGAGTAATGCCAACAAACTTGTTTTCCTATTATTTGCTTCTTTTTAGTGCCGTAAAGTTATATGGAAAAGGCATGAATTGCAAAGTACTTCAGTTATAATTTAGATGTGCTAAAGGACATTTATTATTAACTCCTTTAATGGCTTTACAATTTTTATAATGTTGCACAAATGCCAGTGGAGCATTGATTTAGTACGCAGCACATTGTGTGCCTTACCAGGAGTCCCATAATTCAAATTTCGCAAGTCATATTGCTATGGCAACTTCCTTTTTGGTCACTGTTATTCACTGTTATTGCAATGTCCAACTAGGCCCAACAAGAAGAATAATTTGATCGCTTGGGTGTACATCTAGACAATTGTGTTAATTAGGTATAAAGAAAACTTGTATTTCTGAATCATACAATACAAAAATATAAAAGGAGGTATTACAGAAATGCAGATCCATGCACAGTACGTGACTGAACTACAGGGAGACAAGTTTAACTGCTTGGCAGTTAAATATCAATCAGTTCATTATTTCTTGAGGATGATCCAGTCATTGATTCATGGCTTTGTTTCCTCAAACAGTCTTTAGTCCATAAGTATTTTTGTACAAACGTACTCCTTAGAGAAAGATTTGGCAATGAGTGAGCTGGGTGTAATGAAAGACTGGGAAAGATCTTTGTCTCAAAATCTGCTTGTATTTTGTAAGTGTAAATATCTTTTTTTCACACTGTACAGTGAGCAGATAGCAAATATGTAACTTTAGAAAGGCGTTTTACTAAATTAGAATATTTGCACTCTTTAACCTGGCCTTTAATGGTGAATACGGAACAATGTCCAAATTCGAATATAAATGACTGCCTGTGAGGCATACAGTTATTATTGTTGCTTATATAACAGTTGGGGTTTTATTTAGAACATACATTCCTCTGTCGAAGGTATTTTAATTCAAATCAAACATGTTTCATTGGTTGCTTACTATAGCTTAATATTTCTATCATTATTTATATACATAAATTCCGCCAGTCTTGTACAACTGAGAATTTTTGTGATTTTACAAATATTATGCTTCTAATTCCAGTATTTTGCCTGGTCACACTGTACGAAAATGGCCAACATTACTTATAAGTAATAGTCTAACATTAACCAATGAACTCCTGCATTTTGACTTGCAGCATTTTTTATTTCTAGTATGTGCTATATTTACTTTTGCTTAACACCATCTTCAAAGCCACAAATGAACACTGTCCTGGTAGCCTGATAATTCTACCTAAGTACTATCTGTATAACATTTTTTAATGTGAAATATACATTTGATTTGTTCCAATTTTATAAATCTACTCTCAGCCAAACAGATTTCCAATTCAAGCACAATGTTTATACTATTTGTTTAGTAGTGGCTGTGTATATATCTATTTTGTGGACTTGAAGAGAAACATCAGTTTTATTGCCACATTTCTTGATTTCTTTGCTAAAGTTGTGTGAGAGTTTGTGAAGCTGTGAGTACATTGTGAGAGACATGCATGCATATTTCTTTCTATTTTACATTCCTGCTTTTAGATTATATATAATTCAGCAACCCTGTTTTTTATTTCTAGTGTAGAGAATTGTGTGTCTGTCTTTTGCTTAACTTGCACCGGTTAGTGCCACAACGAGTTAAGAGGGAGAACATGTACATATTGGAACCATTCGGGCATGATGGTGGATGTACTAGCGGAGATGGACATGGCTTCATACTGTGAAATAGGATTATTCAAACGTTAATATTTCACAGAGAGAACCTATTGTTTCCTCTGCATTAAGTTTTCATTTATCTCACAATTTATCAGGTTCTAACCATGAATAGAAATAACAGTTTATTTTTATTCCTGTGTTCTTAGGGCTACTTTTGTCACTTGAAGCATTTGAAATTTCTCATTGCAAAAACGGTTATTTGCATGCTTGACTCTGTTACAGTTCTTATGTCGTTCACTGACCTTTCCTGAAGGTACAGTTTCCCGACGGTTTCCGTCCGTGAAGTGTTTCTCATAAGACAACCATTATGCAGTTAACTGTGTTTACTGAAAAATATGAAACAAGGTAGTGATAGACCTCGCTCTCTACACTTTCTGTCCATCTCAGTGTTTTGTGTAGGACAGTGGAGACATGACAGTAGTTCTGACTTTTATCTGACATCGGTTTGGCAAGAACAGGTTGTATTTGCCATTTTTTTTCTTACTGTTTATATCACTCTCAGAGAAAAATATACTACACTATATACCCTTCAAATCATTTTTAAGGTATGAATATGTCATATTCTTGAAGGTACAATGCATTTGGATACTTTTTCAAATTAGTCATTTAAGAAAATGCTGAGTAAAATGAATATAATGTGCATTCGAATATTTCCACTGATACAGGTAGTCCTCGGGTTACGACGGTCTCGAGTTACGACGTTTCGTAGTTACGACGCATCTCCCATAAGCCTTGTTTCGACTTAAGTGGTTATGCGTCGTAAAACGTCGTGACTTCGTGTTTGTGTTGACGGCGGAGGAATACACTACGGTCGGTTACGCGGCTCGGGACTGAGGCGGCGGTGCGTCACCCCAGTGGCTTGTTAACTTTTTGCCCTTCATTATGGCTCCCAAGCATAAGGCAGACTCTTCTGATGGCAGTGCATCGAAGAAGAGGAAGGCCATCACCATGAAAGTGAAATTAGATATCCTTAAGCGATACGGTAAGCGGGAAACACCGACAAACATTGGCGGGCGCTCGGACTTAGTCGTTCGACGGTCGCTACCATTATCAAGGATAAAGCTCGCATCCTTGAACACGTGAAAGGATCTGCTCCTATGCAATCGAAAGTGATAACTAGGCAGCGTAGTGGTCTTATTATTGAGATGGAAAAATAAATGTATTTTATGTGTTTTTTTTGATAATTATGTAGGGTACTGTGTTAGAATAGGTGTTAGGACAGGATAGTGCTTACAGTATGTTATTTATGATGTTATTTATGTACCGTATGTACGTGTGTTCCGACTTACACCGAAAATCGGTTTACGACGCCCCCTAGGGACGGATCTGCGTCGTAAGTCGAGGACTACCTGTATATATTTTATGTGTTAATATGTATTGCATACACTTACAGTCATTTTAACAGGACTGGTAATTCAACCACTATATCTAAGCAAAACAAGGCCAAACCTAAAACTGCAAAATATTAAGCTAACACATGGTTCAGAAAATTAGCAAGAACTAGGAAGATGCACTCTTGAACCTGTGGGACCATTGCTGCAGTGATTTGTTGGGGCCAAAAAGTTGGAAACAGAGAAATTCACTTACATAGTCTCCTTCTTCAAGCCTAGTATTGTGGTCTACTACACAAAGATAAACCCATAAATGAATTAACTGGTAAATGTCTTGGTTTTTTTTTAAACAGCACTCAAGTAGCTTAGCCTGTAAGCTGCCACACTTAATGCAGCCTATCAGAAGCCTGAAAACAAACTCTTAAAAAGTCCTAAGATTTTCAGTACAATAAATTGAAATATTTTGCATTTAGTGAAATATTTTATGCACTACTCTAAAAAACTTTAAAACACAAAACAATGCCAAGTAATGTACATTGTTTTGAATTTTCTATGGCAAATCCACTCTTTTCAATACTTAGTCAGTATTTCTGATCAGTTAACCTAACCTTAAGATACGTAACGGTAAAATACGCAAAATCATTTTTTAAATGACCCATAAAGGTGACACTATTGAAATGAATGCACTTTGATACAGAACAATGTCGTCATGTTGTTGACTGATTTGCATTGCTTTGTACCTGTACGGTATTTTTTACTCTGAGAGTGTAGACTCACTTTTTCACTGAAGGCTGAACCTAGCATCGTAGGTGGAGAGCGAGAGACGGCAGAAGTGTAGTAGCCTACATTTATTTTTGCACTCTGTGATCATCTTCACTAACAAATAGGGTTCTTAAGATTTGGCTCCAGTATGAAAAAGTGCAACACTTACTGATCACATGCTGATCGGCGTTTGTCATTTGCCTCTGGAACTCCCCCACTGTATGTGACAGGTATTTTTACATGTGCCTGAATTCATGCTTGATTACCTCTGTGTGGGTGTATGTGAGAGACATATCACAGTGCGCCTGAATTTTGCTGTACATAATTAAATCCCCTTTTCATTAATTTGTAATATATTGAATAACAGATACATATTAAGACATTTGAATTTGAGATACACTTTTGTTAGGAAGGATTTTAGAACAAGATCACATGACCAAGGACAGGCTTCCACTTGAAGAGATACAGAGGGCACAACGCTGAGAGGAAAAAAATCAGTACGCCTTTGTTGTCCTTCATTTAAATTGATATTTCTTATTCTCTTTTTCCTCTGTTTTCAATGCTTATTTTAAATGTTACTCAAAAACGACATATGTACAGATTGTGTAAATACGACCAAATGGTTTCTCTTATTCCATTTTTGTATAGAGAGAGATTACCTGTGTTTAAGATTTCAATAATAATTTAACAGGAAATTTCACAATACTTAAGCTATTGAGAATATGGACACAGTATGTGTGAAATATAAGTGCTAAGATATATTCTTCTGTCTCTTTGTACAAAACAGTGTTGACAATAAATAAAAGGGAGAAATCCCACGCTTTGTCGTTCTTGTCTTTAACTTCTTATTCATCATGTCGTAAAATCAGGCAAAAATGGGGCAAGTCAAAAATGGCCTCAGAAAACAAGAGTCCTTCACAGAAACTAGGTTGTGTCATGCAGGTTTTGTGTCTAAGATGAGAAGAAACTGATTGCTGTCTCAAAAAAAACATCAAACACAGAAAGCTTTTGGCAAATGGAAGGTTTGATTGAAAATGGAATGCTTGATTGGTTAAGCAGAGTGTGGTGTGATGAATCATAATTTGAGTTGTATGTTGATGATGTCTTTGGAGGAGTGAGAACTGACTGCATCCCTACCATGGTTAAAGTCAGTTAATGCTGTGAGGTGGCTTGAGTCCACCAGGGTCACATTTGAGTCCCAAGTCCATACATAAACTCCAAAGAGAATTTTTGGTCTCACAAAAAAAATATATATATATAATAATAATAAATAAGTTGTCAATAAATGTGTATTCATGCATTTCCTGTCTGCAACACATTCCAAAAAAGTTGGGACTGGGGTAATTTAGGGCTAGTAATGAGTTAAAAAAAATTAAATAATGATGTGATTTTAAACAGGTCATGTCAACAAGTGATTATAATCATGACTTGGTACAAAAGCAGCATACACAAAAGGCTTAGTCATTGAGGATCTCCAGTTTATCAACAAATGTGTGAGAAAATTATTGAAATGTGAAAAAACATGTTCCTCAAAGAAAGATTGCAATGGATTTTCCTATTTCTCCCTCTACAGTGCATAATATCATTAAATGATTCAAGGAATCTGGCGGAATTTCAGTATGTAAATTGCAAGGGCACAAGACTAAACTGAAAACCCATGATCTCTGATCACTGAAATGGCATTGAAATGTGTATTGTGTTCAGATGAAACAGTATTCTTTTTTGGAAGAAATGGACATTCTCTGGATCAAAGACAAACAAGACCATGCAGACTATTATCAGCAACAAGTGCAAAAGCCAGGGTCTGTCATGGTATGGGGTTGTGTAAGTGCCATTATATACACTTCTGTGATGGCAGCATTAATGCAGAAAAGTGCATTGAGATTTTAGAACAACATAAGCTGCCGACATATTTGCATAAACATCCGTGCATTTTTCAACAAGACAATTTAAAAGCACACGCTACACACATTACAAAGGCATGGCTAGAGAAGAAGAGGGTACGGGCACTGGACTGGCCTGCCTGCAGTGCTGAGCAGTCTCTAATAGAGAACGTGTGGAGAATTTTGAAACAAAAATGTGAAAACAACAACCCCGTACTGCTGCACAACTTAAGATGTATTTACAGGAAGAATGGGACAAAATAACACCTGAGATACATCACTTAGTATCCCGAGTGCCCAAACACGTGTTGTAAGAAGGAATGGCAACAAATGTATTGTCTTTAAAAAATGTACTTTTTTTGAATGTGTTGCAGGCCTGAAATGCAGGAATGGATGTTTATTAACAAATGAAATGAAGTTGCCCGGACAAATCATGAAATATCCTGGGATCAGACTGTCTGCAATGAAAAAAGGTCAAAGTAAATAAAAAAAAAACGCAGGTTTTTATTATTATTATTATTATTATTATTTACATTTTCCATACTGTCCCAACCTTTTGTCATTAGTGGTTGGATATATAAAATAAAAGAATTACAATTACTTACTATGACATAAACTGAATAAAAACATATATTAATTAACCTAATGATACAGAAATAAATTGAATAAAATACACACACACTGACGCACAAGCGCATTGCTGGGCAATTTAGCCATTTAGTTGTTAAGTATTTATCAATTTCACTGGCATACTGGAAAGACATAATATCTGCCTAAGGTCCATAACAGTCTGTCTTGATGGGAGGGATGTTATTCCTCTCTCACCATAAATCAAAGCAACAATGGAGAATACCCAAGTTATATGACCCCAGACTCTATGAGGAATTGAACCATTATGCAGCGTTAGATGAACAGAAGTTCAAAAACAGCTGGTGTCTCAGAGGAGGATACGCGTTTTAGCCCTCGGATTGTTTGCTGTTGTGAGATAGGAGCAACTCCGTTAATGGGCAAATAAATAAACAAATAATTGAAAGTAATTATAATTTCCCAATTGGATGTCAAAAACTGAATAGCACAAACAGTGGTGTCCTACATTGGCATGCTCTTTGGTGAGGTACTGTGCGTTTTTTGAGTCACTGTGTATGCACACATGCAGTTTGACAGCAATGTGAGTGACAACAGCTGTGGAAACCGTGGTTGCCATGGAAATAACTAGTGCCGTGTCGCAGGACCACCAAACGGTTTCAGGTTATTCATATAAAGTGTTGTTTCCGGGGGGTGGGTGCGAGTGGGTTGTTGGCTTGTGGAAAGGCAAAACATTTTTTTCACATTCATATGTTTGTTATTCCATACATCTATTCTCTCTCTCTCTTTCTCTCTCTCTCTCTCTCTCTCTCTCTCTCTCTCTCTCTCTCTCAAAGCCAATCTTAGAATACATTGCAACACATGTAACTATATCTTGACAATTAACTGTTACCTAGCAACTGGCTCTTTTGAGAGAGAGATATACAGACCGATATATACAGACAGCAAGTGAGAGAGAGAAATGTGGCATGTTCCTGGTGGATTGGATGCTACAATGAATCAACGCACAATGCAGAAATCGCAAGTGCAGCATGAGCTCGACACCCACACTATTAGACAAGAGAGAATCATAGAGAGGGTGGAGAGAAAAGAGGAAGGAAAAATCAGACATGAAAAGATTGTGCGTGCAGAAGAAGGTATGGACAGAAACATGACTGTGGATAAAGACAGCAGTGATTTAAAAGAAGGTTGGAAGACCAATAATGTAATGGAGCAGGTCATGGGCTCTGAGTAAAACATTGAAGACCATAAGATCATGGCAGATGTCTGCAGAGAGGAGGAGAGAAGCATGTTGCCGTAGAGACAGAGAACAGTATTTTAGCACGTAAGTTTTAATGAATTCATACAGGATACACACACAGAGTACAGCACTAAACATCTAAATGTATACAATGAAATAAATCAGAGACTGCCACCAAAAAGACCACACCTACGAAACAAAGGACTGTACAATAACTAAAGCCCTCAGACCAGAAACAGTAAAAACAGAATGAGGTAACATTTTGCTATAAATATCCCTGTATTCACTACTATGCTGCTGGAGCAGGATTAGTGTATATTCTACACTACACTAGCTGAACCAGTTATCACAAATCCCTTGGAGGGCTATACCTGCATTTCACTCCCTGATTTGTTCAAGTTCAGTTAGTCAAATTCAAAACAAAGGTCAGTCTCCTCTCCGATCTTGCTTATAGAACACGATGAATCATATGGTGTCAAGGCTTAATCGTTCCCCTTTATACTGTATAACGTCCATATTAAAACTTCACCCTTGCTCAGATATGCTCTGTGGTAAGATAAATACAATAGAAAAACAGGGATCTATCAAAGTCTGCTCTTCACAGCACATGTTTGTGCAAGTGCATCATGGCACAAACAAAGGAGATTTCTGAGGACCTCAGAAAAGAGTTGTTGATGTTCATCAGACTGGAAAAGGTTATAAAACCATCTCTAAAGCGTTTGGACTCCATCAATCCACAGTCAGTCCTGTGGCAGTGGCAAGTATTTCATCTTGCTAGTGCTGATAATGCTACAAAGTGTTATACGTATAAGTATAGGTGCTTTGTACCAATATATAACCCCAAATCAGTGAAATCAGACAACATGGAAAATAAAACTGGAAAAAAACGCAATGTGTCTGAGTGTGCCTTAAATTTCTTTAACTTTAATTTCATTGCATACCATATGAACCCTAGATATTTCTAGTTATGTCAGGTCAACTTAATTTAATTTGTTTTTATACCTCCAGTCCTGCATTCAGGCCTGCAACACATTCCAAAGAAACTAATTATCTGAGTTCAAATAGGTAATGTCAACAGGTGATTGCAATTTTGATTTGGTACAAAAGCAGTATCCACAAAAGGTTGAGACTTTGTGGAACAAAGGTGGGCAGAGGATCTCCAGTTTGTCAACAAGTGCATGAGAAAATTATTGAAATGCTGAAAAACAATGTTTCTCAAAGAATATATTTATCAAACTCTACATCATGGAGTTACATTCACAAATACCACTTAAAACTTTACTTTGCAAAAAAGACCCCTTACGTTAAAGGTGTCTTGTTATGCGGTTGTGTCGGTGCCACTGGAAAAGGTGCTACGCTTGATGTAGCATTAATGTGTTAGGTTAATTGACTACACTATGTTGACATTGACTTTAATGTAATAATTGAAGAAGTGAGAAAGGGACAGCAAACTAACAACGTCATTGTTTGTGTTAGGGTTTGCCCTGCTTACCGCTTCTCTCTTCTTTAGTTGATAATTTTCTGACGGTCCATTACCTCCGTTTGTTTTGGTTTTCCGAGTGCGGTTTGTGTGTGTTTGTGTTTGCTTCCCTAGAGATTGGTTGGCTCCCATTCCTTCACTCCTCTCCGCTGCACACCTGGCCTGCATTCCACCTCATCACCGAACCCTATGTCTTCGCCGACTGATCGCTAGGACGCCGCCAGATAATTCTCAGTTAAATCCGGTACCTGGCTTCGCTATTTTTGCTATCTTTGTTAGCGTTAGCATTTAGCACTCTGCTTGTTAGCTGTAGCGCTATTCATGCCTCTAAATCCGGCTGTCACGCCGAGTTTTCTTTTATTTTCCTAACAATTAGTACATGTAGTACTAGAGACTAGAGTAGTTTCTAGTCTACTAGCATTTTACTGTTCGGCTCTCAAGCCGGTTTTTGCTTTCGTTTAGCTTGTGGCTCGCTTGTACAGCTGTATAGCTGTACAGTATAGCTGTCGGTAACCTTCTTAGCACCAAGAGCTCGAGCTCTTCTGTCCTAGTTCCCGAATCCTGCCGTCCAGCTTGCAACCTGGGGTACCTCCTGCCGCTCCTTCTGAAGTTTGGGATTTCTGTTCCTCGCATTCCTCCATGCTGCCTGGACTCCCTGGACTCTCGCAACTCGTTGACTGCACGTCCGTAACACTCATACACTCGCACTATCTACTCCTGTGTATCCATGCAATAAATAGCACTTATTGGTTCTATTGAGCTCTTGTTTGTCTGTTGGTGTGTATCTTGGGCTCTTGTGTAAATTGCCTGTGGGATCACTGATCCCCACATAACTGAATTATCTGGCCACTATGGAGCCTGCAGACCAACAGACAACCACCTCCATACCTATCTACATCTTGCTTTAGGTCGACAGCAGGTTTGGCTTCAGCAACACAACAAGCTATTATCTACTTTATTTGATTCTAACCGGTTACTCAACCAACAGGTCGCCTCTCTCAACTCCAAAATTAACCGTCTGCTCTCTACCTCTTCTCAGGACACTCGTTCTGCTACCGGTAGCCAGACATTCCCCGTCTCCGGCGGCCCACTCCCCCTTTGAATCCACCGACTGGGCCACAGTCCACCACAACAGTCCCGGAGGCCCATTCCCTTGCTGCCTCCAGCCGGGAATCGCTGTTCACGCACCCAGTACCTTATGATGGGGACCTGAGCAGGTGTCGGGGGTTTTTGATGCAGTGTGGTCTGGTTTTCCAGCAGTGTCCCTTAGCCTTTCCATCTCATACCAACAAGGTCTCTTACATCATAGGCCTCCTCTGGGGCAAGGTCTTGACGTGTGCTGAGGCCGCGCTGTCCCTGGGGTTTTTTGAGGACCTTTCGTACGCTGACTTTGTCCAGTGGTTTAGGGTGGTATTCGACTTCGACTTCCGCCTACTCTCGGCTCCAGCCCTCTTGACGAACCTGAGCCCATGCAGCTGGGTCAGGCCAGGCTCATGCAAGCGGAACGCAACTGATGTAGGACCGGCTACCTGTGCATGTGCTGTGGACAATCTGGACACACCGTCACAACCTGCTCCCATTGCCCAAAAGGGGATGCTCACCAGTAAAACTGGGGACCCTGGCAAGCCCCTCTGCAAGATCCCCATGACCCAAACGGTCCTTCCTCATGCTACCCGCCTCCCTGGGTTCTCTCACCTTGTGGACACCCTGGTTGATTCCGGGGCCGAGGAAAATATGATAGACGAAGAACTTGCGGCCCAGCTCGGCCCCCGACTTGAACTCCTGGACATGCTCTGGATGGCCAGCTACTGGCCCGGATCACCCACTCTCAGCTCACTCCGCCACCCTACAGTGGGCCCACGAGTCTAAGTTCGCCGACCACTCAGGATACCACCACACACTGGCCCTTCTCCGGTGCCACCTCTGGTGGCACACTGGCTCTCCATCGACTCTGACACCAGGGACTTTGTGGCCACTTGTCCCACCTGTGCCCGCAGTAAGGCCTCCCACCGGCCTCCAGCTGGGCTCTTGCAGCCTCTCCCCATCCCTGGACGCCCTTGGTCACACATTGCGGTGGACTTCGTGATAGGGCTCCCCAAGTCCAACAGGAACACCGTCATCCTAACCATGGTGGACTTTTTCTCCAAGGCGGTCCGCCTCATCACCCTGCCTAAGCTCCCCATGGTCTCGGAGACTGCCGAGATCCTGTTCCAACAGGTTTTTAAAATTTACGGTATCCCACTGGACATAGTGTCGGACCGGGGGCCCCAATTCATCTCGCAAGTCTGGAGGGCTTTCTTCAAAGCCCTGGGAGCCATGGTAAGCCTGACTTTGGGGTTCCACTCCCAGTCCAACGGGCAAGCTGAGCGGGCCAACCAGAAGATTGAGGCCACTGTGAGGTGCATGACAGCCAAGGATCCCACCAAGTGGAGCTCCCAGTTGGCCTGGGCCAAGTACGCCCACAACAACTTAACCAACTCTGCCATGGGCCTGTCCCCATTTGAGGCCTCCCTTGGATATCTCCCTCTGTTGTTTCCGGACTTGGAGACCGAAGTCACTGTCCCCTCGGTCGCCCACCACCTATGCTGCTGCTGCAGGACCTGTAGGACCATGAGCGGCACTCATTAAGGCCCATGGCACCACCCAGCGTATGGCCAACCGCTGCCGGAGACCTGGCTCCTCCTTCTCCCCTCGGCCAACCTGTCTGGCTTTCGGCTAGCAACATACCAGTTTGCATCGACTCCAGGAAGTTCTCCTCGTTACATAGGACCTTTCCCTGTAGAAAAGGTAAAAGGTCACGAGCCGATCCTTGAGGGGGGGTCCTGTTAGGGTTTGCCCTGATTACCGCTTCTCTCTTCCCTAGTTGATAATTTTCCGATGGTCCCTTACCTCCATTTGTTTTGATTTTCCTAGTGCGGCGTGCATGTGTTTGTGTTTGCTTCCCTAGAGATTGGTTGGCTCCCATTACTTCACTCCTCCCCGCTGCACACCTGGCCTGCATTCTACCTCATCACCGAACCCTATATCTTCGCCGACTGATCTCCAGGACTCTGCCAGATAATTCTTCGTTAAATCCGGTACCTGGCTTCGCTATTTTTGCTATCTTTGTTAGCATTAGCATTTAGCACTCTGCTCGTTAGCCGTAGTGTTATTCCTACCTCTCTAAATCCGGCTCTCACGCCGAGTTTTCTTTTGTTTTCCTAACAATTAGTACATGACTCATTCCTAGTCTACTAGCATTCTACTGTTCGGCTCTCAAGCCGGTTTTTGCTTTCGTTTAGCTTGTGACTCGCCTATAGCCGTTGGCAAGCTTCTTAGCACCAGGAGCTCGAGCCATTGCTGTTTGTTTCCTGCCTGGTACTCACCACCAGCTTCTCTTCTGTCTTAGTTCCCGAATGCTGCCATCCAGCTCGCAACCTGGGGTACCTCCTGTTGCTTGCTGCCACACCTGGCTGTCCTGGAAGCTACGCACTCACTGCCGCCGCACTCGCTCTGAAGTTTGGGTTTTCTGTTCCTCGCATTCCTCCATGCTGCCAACTCCCTGGAATCTCGCAGCTCGTTGACCGCAACTCCGTAAAACTCATACACTCACACTACCTACTCCTTTGTATCCATTCAATAAATAGCACTTATTGGTTCTATTCAGCTCTGGCTTGTCTGTTGGTGTGCATCTCAGGCTCTTGTGTAAATTGCCTGTGGGATCACTGATCCCCACATAACAGTTTGCCAGTTTCAAATTTGGTGAAAAAAAAAAAAGCTAATTCTGGATTTAGTAGCTTGTTGGTTTTCGTACAGGACTGAACAGGTAGGGACTATACTGCGTTATAGAGGAATTATTTATTACGAATATTTATGAATATTAATACTGAAGCAATAAGCCCAAAGAAGCTGTGCATATAGCATCACATTTATCAAAAAGATGAAAAATACACTGTATTGGCAAAATTTTCCCTCTTGCTTCTACAACAGCCTTCACTCTTCTGAGAAAGCGTTACTCCTGATTTTGGACCATGTCTGTAAGGTTGGGCACTGATGTTTGACAATAAGCCATGGCAAACTGCTGCCATTCCAGTTCTTCTCAAAGTGGTCTGATGTAGTGAAGGTCAGGGCGATGGTGCAAGCCAGCCAGTCAAACATCGAAAACCATTTTTCTGAATTTTATGAATGTTTAAGCAGGGCAGGGCAGAAAGGTGATGAACTCTCTTGTTGAGTGGAAACCTAAGAAAGTGTGATATTTAGAGTCTTTATGTTCAGCATAACCCATTCTACTGCTACTGTATGGCTATGGAGATTAGATGCATGCTTCATATTATTAACCTGTTAGCAGTGAGTGTGGCGTAATTACACAGACCAATAATTAAAATGGGTGTCCATAAACCTTTTGGTCATACAGTTTATCTAGTTTAATTTGTCCTTCCATCATTAATCTCATATCAGACCGTGATGTATGTGATTACATTTACCACAGATTTGTTTTTTAAGACTTAAAGTGCACACGTGGGGGTAGCCCAGTGGAGGAAATTAGAAATTAGGTCTCGTATTTCTATGTGGATAGGATCATATCTTGTCAAGAACCGACGGTTCGCCATTCAGGATCCACTTTTTAAGAGCTATTAAGACTGGAATCAATCGACGGACTTGCCAGGCCAGACAAACCCAGAATTACACAAGGCCGCCACCATGTGGCTATTAACACATATTACTTATACCAAAAATCAGCTTTTAATTTTCCAATGCATTTTCAAAAGCAGTTCTATTTACATCCCTGAAATGTAGTATAGTATTTATAAAGTATACACTTAGTTTCTTCTAGGCTTTGCATAAGAGTCCAACCGTGGCACCTTGCCAAAACTATGACTTAAACTCATAACCTTCTTATTGGTAGCTCTTTTGTACCTACAATATCTAATATCTGTCAGTGAATTGTGAGCACCATTGGACCTCCAGTGATCAAATATTATTTGGTTGGTCTACCATTCTCAGTATGGTTCTTAAACTTTGTATACTTGTTGGCCATTTTACTGAAACTTACCTGTGTGGTACAGTTTGTCTATGTCCAGTTAGAGACTATTGCTCACCTGTTTCCATTAACAACTTGGATTAATCATCATGAACACTTCATCTGTGATCAGTTTCTGGCCGAATGATGCTGTTGGCTCAACCGTTCTGCTTGGCATGCTACTCTCAACCCAGCAGCAATAATGCCAGATGCATTCAATACCATGGTAGAGGAAGTAGATAGACTGTTTAGATCTAAATCTATGTTAAAAGACAGTGAATATATTATGAATTGCATTTCTCATTGGCCGCCAGAAAGAACTGCTCAAATGTACATTTATTCTGACATTCAGCAACTGTTTACAGGTTTCTGGTCCATATGCAATGCAATAATCCAGTCCCCTTTATCTCATCAAGGTACTATTTATTTTATGAGGGTTGTCAGGTTATCAGGTTAATATTATTGTGGTTGCCAGGGTATTTGTCCAAGTTGCATTCTATTGGTACAGTTGTTAGGTTTTAATAAACCAGCAGTGTTATCACTAATTTGATTTGGTGCTCAGCAATAATAAGCCCATATATAACCTAGAAAATCAAGTGAAGATTGTGGTGTTGGTAGAAGAAGGATATTTGCCTTGAGAAATTGCGGATGGAGTTGGTTGCAATCTGAGGAGTGACAGCAGCATCCTGAAGAACTTTTAAAGACAGAGTGGGTCAGTGAAGGACAAAAGGAACACTGCAAGAGACGAAGCAATTCAGAAAGAGAAAAATGGTCAGAAAGAGAAATTCTTAAAAACAGTGCAGATTGTATGAAGTAGTTCCTTCAGACAATTTATCTGTATAAAGTCTATATAGACCAAAATTGATATCAAAGTGCCAGTATGTAAAGTGTTGAGAGGTCATTGAGACTGGACAAAAGAGACCACACAGGACTGAGAAGTCACTAATAATCACAGTACTTCTTTTGTATTGTCAAGGTTTGCATATAGTTATTAGTAATAAAAATATAATATGGTCTTCTGGATTTACATATGTTTTAGCATTTCTTCAGTAACCACACACCAAATGATTTCACAATAATCCTGATAATGTGCAGCTCAGCTAGCGAACCACTAATAAACAGCTAAGTAGGATTTCAGTATCAATGTGTCAATTTGCATTAATTTGTTCTCTAATATTAGTCCAACAGGAGAATATAAATAAAAAAATAACCTTATTTTAATGTAGTCAAAGCCTAGCTACAGTTTAGTAAATGCATGACCTCATATTATCATATTATCGGCTCACAACTGAATAATATTAAATAATAAATAAATGATGTCATAATTGTGGAACTTAGATGTTGATGCACTTTATGCACTATATATATATATATACAGTATATATATAGAAAAAGACACAAAAATATACAAATACATATATAGGTACATAGATATATACATAGTTAGACAGATAACCAAGATGCAGCAATTATTTATTAAGAACCTGTCCGCCTTGATCTAAACAAACCCATTTACATAGCAAATACTTTTCTATGTAAAAACTGTTCCTAACATGGTCAAAAAGTTAAACTGTTCTGAGACTTACTTTTCCCTGAATGACTTCAAGAGCAAGGGAAAGTTTTCCAACCAGCAGGAATTAGTAACAGTCCAGCGAATGCAGCTATAAGTTTGCTCTGCCAAGGAACCCTGATTGAACCTTTGAGAGTGGAGCTTACGCTAGTGCAGAGAGCAGAGAAAGATTTCTTGGACTATTTTTATGTTTTATATGAAACTGTATGTACTGCATGCTTCATATGTTAGGGACAATTTGATGTAATGCACAGTTGTCTAGAGAATCTAAGGGCATGTTTAATTCATTAGCATATTTGTTTTCAAAGAAATACCCTAGTGTTTTTCAACCAGCTACCACCTATGGTAAAAAAAAATTCCCATTTGTTTCCCTGTACTGACACGCAGTCTCTTAAAACGCATTTATAGCTAGGGTCTGATGACAGTTCACTGCAAAAAATAAAATCTTAGCAAGTGAAATAATCTTATATCAAGGCAATACATTTTGTTTTTTTCTGATTAGAATTGTTGTCTTACAATGCACTGAAGTGTAAGATTACTTTGCTTATTTTTAGAAAAATTACCTTGATCACCTTGAGAGATTTTACCTCATTTTAAGTCATTGAGGGTTCAAATTAGACAGAAAAAGTCCCTGGTCAAATTATTCTGATTCTTCTGTCTTAGTCTAACATATAAAATCAGGGACACTTCACTTGATTTAAGAATTAATATTAGTATTATTAGTATTATAATTTGATTATTTTAAGAAATCTTACCCCATTGGTGGATTTTTTCCCTTAATATAAGCATTTCCATCTCATTTTTGATATATTTTTCTAGTTTTTGTAAACTGATTTTTTGCAGTGTTGTTGGTCTGGTCAAAACAGGTGTTGCTCGGCTGGCACATCTCTCTGATGTGCTAGTTTATGAATGCAGGGACCTGGGTTCATGTCCTGGCAGTGCCTTCATTGAAAAAAACAAGGATTTTTTACAATAATGTACCTCAAGCTTCAAATGTTCGTGCTGAAAGTGTATGCACATGTCTAACCATCGTAGTTGTTTGAGCTTGGTAATGCATAGAAACGGCAGGTCCATCTCATCTCAAAATGTTTCTGCTGTCAAGGTTATGATTAAGTACTTACATGTTTCATAAATGACATTACGTGTAAGTAATGCATAAAGTTACAGATGTGGTAAGTAAAGATTAGGTAAAATGCTGGAGTATTCCTTCATGTATAATATTTGCACAGCTGTTAATACAATGGGGCAAAAAAAGTATTTAGTCAGCCACTGATTGTGCAAGTTCTGCAACTTAGAAAGATGAGAGAGGTCTGTAATTTTAATCATAGGTACACTTCAACTATGAGAGCCACAATGAGGAAAAAAAATCCAGGAAATCACATTGTAGGATTTTTAGAGAATTTAATTGTAAATTATGGTGGAAAATAAGTATTTGGTCAATAACAAAAGTTCAACTCAATACTTTGTAACATAACCTTTGTTGGCAATGATAGAGGTCAAACGTTTCCTGTAAGTCTTCACCAGGTTGGCACACACTGTAGCTGGTATTTTGGCCCATTCCTCCATGCAGATCTCCTCTAGAGCAGTGATGTTTTGGGACAACACGGACTTTCAACTCCCTCCACAAATGTTCTATGGGGTTGAGGTCTGGAGACTGGCTAGGCCACTCCAGGACCTTGAAGTGCTTTTTACGGAGCCACTCCTTCGTTGCCCGAGCGGTGTGTTTGGGATCATTGTCATGCCCCAGCCACGTTTCATCTTCAATGCTCTCACTGATGGAAGGAGGTTTTGGCTTAAAATGTCATACATGATACATGGCCCCGTTCAAATTCTTCCTTTAACACGGATCAGTCGTCCTGTCTCCTTTGCAAAAAAAAAAACAGCCCCAAAGCATGATGTTTCCACCACCATGCTTCACAGTAGGTATGGGTGTTCTTGGGATGCAACTCAGCATTCAACATGACGAGTTGAGTTTTTACCAAAAAGTTCTATTTTGGTTTCATCTGACCACATGATATTCTCCCAATCCTCTTCTGGATCATCCATGTGCTCTCTGGCAAACTTCAGACGGGCCTGGACATGTACTGACTTAAGCAGGGGGGCACGCCTGGCACTGCAAGATCTGAGTCCCTCTCGGTGTAGTGTGTTACTGATGGTAGCCTTTGTTACTTTGGTCCCAGCTCTCTGCAGGTCATTCATCAGGTCCCTCTGTGTAGTTCTGGGATTTTTGCTCACCGTTCTCATGATTATTTTGATCTTGCATGGAGCCCCAGATCGAGGGAGATTATCAATGGTCTTGTATGTCTTCCGTTCTCTTACAATTGCTCCCACAGTTGATTTATTCACACCAACCTGCTTGCCTATTATAGATTCACTCTTCCAGCCTGCTGCAGGTCTACGATTTTCTTTCTGGTGTCCTTCGACATCTCTTTGGTCTTGGCCATGGTTGAGTTTGGAGTCTGACTGTTTGAGGCTGAGGACAGGTGTCTTTTATACAGATAACGAGATCAAACAGGTGCCATTAATACAGCTAACGAGTGGAGGACAGAATAGCTTCCTAAAGAAGTAGTTACAGGTCTGTGAGAGTTAAAAATCTTGATTGTTTGCGGGTGACCAAATACTTATTTTCCACCATGATTTACAATTAAATTCTTTAAAAATCCTACAATGTGATTTCCTGGATTTTTTTATTCTCATTTTGTCTCTCATAGTTGAGGTGTACGTAAGATGAAAATTACAGACCTCTCTCATCTTTCTAAGTAGGAGAACTTGTGCAATCAGTGGCTGACTAAATACTTTTTTGCCCCACTGTATATACAGGTATTTTTTGCTCTTTTTGTGTCTTGCTCCAACTGTCTATCTTTCAATCTCTCTCATTTGAACTTTCCCATTTTCATCCTTGTACACCCTCAACTTCCTGGTTCGAACCACCCTGGAAACTGGCCGTGCCTTTCGGACCTTGTTGCGGCGTGGGTACTGTGCCACACTTGTGCCCATCCCTTTTAAGCTCTGGGGGGCTTCATCAGTGCCCTCCATTCCCTCCTCCTCTTCCTTATGGTATCCCTGACGACGGAGGAAGGGCTCCAGGGTTGCTAGGCGATTGTTGAGGTCTGTGATGCGCCTCTGTAAGTGGGAGACTTCTCTGAAGAGATCGTTGAGGGATTCGGAGAGAGGCCGCACTCTGTGAAGCCAGAGAACAAAGTTTTACAGCAAGAGAGTGGGCGTGTGTGTAAGGGAGCGAGATATAAAAGTGGTTGTGGGAGTGTGTGTACATATATGAATGTATGAAAGGCCAGGGTTATGATAAACAGAGAAAAAAAAGTTTGTGTATATCATTGCATGACTATGTGTTGCTTAAGAGCCACATATGTCCGTGTATGTAAGCATTCATATGTGTGAACGGGTATGAATTATTTTTTCCTCTTCCCTTCACAAGGGTTTGGTACGCTTCAAAAAAAAAAAAAAAATCAATACATTGCTGAAGTAAAACTACCCAAACCACCAAGCTACAAGTGCAACAGCCAATATTTTGTGAAGGTTTTAGAAAAACACTCTAGGGTATGAGTCACAGGAAACACTGCTGAAGTGATGTAACTGTAACATCTTGTAGCCCTATTAATGATCAGTCCCATCCATTTTCCTTTTTGAAAACAGCCTATTAGCTTCCCAATTGGAGACAAGAACACTTCACATTTAAGCTCTCCATCCACTAACATCAGAGCCAAAGCCAAAAGACTGCACAGCTGGAAGAATGTCACATTGTACTGTATGCTCAGTTGGTCATATTCTGTGTGCAGGTCATATGAAAAGGGGTGGGTAAAAAAAATGAGGGCAAATAAATGCTGCAATAGGCATTACAATCTCTTGGTCCATTGTGCTTGGTCCATGAATACTGAGGGTGGCACAGTTACACAAGCGGCTAACGCAGTCACCTCACAGGTCCAGAGATTCTCGGTTCAATTCCAACTGCCTGTGTGAAGATTGGATGTCCTCGCCGTGTCTGCATGGGTTTACTCTGGGTGCTGCAGTCTCCTCCCACAGACATGCGTGTTAGGTTAATGGACTACACTAAATTGGCATTGACTTGAGTGTATATATTCCACTATTGCCTTGTTCAGTGTGTACACCTGTCAGCACCCAATGAATTCCCGATTAGGCTCCAGACCCTCCAATGCAATGCTAACCAGGATAAGTGGAAGTAAAAAGGCACTGATCTTATATAACAACTGGAAATACCCATCATGTTTTCCTTTCATCCAAATCCGAAACTACCCTCACTTAAACTTAAGCTACAATGAGCTAATCCCCATGACATACATTGCTATTAGGACAAAAAATAGGTGAAATTAAGGAAATCTGAACTTGTACTTCCCAATGATGGATTGGTGGCCTATTTAGGGACTGGTTTTCCCATGACCCTGATCAGGATTAAGCGGTTAGGAAAATGAATGAATGAATGAATGAATGGACTTGTACTTGAGAATGTGCTGTACATAATAGAAGTTTCCTGTTCACTGCAGCAACACTAGGTCCAAGACAAAAATTCCTGTAGTTACAAGAATGTAAATCTTAAACCTCAAACTAACTTCTCAAATTATCAATTTGCTGAAATTGTTTTTAAATTTACGGAACTGTGTTTCTGTATTTCTCGATGCTGCTACACAACTGCACTGAATTATGGCATAGATAACATCGGCACAAAGCTAACCGACTACCATTTTTTTGTACCATCTTACATGTAGCCAGGGATGAGGACAGAGACAAACTCAAGTGCATGAGTTGGACCTTTATTAGATAACATTGTGCAAATACAAGTGAAAGACATAAATGGATACATGGACAAGATACAGGAGAAGTGGTTAGTCCTACACAAACAGAAAGAGGCTAACAGGCTAGGTAAACAAAAAAAAGACACAGAGCTAGGATACACACAAAGATGAGGCTTGAAGCATAGGACCAGAACACTGATAACTCAATAGTACACAGAACTACACATGAATGCACAGAACTACACACTAACACTGGAATACCTAAACACACACTACAGGAAACTGAGAGCAGAGTACACAACACAAAGACAGGGTTAATACATGGGACATGAACACGCACAGATAAACCATAAACTGGCACAAGCAGAGCCAGGAAGAGGAACAAACCTGTGACAATGAGACCCAACAAGGAGGTGTAGAAGAAGGAGGGTTTTATGCTGTAATAAAGCAGCTGGTTGTGGAAGGAGGAAAGGATCAGAAGAGAGCCATGTAGGATGATGTAGCTACCTCGCTGTTCCTTGAACCCAGTATCCTCTCTCCCTCTCTCTCTCTCTCTCTCTCTCTCTCTCTCTCACTCTCTCACTCTCTCACTCTCTCTCTCACACACACACACACGGGTCCAGGTCCTATCCTGAAAACACAGGGTTCCTGGTCCTCCAGAAATACTGGCTTCAGCAGCTGGTTCTCAACTATGAGCTCCAGGAGCTGTTGTAGAAATAACTACAGTCAGATATACACCAGTTGGCCATAACATTAAAACCACCTTACTGTTTCTGCACTAAAGGAGGCGGATTTACTGTCATGGATGGTCCGTGTACTTTACCTGAATTCCAAAGTACAATATATAAGCAAACCAGATCCCCAATAGAATTTAACCACCAGATCACCAGAGATCAGTGGTGTGTTTATAAACTGCAATGCATGTTAACAATGCTTGCAATCCTAATGTTTTCCATTTAAGATGATATTTATGAGACTACTAAAGCAATTTTCTTAGCATTCTCCACTGATCTGACAAGGCATCCACCTTTGACCAACCAGCAATATACTGAGGGTGCTTCTGGGAGTTACAATGTTGTAATGAAGAGAATAGAGTTTGCAAGCTCAGCAGTGTACCTTGAGTAGTCAGGCAGGAGTGTATTGGGCTGGGAGTACAGCAGCGTCTTGATCTCATTAAAGATGCGCTTGCCCCAAGCATCCAGCACCCGCGTCACACTCCGAACATTAGCCACATTCACCTGCTCCGCTGCCATGACACCACAAGACCAAGGAGAAATGTTAGTGAAGTTAGTGGTCATAATCCGTATTACGTGATGATCAGTAAATAGAGATAATGAAATGTGTGCCTCTGTGTCCGTTGCTTTTGCCATAGCAGGGCTGTATAGTAGGAATCAGAATCCATTCAAAATCTGCTTATCAAAAGTGGAAAAGCTGTGTTTAAACTCACAGCCTTTTGGTTAGTTGTCCAGAGCCTTAAAAACTTAAGTAGTCACCATTAAGTAGTGGAAATGGAGTTGCATTTAACACTAGACAGGCGCAATGCCATTTTTTCCACTGGCGAGCCAATCTTACATATTAGTGAGTGGCAAAAGTATGTGAACCTCTAGGATTAGTAGTTAATTTGAAGGTGAAATTAGAGTCAGGTGTTTTCAATCAATGGGATGACAATCAGGTGTGAGTGGGCACCCTGTTATATTTAAAGAACAGGGATCTATCAAAGTCTGCTCTTCACAGCACATGTTTGTGGAAGTGTATCATGGTACGAACAAAGAAGATTTCTGAGGACCTCAGAAAAAGAGTTGTTGATGCTCATCAGGCTGGAAAAGGTTACAAAACCATCTCTAAAGAGTTTGGACTCCACCGATCCACAGTCAGACAGATTGTGTACAAATGGAGAAAATTCAAGACCATTGTTACCCTCCCCGGGAGTGGTCGACCAACAAAGATCACTCCAAGAGCAAGGCGTGTAATAGTTGGCGCATTAGCTAATTAGCTAATGTTAATGTTCATGAGTCCACCATCAGAAGAACACTGAACAACAATGGTGTGCATGGCAGGGTTGCAGGGTGAAAGCCACTGCTCTCCAAAAAGAACATTGCTTGCTTTTGCTCGTCTGCCAGTTTGCTAAAGATCATGTGGACAAGCCAGAAGGCTATTGGAAGATGTTTTGTGGACGGATGAGAACCAAAATAGAACTTTTTTGGTTTAAAAGAAAAGCGTTATGTTTGGAGAAAGGAAAACACCACTGCATTTTCCAGCATAGCATAAGCAACCTTATCCCATCTGTGAAACATGGTGCTGGTAGTATCATGGTTTTGGGCCTTGTTTAAGCTCACAAGTCGTTCTACCAAAGAATGGTTAAAGAAAAAAAATTAAAGTTCATGTTTTGGACTGGCCAAGTCCAAAGTCCTGACTTTAATCCAATGGAAATGTTGTGGAAGGACCTGAGAGCGAGCAGCTAATGTGAGGAAAAACCACACCAACATCCCAGAGCTGAAGCTGTTCTGTACGGAGGAATGGGCTAAAATTCCTCCAAGCCGGTGTGCAGGACTGATCAACAGTTACAGGAAACGTTTAGCTGCAGTTATTGCTGCACAGGGGGGTCACACCAGATACTGAAAGCAAAGGTTCACATACTTTTGCCACTCACTAATATATAATATTGGATCATTTTCCTCAATAAATAAATGAGCAAGTATAATATTTTGTCTCATTTGTTTAACTGGGTTCTCTTTATCTACTTTTAGGACTTGTGTGAAAATCTGATGATGTTTTAGCTCATATTTATGTGGAAAATTCTAAAGGGTTCACAAACTTTCAAGGACCACTGTCTTGTGCCAAAACTCAGCCTGTAAAATACAACAGTGAGCTGGATCATAAGTATTCCAAATCTTATCCAATCCAGGGTTTCAGGCTCAGAATCAGCCAGATACAGATCATTGCAGTCCTATTAAGACTGCATTCATTTAATAAGAAGCCCACTCTAACTGGCCCCACATCAATTTGGAATCAGCATGTAGTATGAATCCTATCAGCAAGACTGCTTTGAGAGAAAATCTATTGAAGCAAAACACTCATGACATTTCTGTGTTGTTGTTAGCAGCACAAAGATGCTTGTTCATTAGTGGGGATGCAGAATTACAGCTTTCTCTAAGATGAGCCTGCTGATGATTTGGATGTTTAACTATGTAAATGCAAATTACTGTATCAGGAAATCAGCAAAAAATGTTAATTTCCATATAAATCTAGGAGTTTATTTTAATGAAAAAAATGAATTATAAACTGTTAGAGAGCTTTTCTTATGCCAACTCCTGACAGGGTCCGGACAGTCGGATTGTGTTCTTGGGCTTTAGGCTGTTTGTGCTACGATGAGGTAACATCTACTAAGAAGAGTACAGAGCACTTATGTAAGTCACTCTGAATATTGATTTAACATTGTTTTTGTGTTGCAAAATCAAGCTATGAGTGGATGTGCATTTAATGAATGCCAGAGCACCTACTGCATTCCACTGTGTGGCGCTGTGAACTAGCGCAAACAAAACCCAATACTCATCAATTGAAACGGTATGAGGTATTCGTGCCACAGTGAAGTGTAATCACTGTCCAATCACAGCCCTATTCTGAGCATGACTAAGAAAGCAGACAGGAGTAGCAGAAACAAGAAAATGTCTTTTCCTTGACAGAGCAAAAGAAGAGATTTTTAGGTTTAAACTGATTTTTTTAGTTTTAGCTTGAAAAGTTTTTGCATGTCACTGTTCAAATGCAATCTCATCGAAACTGCATTTCAATTACAAATATACGTTTCTAGTACCTCAAAGTGGAAAGTAATAAGGTTGTGAGTTACGTCATGCAGTAATGTATATAATTCAAGCACAAATTCAGCAATATATTGTTTTAAAATGTAAACTTTGAATACAATGCAGTAGAGGTTTTGCTTGTATGCCATGTATTCAGCATATGGAAATGTCATGTATGTGTGTTGGATTTCACATATTGCCACTGCTGTAATTGCAAACTCCTGTCCATATATACAGTGGTGCTTGAATGTTTGTGAACCCTTCAGAATTTTCTATATTTCTGCATAAATATGGCCTAAAACATCATCAGATTTTCACACAAGTCCTAAAAGTAGATAAAGAGAACCCAGTTAAACAAATGAGACAAAAATATTATACTTGGTCATTTATTTATGAGGAAAATTATCCAATGTGTACAAATTAGTGAGTGGCAAAAGTATGTGAACCTCTAGGATTAGCAGTTCATTTGAAGGTGAAATTAGAGTCGGTGCTTTCAATCAATGGGATTACAATTAGGTGTGAGTGGGCGCACCCTGTTTTATTTAAAGAAACAGGGATCTATCAAAGTCTGCTCTTCACAACACACTGTGTGTGGAAGTGCATCATGGTACAAACAAAGGAGATTTCTCATCAGGTCACAAAGGACCCCAGGGTAAACTTCTAAGCAACTGAAGGCCTCTCTCACACTGGCTAATGTTAATGTTCATGAGTCCACCATCAGAAGAACACTGAACAACAATGGTGTGCAATGGCAAGGTTGCAAGGAGAAAGCCAACTGCCTCTCCAAAAAGAACATTTCTGCTCATCTGCAGTTTGCTAAAGATCACATGTTTTGTGGAGGGATGAAACCAAAATAGAACTTTTTGGTTTAAAAGAAAAGCGTTTATGTTTGAAGAAAGGAAAACACTTTCCCATCTGTGAAACATGGTGGTGGTAGTAATCATGGTTTGGGCCTGTTTTTGCTGCATCTGGGCAGGACGGCTTGCCATCATTGATGGAACAATGAATTCTGAATATAATACCAGAGAAATTGTAAAGGAAAATGTCAGGACATCTGTCCATGAACTGAATCTCAAGAGAAGGTGGGTCATGCATGCAGCAAGACAACGACCCTAAGCACACAAGTCGTTCTACAAAGAATGGTCCAAAGAAGAATATTAAGTTCATGTTTGGAATGGCCAAGGTCAAAGTCCTGACCTTAATCCAATGGAAATGTTGTGGAAGGAGCTAATGTGAGGAAACCCACCAACATCCCAGAGCTGAAGCTGTTCTGTAGGAAGGAATGGGCTAAAATTCCTCCAAGCCGGTGTGCAGGACTGATCAACAGTTACAGGAACCGTTTAGTTGCAGTTATTGCTGCACAGGGGGGGTCAGACCATTATGTTTTTGTTTTGTTTTGTTTTGTTTTTCATTTTAATTCTGCTTGTACTGGCCAGGATCATATGGGACACCAGTACACTGCAGGACTCAGCAGGGGACACTGTTGCAGTGCCAATGGATGACCCTCTCAGAGACGATAAGTCATGCCCATGTGATGCACAACTCTCTATTCCATGTCATTGTGGTGGTGGGCTAATGAGTTGCCAACCAAGTGCATATCATTTAAATAGTTTACTTTAAAATGCGAGTATCAAAATATATTAGCAATAACATAATGGTATATCTAAATAGTTTAGGATGATTTGTAGCCTTACAAATTTAGAAGTAAGGCTGTTTATAAATCATTTTAAAAAGAGGCTACTGTTGGTGTCTGCTTGTTAGAAGGATGAGTAAATGATGCAACAATTTTTTACCTAGAGACACATTGTCAGGTATAGGAACCTTAGAACCTGCAGCATGTGGTTATGAAGTCTTGCTTTTCATGTGGATACACGAGGCAGTAGCATTTTCTTCTTGAATCTGAGCCCATTATGCTGCCTTCATTGCTTACAAAGACTCTGCATGCTTTTTGCCGTTTGTTTAATGTTTACCTCCTTCTCTGTAGTTCCAGTTGCCATAATCTTCCAGCTCACTGTTCACTGCACATGACAGAGCCAAAAACATCATGACAACAGCCAGCATCATCACTGTCCTCGTTGCCATGGTAATACGAATAATGTTTCAGCAGCCTGGAAGGAGAAGCATTTCAAAGTTTAACAGAATGTATGAAACAGCCCTGAAAAGAAAACAGATATGCACTTTATCCTGCCAGGCAGGTCAGTCATGGGTGGTAATCTGAGACAAATACAGAGCAAGATTCACAGAAGAACCACAGAATAACAGAGGAAGCAAAGGAGATATAAGGAAAACTAGCTGAGCCAATAAGCCAACTTCATTGACCTCTGTGGCAGGCTTCCCAGAGCAGACCAACTCTGGGGACTCGCTGTTGACACAAAAGTCAATAAGAAAATGACTGTGTCTGTGGTGTTTGGATGACATCGCTCTTAGCTTTTGGCTGTGATTTCTGATTAATTTGTGACCCTTTTCATTGGAATGGGGAAAGTTACTGCTGTTATAGCAAAATTCAATAAACACAGGATAGCAACTAGTTCCTACAGAGGAAAACGTAACTAATTAGGAACAAATTGTCGGTAGGACCTTCTTTGCCCCCAGAAGAGTCTGACTTATTATAATTGCTGAAGATTCATTCTGCATATCTTTCTGCTTCACCACATTCCAAATATACCTTCTTGGATCTTATACTGTAAGTTGGCGGAAACTGAAGTGCACTAAACTCATTGCCATCTACCTAGAACCTATTTAATATAACTTGTGCTGCATTCATAACAAGGTATATTGTCATACTGGAAGTCATGAAAGATAGTTATCCATATAGGGAGGCACATGATAATCAACAGTACTCTGAGTGTGACATTTTATTGCTGCTTGATTGATCATTGAATATTCAAATATGTTCAAAGAAAACATTCACCACAACATTATACCACCAGCAGCCTAAAATGTTGGCACAAGATACCATTTCATGTACTAAATGCCAAATTTGATGCTGTCATCTGCATGTTACACAAAGATTCATCAGACCAGGCTGTAGTTATCCCTCTCATTCCAACTGTGCATAATAATATGAAGCATACTATTTGAGAATTCCTTATATGTTATACATAAAATTGAATATGCAGACCTTTCCACAATTATTAGTAACCCTGGTATACAGTGGGGCAAAAAAGTATTTAGTCAGCCATTGATTGTGCAAGTTCTCCTACTTAGAAAGATGAGAGAGGTCTGTAATTTTCATCATAGCTACACTTCAACTATGAGAGACAAAATGAGAAAAAAAAATCCAGAAAAACACATTGTAGGATTTTTAAAGAATTTAATTGTAAATCATGGTGGGAAATAACTATTTGGTCAGCCACAGACAAGCAAAATTTCTGGCTCTCACAGACCTGTAACTTCTTCTATAAGAAGCTCTTCTGTCCTCCACTCGTTACCTGTATTAATGGCACCTGTTTGATCTCGTTATCTGTATAAAAGACACCTGTCCACAGCCTCAAACAGTCAGACTCCAAACTCAACCATGGCCAAGACCAAAGAGCTGTCGAAGGACACCAGGAAGAAAATTGTAGACCTGCACCAGGCTGGGAAGAGTGAATGTACAATAGGCAAGCAGGTTGCTGTGAATAAATCAACTGTGGGAGCAAATTTAAGATATACAAGACCATTGATAATCTCCTTCAATCTGGGGCCCCATGCAAGATCTCATCCTGTGGGGTCAAAATGATCATGAGAACGGTGAGCAAAATTCTCAGAACTACACGAAGGGAATTGATGAATGACCTGCAGAGAGCTGGGACCAAAGTAACAAGGCTACCATCAGTAACGCACTGATTAGTGCCAGGCGTGCCCCCCTGCTGAAGCCAGTACATGTCCAGGTCTGTCTGAAGTTTGTCAGAGAGCATATGGATGATCCAGAAGAGGACTGGGAGAATATCATGTGGTCAGATGAAACTAAGATAGAACTTTTTGGTACAAGCTCAACTTGCCGTGTTTGGAGGAAGAAGAATGCTGAGTTGCGCCATACCTATTAGGAAATATGGGGGTAGAAACCTCATGCTTTGGGGCTGTTTTTCTGCAAAAGGGACAGGACGACTGATCCGTGTTAAGGGAAGAATGAACGGGGCCATGTATCATGAGATTTTAAGCCAAAACCTCCTTCCATCAGTGAGAGCATTGAAGATGGAACGTGGCTGGGTCTTCCAGCATGACAATGATCCCAAACACACCGCTTGGGCAACGAAGGAGTGGCTCCGTAAAAAGCATTTCAAGGTCCTGGAGTGGCCTAGCCAGTCTCCAGACCTCAGCCTCATAGAAAATGTGTGGAGGGAGTTGAAAGTCTGTGTTGCCCCAAAACATCACTGCTCTAGAGGAGATCTGCATGGAGGAATGGGCCAAAATACCAGCTACAGTGTGTGCCAACCTGGTGAAGACTTACAGGACACGTTTGACCTCTGTCATTGCCAACAAAGGTTATGTTACAAAGTATTGAGTTGAACCAAATTTATTGACCAAAAATTATTTTCCACCATACTTTACAATTAAATTCTTTAAAAAATCCTACAATGTGATTTCCTGGATTTTTTTTCTCATTTTGTCTCTCATAGTTGAAGTGTACCTATGATGAAAATTACAGACCTCTCTCATCTTTCTAAGTAGGAGAACTTGCACAATCAGTGGCTGACTAAATACTGTTTTATATATATTTATTATAATAACAAATATTTAAACTTGGTGCTCAGGTAGCACAGCTGTCAAGGATGTTAGCCCCCCACCCCAGGGACCCGGTTCAAGTGCCTTAGGGCTAGGTCAGGCATTGCATCCTGGCACTATTGCCTATGTCTCAGGTAGGAGATTCTGGTCCAGGATCTGCTACACTGCAACAGTGACCCCTAACCAGAACCATTATGAACTGCCATCTCATCCAGGGAATGCTTACACCTGCACCCTGTGTTCTCTGGGGACAGGTGCTGGACCTCTCTGACCTGGACCAGAAAAAAACCTAGGTTAAAAGCATATATTTTTTTAAATACTGCAGATTTGATGTTTTATCCTGAATAAATTTAGACATAATGTGTTGCACAGTTTATTATGGTTTATTATGCAGCAAAGAGCATGAGTTGTATTAAAAAATATTTATTTATGAAAATTGCAATGAAGACTAAAACTATTTTGCAGCTTTGTTGATGTCAAATCATAAGAGACCATTTTGAACACTGGAGCATTGCTGGGTTAGCAAAGTGGTGAACAAAACATAAGGATTAAATCAGCAACACTGAAAGAAAGGAACAAGGAATTTGTGATCTCAAAACATTTTTTCCACGTCACATAGCATGGAAGACTCTTTTCTAGTTCTTAAAAAGTTTCATGGTGCTTGAGAGAAATGCATTTTTCTTTTACAACCATATGTCCTGATTTAATTTCAACTGTTTCTTTTTCTTTAAACTTCATGAAGCATTAACAGCCATAAAATGCTCGGAACTTTTAACAATTAATTATTTAAGTTTACCACATCTGATATTGAAATCCTGAATACTTGTATGTCTCTTATTAGCAGGCTAACTTCTATTTTTAAACTAATAGGTCAGCCTGTTAGCTGTGTGCTAAAATCAGTATAACATTACATCACACTTCCATTCATCTCCCAATGCCACTCCTGATTTTTTCAGTTGTCGCTTTATCTACCCAAGTCTCAGTATTCAGAAGTTTTTGATTATTGCTACTGTCAGAGTTTATCTAGTAAACTAGTTCTTTTGGTTTATCATAACAGAACGATCTGAAAAAGTATATGGAACCTGCAGGTCACTAGACGGACAACTCCTTTCATATCAAAATGGGGGAAGGAAGACTGGTTAGGTCAGCACGATAGGCTATTCAGCTCTCTCCTAGAAACCAATAGGTCCCTTACTAGACAGGTTTCTGAAATGTCCCAGAGAATTGATTGTCTGACTCTTTCCTCCAGTCAGGCTCCCGGCCCGGGATTCCACCTGTCTGCCATCGAGCCGCCTGTACAACCTGTCCCGGCCAGAGCATGATGCCATGGAGGAATATGTTTCAGAGTGTCGTGCTCCTACGGGACTCACCCATCCTTTCTCCTCGCCCCTAGGCGCAGGGTTCTTCTTCGTCACCAAGAAGGATGGGACCCTTTGGCCATGGATCAACTACAGGGGACTTAACAACATAACTGCCAGGAACCCGCTTCCACTCATGTCCTCCATGTTTCACAGATGGGATAAGATTCTTATGCTGGAATGCAGTGTTTTCCTTTCTCCAAACATAACGATTTTCTTTTAAACCAAAAAGTTCTATTTTGGTCTCATCTGTCCACAAAACAATCTTCCAATAGCCTTCTTGCTTGTCCACGTGATCTTTACAAACTGCAGACGAGCAGCAATGTTCTTTTTTGGAGAGCAGTGGCTTTCTCCTTGCAACCCTGCCATGCACACCACTGTTGTTCAGTGTTCTTCTGATGGTGGACTCATGAACATTAACATTAGCCAATGTGAGAGAGGCCTTCAGTTGCTTAGAAGTTACCATGGGGTCCTTTGTGACCTCACCAACTATTACACGCCTTGCTCTTGGAGTGATATTTGTTGGTCGACCACTCCTGGGGAGTGTAACAATGGTCTTCATTTGTACACAGTCTGTCTGACTGTGGATCGGTGGAGTCCAAACTCTTTAGAGATGGTTTTGTAACCTTTTCCAGCCTGATGATCATCAACAACTCTTTTTCTGAGGTCCTCAGAAATCTCCTTTGTTCGTGCCATGATACACTTCCACAAACATGTTGTGAAGAGCAGACTTTGATAGATCCCTGTTCTTTAAATAAAACAGGGTGTCCTCTCACACCTGATTGTCATCCCATTGTTGAAAACACCTGACTCTAATTTCAACTTAACTGCTAATCCTAAGGGTTCACATATTTTTGCCACTCACTAATATGTAATATTGGATCATTTTCCTCAATAAATAAATGACCAAGTATAATATTTTTGTCTCATTTGTTTAACTGGGTTCTCTTTATCTACTTTTTGGACTTGTGTGAAAATCTGATGATGTTTTAGGTCATATTTATGCAGAAATGTCGAAAATTCTAAAGGGTTCACAAACTTTCAAGCACCACTGTAATCTTGCTCCTGTCACGAATAGCCAGTGATCACAGAGGAGTTTGTATTGGTAGGATTCTCCTGGGCAATTACATGACTGATTATTTCATACTGTGTATATTTTTATGTTTCCAAAATAAATGTTCACGGTCAGTTTAAGTGTGTAGTAGTAAACAAATAAGAACTATTTCAGCAATAGACATTTGAGATATAAAATGACAGAGAAGAACGTACAGGACCTTTGTTGACCTTTCTTGAAGGATGTTATGTGCAAGCAGACATAGAAAATGAAGAAAACACATGCACAGGGTCTGAAAGTGTTAACTAACTAGTATCTATGACCAAAACATGTTAGCATGGTCAGGAACTTTTTCTTAAGAAACTTATGTTCATGTGTGTATGGGGTTTTCCAGTTAATTCACAACCAATAATAGAAACACTGTTTTGCAACAGTAGTTTAAGGGCAAACAAAGGGTTAAAAGTGCAAGCAGGTGAGTTGAACTGATGCCTCCTGACCTTGCTAATTCTTCACAAGGTCAGTTAGTTTAGTTTTAAAGGTAGCCATAGTTTTTTCTGGAACTTAAAAAAATAAACAGGAGCCACTACAGAGCCATGAAATGACTAATTGCACACTCTCAAGCAATATGACCTGTTAATAGGCTGCCAGTTCTCAGTATTGATCAAGTCTATTGACAATCTGACTGGCAAAAGCTCAGAAGAAATAATTACTAACTCAGTGAAATGGCATTTAACAGGTAGATTTTTACATAATTTAAAAACCAGATGTCTTTATGCATGCTCAATAATCCAGTTGAGAAAATCCCAGAAGTTGAATCAGTTCATCTGGACATAAGGTTTTGAGGGAGAAATGTTTCGTCACTCATCTAAATGACTTCTTCAGTCTCAGCTATTGACTCAGTGCTATTCACAAAGGATTGGGGAATAGCTGCAATCACGATCCTATAAGAGGGTGAGAGGTGTAGTAAGATGGTGAAAAGTGTAGAGTACAGAGTACACCTCTCACCCTCTTACCACACTATGATTGCAGCTATTCCCCAACCCTGCCATTAATGGACATGGCAATCTGCATATTAAACTGATCACCAGTCCCATTGTTATGTAATGGTGCTGGTATTGGTCATTATGCAAATGTGTTGTATATAAAATTGGGGAAGTTTTCCAAGCTGCTGAGACTGAAGTGGTCACTTAGATGAGTGACGAAACATTTCTCCCACAGAACATTATGTCCAGATGAACTGATTCAACTTCTGGGATTAAAAACCAGAGGGCAAAAGGCAGTGAATACAGAGGTATTGTCCCAAAAGGCACTCTTATTATAACTGAATAAACATGTTTTGCATTCCTCAAAACTGGTAATGTGTCAAAGTTGTTATACATGGTAACTATTCCAATGGAGTAATCAGTTGGAATTGATTAAAAAGTGTGGAATACTTACAAAGTTCTCTGTCCTGATTCTTGACAAAACAGTTTACAAAATGGCTCCTGAGCTAGACATTGTAAGCATCTCTTCCAACAGAATGTCTGGAATGGCAAATACTCTGGCAAATAGTTCCAAGGACAGCTAAGATATGCAGAGAGACTACAGAGTTGAACGGATAAATTTTGAAATGACTTTAGTATTAGAACTAGGGTGTGGACATAAAACTTAAACAATATAAATAGCACAGGTTTAACTTGTATAACACAGGATTAAACTTACTTAGATGACCGTGTTGTTCGGTTGCTTCTCCAGTTACACCTGCCTGTCTTTTCCCTCTCACCACTTTCCACTACTGCCTACTTTTGCGAACTTCTTTCTGAATCGCTGTTCTCTCTCCTCCCTCCTTTCTGAGCAGTAATGTGATTTGGGTAAGGCGTGCTCAGGTCTTTTTTAACTGCAAATTCTCTATCTTTCTATTACTATTACTGCCTTGCCCTCACTCTCTTTTACTCACTTCCTCTTGCTTTCTCACTCTTTCCTTCAGTCCCTTAGCTCCAGCTCCAGCTCCAGCTGTGTCCAGTTTAACACTTTCTGATTTATTTGTATCTCTACGGTCTTTCTCTTACACACACATGCAATTGTACAGATCAGCAAGAAAGGTAATACGTCCACTGCACATTAGGCCTTTAGTGCATAACGTGCACAAGACCACAGCCTATGGATCTATAACTTGCATATCCTATAACTTGCATAATGTTGAATGTATTAACCTCAGACTAAACACCTATATAGTATTGTATCATGTTAAAGGTAAAACTCATCCTAAATAAAAACACTATCCCAGTCAAGGTGCCAGTTTATCTCATAGCATAACAAACACTTAATCACTCACAGATAAGGGCTGTTTAGAGTACACAATGCCGATAACGGCATGTTTTTAAGGATGGGGAGAACATCTGTGTAAACCCATGTAGACAATGAAAGAACATGCAAACATCATAGTCAAGTCAAGTCCGATTTATTTCTGTAGCGCTTTTTACAATGGAGCATTGTCTCAAAGCAGATTTACAATTTTAGATTATCTCCTAATATCTACGCCCTATCCCAAATTGAGCAAACCTAGGGCGACAGTGGCAAGGAAAAACTCGCTAAGTGTTATGAGGAAGAAACCTTGGGAGGACCAAGACTCAAAAAGGGACCCATCCTCCTTGGGTGGTGTAGATGATAAATCTAAGAATGAAACTAATTTATCTAAACTAATAAGTCTTGGAGCAATAGTTCAAATAAAATGTGAAATATACACATTGGCATTAAGTAGTCCGATACACAGAGTCACTCCAGGATCCTGAGTCTAAGCAGGAAAGTCGTTGGCGCCACTTTGTCCCCAGATAACCGAAGAAGGGTGAGGGTTACTGCCCTCTGGTGTGGCCCGGGTATGGTGAAGCTGGAGCTGATGATGGAAGCAGCTTGAGTGAAGCTGAAGCTCAAGGATGAACATCATGTGTGGGGCAGGAACTGGTACCGGAACACAGCTCGGACAGAAAACAGGAAATGTAATTAGTTATTGATTAAGGGAACAGTGTCTATTAACAATCAATGATGCCATGTGTAGCATGAGACCCCGGCAGCATTAGCTGTAGCAGCATAGCTAGAAAGAGGAGAACACAGAGGAAGGTAACACAGCCACGAGGGATCACATGGGACATCGGCAAAACCACGGGAGGCAGAAGACAGCAACCCATCTCTGATCACCATAAGACTCTTTGTCTATGAACCCCCAGCTCTGCCCTTAGTATAAGGCAAGGAGACACAAGTCAAGATCAAGAGGACTGAAACCCAGTTCAGCCAGACCGCCCACCCGACACTCCCGACTAACGGACAAGGCAGGCAGGCCAGACATGACTCCAGACTCCGGCCCCAGTAACCAGAGTCATGCATCCTGGTCTAAATCTAGTCAAAAACCTGCGTAAATAAGTATGTCTTTAGCCTAGACTTAAAAATTTGAAGAGTATCTGAGTGTTGCACCAAAGTGGGAAGTTTATTCCATAGTTGGGGGGCCATGTATGAGAAAGCCTTTCCCCCTGCTGTGTTTTTTTTAATTCTAGAAACTAAAAGAAATCCTGCACCCTGCGAACGAAGTAGACGAGTTGGATTGTAATACTCTAAGAGTTCGCTCAGATAATGTGGGGCCAGGCCATGTAGAGCTTTATAAGTTATAAGAAGTATTTTGTAATCGATGCAGAATTTGACTGGTAACCAGTGCAGTGATGATAGAACAGGAGTGATATGATCAAATTTTCTAGTTCGAGTTAGCACTCGGGCAGCTGCATTCTGAACTAATTTGAAGTTTATTTATAGATTTACTAGAGCATCCATTAAGTAAGGCATTACAGTAATCCAACCTTGAGGTTATAAACGCATGAACCAGTTTCTCCGTATCAATAAAAGAGAGGATATTTCTAAGTTTAGCAATATTACGTAATTGAAAGAAAGCAATTCGAGTGATGTTGCTAATGTGCGCATCAAAGGAGAGATCTGAATCAAATGTGACCCCTAAGTTTTTTACAGACGGACTGGGCAATACTGGACAGCCATCTAGATTTGGGATAGATGTAGCCAACCTGTCTCTCACAGTTAAGTAAGAGAAAATTAAATGATATCCAATCTTTTATTTCCTTTACACAGTCCTCAATTTTGTTGATTGTAAGGCTGTCAGGTGGTTATGCTGATATGTACAGCTGTGTATCATCTGCATAGCAGTGGAAACTAATGCCATGTTTGCGAATAATTGAGCCTAGTGGCAGCATGTACGGAGAAAATAAAAGCGAGCCAAGCACTGACCCCTGAGACATGCCATACTTCTCTTTTGAGAGCTTAGAGCGTAGATTATTTACATAATGCAATATTTTGAGGCTTTGCCATTTTATGATAGTCCAAAAACTCTAACAACCCCACAATGCACCACAGTTTGTTTATGTTATTTAATGTCGCTATCAGCATCAGTGGCCATTTCAGTGACAAACACAAGGCTACATGTATACACAAGGTTACATCAAGACTAGTTATGTGTATATATACAATCAATCAATGCCAATGTAGCATAATCAATTAACCTAACACTCATATCTTTGGACAGTAGGAAGAAACTGGAGTACCCTAAGTAAACCCACATGGATACAGGGAGGACATGCAGAGTCCACACAGAAAGGACCAAGGCCGCTCCATCCTGGGATTGAACCCAGGACCTTCTTGCTGTGAGTGGTGATGCTATCCACCAAGCCACCGTGCCACCCAATGCACCACAGTATGTGAACAAATGATGTACCATATAAGGCCAGTGTTGCCCATTTTGCACTGCAGTGTTTGGTTTGAAGATTTACAGCTGCTTCTCCAAAAAGCTTGTGCATATAAGAAACCATTTGAACATACACACAAACACTGCAGATTACCAGAATGACACTGTTTGATGAAAAGTATTTATTATAAGGTACTATTAATCGAAACAGTATGTGCAAGCTGTTCACATGATATTCAATGATATTCAGTGTATATGCGACATTCTGTTTATGCGATGGACCAGCTGTTGAATAGATATGAGCAAAGCAGTATAAGCTAGTGTCCAAAGTGATGCACTACCCTCATGAACTCTGTACCCGATTATAGTGCACTATATAAAGTTCCATATTTGTGAATGTAGGGAATAGTGAATAGAGAACACTTTCAAACAGAGCAAATGTCCTAGAGGCACTGTATGTCACAGAAGCACACAGGGTGATATATCTAATCTGAGAAAAGGCAAAACCTGATTGTGCAGCAGCTCAATGTAGGCACTGTGGTTCAAATTTGTCACCTCATGCAAAGCACCAGTGTAATTAAAACACCCCCCAGAATATCACAGAGCCTCCTCCAGTTTGAACCACACCTTGCACACAGTCGTCATTGAAGGCTTTCTGAGATCTTTGATGAACATGACGCCCAGTATAACTAACATACAGGCAGATAACTGTATCTGAGCATGTTTCTAATCATGAACAGTTCAATTTCGCACACTGTAACTGGGGAACTTGGTGAGCAGAAGTGAGAAAACCTCTTGCATGCCACTCTGCTCCATATGTTCACGGTATGCAATTCCCTGTGGAGTGCTCTTTCGGAAATTGTTTGCGAAGGACCTGCATTGACCTTTAGAAGCAAATCTTGCCTGGAAGTTAAGCAATTGTTATTCACAAGCCGGTGGGGTTCCTGCCTGTCAATTTCATCTTTCAGCCACAATTCTGACAAGAATTTCCTGTAGACCAGGATTTTTGCCACTGCTGGTAGACCTGTATGACCGTACGCATCGAAACTCCTGCAAATTCAGCAACTTCCTTCACAGTATGGTCTTTGTGGTGCCCAAATGCAACCACTCCTTTTCGGCTTTGCAACCCATTTTCCGCACGTTGAACAAGACATTCACTGCACTGTACCACCTCTTCTCAATCGAAGAATCCAGTCGCACACCCAGCATCCTCATGCAATGGCATCTGCAGGAGCCTGAAGTTACTACCAAATTAACACACAAGGTGACCTTTTTTTCCTGTAGGATTTAGGCTTTGTGAATAAGAGTATAGGCACAGTAATTCTGACACATATTAATGCTGGTATTGCCTGATATTACAGTTTTCCTTTTGATGAATGCTCAAAATCTCAAAGGGGTGGGACCTCATGACCATGTGCCAATGAGCAAATGTTGAATCTGGACAATGACTGATTTCTCAAACATCAATAAATCCATAAAAATGAGTCTTACAATTTATTTACAATATTTACAATTTACAACAATAAAATGACAAGATGTGTTATTATGTAAATGGATTTGAATTGAGCAATGCAACTGCAGCTGCATTAGAGGGACATAGGAAATGCCCTGCTGTGGCCGGTGAGTAAAATGATCATACGTGAACATAAAGGTTTCCCCATTTTAAAATCCACAAGTGGCCACTGCTCCAGACTGGATTGAAAAACACTGTAGTTTCTTTCAAATGGTGTGTATTAGAACATGTGTTTTGTAACCCCCTTTTCAGAGTGCCAAACCAGGGAGAGAGGAGGTGATAGATGCAGAGGACATAAAGAAAAGTTGCAGATTATATAATGGCAAATATGTTAGTCACTGACATCCAGATGTTATATCTGTCGTGCCTCTCCACCCACCTTTTACGTATGTCTTCTGTCACTTTCTGTTCCTTTCAGACTTGTTTATACTTAACCTCTCTCTCCCTCTCTCTCTGGTCTGCTTTTGTGGAGATTATGAGATCAGCCTTGGCTTTGCTTTCTCTCTCTCTTGCGCATGCGCACCTGTTTCTCATTAAGCGTTTATCACCACCAGCTGGATCCCTCCTGCACACTTTCCTTCGATTTAGCACCGTCAGATGATAAAATCTTAGCCAAACTTAGCCCATTACGTTGCATAAACAATCTACCATGTGTTTAACACCCAACTGTAGCAAGTTCAATGTAATTTGTAATGTAACATACCCTCCACCCAAGAATTGCTATAAAACAAAACATATCTCTGAAAAAGCACAGCTCGCCTGTATCTTCTTATGATGCAATACACGTCTAAATGGGATTATAAATTCATACTTATTGTACAAATACTTATTATACAAATATCAGTGCTTGACGCTGTCAGATGTGGGCAAGCTCTTAGTAACCAACCCTGTTCACTGCAAGTTCCGGTTGATAAATGAAATACCATGCCAGTTACCATGGATATAATACATCAGTGGATCATGTACACTATTATAAGCAAAAATAAACCCGATGAAATATACACATATACTTCTATGATAACACCTGAATGTGACATCCTGTGTGCCTGATAAACATCTCATCGCATCTCATTTGATGTCAGGTCGTATGGTCAGACATTCCCAAGATGTTGAACAAGGATAAACAATACATCCAAACCAAAAAAGCAGCCTCAGTTCACTACCTCTCCTCCACCAAACTATACATTTGGCAAATTAATATAATTTGCCCCTGCCTAGGTGCACCAGTTCTTATGGAACATGGCACTGAAACAAATTCCAGTGTTATTTTGGAGATTTTTAGATCGAGGATACTCGAACAACAAAAAGTGGTTCAGAATTAACTGTGTGACTTGGAATGAAAGTAACAGAAGAATCCTACCATACCAAAACCAGATCATTTTGACCTAAAAATAACTGGGCAGATTCTCTGTGGATGTGAATAAGATGAATGCAGAGAACCCAGTTAAACAAATGAGACAAAAATATTATCCTTGGCCATTTATTTATTGAGGAAAATGATCCAATATTACATATTAGTGAGTGGCAAAAGTCTGTGAACCTTTGCTTTCAGTGTCTGGTGTGACATTCTTCCAGTAGCCTTCTGGCTTGTCCACATGATCTTGAGCAAACTGCAGATGAGCAGCAATGTTCTTTTTGGAGAGCAGTGGCTTTCTCCTTGCAACCCTGCCATGCACACCATTGTTGTTCAGTGTTCTTCTGATGGTGGACTCATGAACATTAACATTGGCCAATGTGAGAGAGGCCTTCAGTTGCTTAGAAGTTACCCTGGGGTCCTTTATGACGTCGCCAACTATTACACGCCTTGCTCTTGGAGTGATCTTTGTTGGTCGACCACTCCTGGGGAGGGTAACAATGATCTTGAATTTCCTCCATTTGTACACAATCTGTCTGACTGTGGATTGGTGGAGTCCAAACTCTTAATAGAGGGTTTTGTAACCTTTTCCAGCCTGATTAGCATCAACAACTCTTTTTCTGAGGTCCTCAGAAATGGCCTTTGTTCGGCCATAATACACTTCCTCAAATGTGTTGTGAAGAGCAGACATTGATAGATCCCTGTTCTTTAAATAAAACAGGGTGCCCACTCACACCTGATTGCCATCCCATTGAATGAAAACACCTGACTCTAATTTCACCTTCAAATTAACTGCTAATCCTAGATGTTCAAGCACCACTGTATGAATGAGTGTGTGATACCATGTGTGGAATGAAGTTAGATGAATGGCAGTAGGTTTACTGGATACACAGAATGTCTCCATGGTGTGATTTTAGTATCTAATGCCCAGCAATGAACTGGTGTCTCAGCCAGTGTGTGTTGTTGTCTTGTAAGTACTTGTCACTATAGATCAACTGTGACCTGACCATGACATTGAACTTACTGAATACAAACATTGAAAAATCAAAAACATGTATCCTGCTCCTTTTAATATGATATATTCTGTAGCCTACATTAAATAGGCTGGTTGAATAGATCGCTGGCATAACCTGCAGTTAGCGAATGTTGCTAACATTAAATACGCATTCCTATCATATGGAGTGACATTTGTTAAGTCTAATGTTCACATGAAGACACATGATTAGTCTACATCATCAGTGAATGTGTGATACTAACGCGATTGATTGTACAGGTATGCGCCGTTTACCATCCATCAGATCAACATTCTTTTTCTTTAACATCCAAGATCTTAAGAATTATAACAGAAATGTATTTATTGCCATAATATTATAAATAATATTTATAATATTATTTATTGCCAATCGAGCATTTATGGGACCAGTTGGATGCCAGCTTCAGCAACCTACGCAGGATCTACAGGTCCAGCTGCAACATCTAAGGGCAAATATGCCACAGGATGCCATACAGAACCTGTAGGATTCCATGCCAAACCGTATCTTATATTGTATCCAGGCTAGATGCAGTCTAACAGGGTACTAGAGCCCCCTTTCAACTGAGCAGTTTCGCTTTACCTGAGCTCATTAATCACTTACAAGTAATCATCATAACATTCACACATATAAAGTTCCATTCAATTCCAACAACTCCTTTTGGTGAGTTATTTTTGTCAGTGAGTGTACTTTAATGATTCTAAGCATATGCTTAGTTTGTTTGAAATAAAATGGACAGTAATTATTGAACCCAAAACTTAATATATGGTCACACTCCTGCATACTTGTTTGTTTATTTGGTTTATTTAACTACGCTATCAGCATCAGTGGCCATTTCAGTGACACACACAAGGTTACGTCTATACACAAGGTTATATCAAGACTAGTCATATACTGTATATACCCTTAAGGCAGTGTAATTGCGTAATCAGAGGAAATGCTGATTCCATACAGAAAGGACCCAGGCCGCTCCACCCAGGGACTGAACCCAGGGTCTTCTTGCTACTCCTGCATACAGGTTTGTTAACCAGCACTCCATACAGTGGATGGCTTCTGTTGTAAATGTGTCAAGTAAAACCTGAATAAATTCTAATTTGAAATACACAATGTTTGCCATTATAATTCAGTTGCTTTGGTCTTGATGTTCTTGTACCATCTAGTGGCTGAATTCAGAACCTCAATTTTTGAGCAGGTTTTTTTTAAGTATGTCGCAATTTGGTTAGAGGTGTGAAGAAAGATTTATAGAGGGAAGATTGTTAACATTATTTACAATATACATCAGTGCTGCATGTTGCATGAAGCTGCCATTGTAATTAATGAGTACAAACAGTGATGAGGCCCTATTGCTCTGCAAGAGTGAGGAAATAAAGCAGCAGTTATTACATTAAAGTGAAAAAGAGGAACTAATTTGTAGGGCCTAGCATAATGTCTCATGACTCATTGGTTCAGACAGCAAAACCAATGTTGTGCTGATAAGCTGTCAACATATCCTGTGAAACTGTGTACTTTCGCATTTTGATTTTGATGTCTGACTCTACTTCCTCTACATACTTGCTTTAGACTGCCCAAAGATAGTTCATAATTGCCTATTGGCAGGACTTGTTCAGAAGTCTTCTCTACAAATAGCCTGTAACAGACCTTCTTTATAAAGGACATATATGGCTAACATTTTAACAATACCGTTTGGGGTAGCCTGCATCTTTCTCCTGTGTTGCTGTAATAAGAGTGAAGGTATGTAAATTGCTTGTTTACAATACGATACAAGTCATTCATTTTAGTGTAAGATTGTACATTTACACCAAATCACTCTGTATTTATTATTGTATGTTTTGTCCTCTATCAAACTTTAGTAGTCTAAAGTGCTTAGATGAATTTGAACATACACAAGTATATTCATGCACATGAAACATTTGTGTCTTGTGCCTTACAATGCCTTAATTTACATTTTTTTCCGACTTTTAAACACTGGAACCATACAGTAAATATTAACTCTGGGTATGTATGCATTCCCACACAGCTACATCAGTAATATAATTCAAAATAATACAGTGGTCCTTGAAAGTTTGTGAACCCTTTAGTATTTGCCAGTTAGTATTTGCTGTTTCTGCATAAATATGACCTAAAACATCATCAGATTTTCACACAAGTCCTAAAAGTAGATAAAAAAGAACCCAGTTAAACAAATGAGACAAAAATATTATACTTGGTCATTTATTTATTGAGAAAGATCATCCAATATTACATATTAGTGAGTGACAAAAGTATGTGAACCTTTGCTTTCAGTATTCTGGTGTGACCCCCATGTGCAGCAAAACTGAACTACTAAAAGTTTCCTGTAACTGTTGATCAGTTCCTTGCACACCGGCTTGGAGGGAATGTTGAGCCATTCCTCCGTACAGAACAGCTTCAGCTCTGGGATGTGTGGTGGGTTTCCTCACATTAGAGCTCACTTCAGGTCCTTCCACAAAATTTCAAATGGGATTAAGGTCAGGACTTTGACTTGGCCATTCCAAAACATTACCTTTATTCTTCTGTAACCATTCTTTGGTAGAACGACTTGTGTGCTTAGGGTCGTTGTCTTGCTGCATGACCCACCTTTTCTTGAGATTCAGTTCATGGACAGATGTCCTGACATTTTCCTTTAGAATTCTCTGATATAATTCAGAATCCATTGTTCCATCAATGATGGCAAGCCATCCTGGCCCAGATGCAGCAAAACAGACCCAAACCATGATACTACGACCCCCATGTTTCAAAGATGGGATAAGGTTCTTATGCTGGAATGCAGTGTTTTCCTTTATCCAACAATAACGCTTTCTTTTGAACCAAAAAGTCTATTTGGTCTCATCCTCCACCAAAACATTTTTCCAGTAGCCCTTCTGGTTTGTCCACGTGATCTTTAGCAAACTGCAGATGAGCGCAGGCATGTTTCTTGTTGGAGGCAGGGGCTTTCTCCTTGCAACCATGACATGCTCACCATAGTTGCTCAGTGTCTTCGATGGTGGACTCAGAACATTAAAACATTGGCAATGTGAGAGAGGTCTTCAGTTGCTTAGAAGTTACCCTGGGGTCCTTTGTGACCTCACCAACTATTACACAACTTGCTCTTGGAGTGATCTTTGTTGGTCGACCACTCCTGGGGTCTTGAATTGGTCTTGAATTTCCTCCGTTTGTACACAATCTGTCTGACTGTGGATTGGTGGAGTCCAAACTCTTTAGAGATGGTTTTGTAATCTTTTCCAGCCTGATTAGCATCAACAACTCTTTTACTGAGGTCCTCAGGAATCTCCTTTTTTCGTACCAAGATACACTTCCACAAACATGTGTTGTGAAGAGCAGACTTTGATAGATCCCTGTTCTTTAAATAAAACAGGGTGCCCACTCACACCTGATTGTCATCCCATTGATTGAAAACACCTGACTCTAATTTCACCTTCAAATTAACTGCTAATCCTAGAGGTTCACATACTTTTGCCACTCACTAAAATGTAATATTGGATCATTTTCCTCAATAAATAAATGACCAAGTATAATATTTTTGTCTCATTTGTTTAACTGGCTTCTCTTTATCTACTTTTAGGACTTGTGTGAAAATCTGATGACCCTTTTAATTCATATGTATTCAGAAATATAGAAATTTCTAATGGGTTCACAAACTTTCAAGCACCACTGTAAATATGATGATCTATGTTTTCCCAGCAGTATTCAATAATATTTCAAAGAGCATCTTGTGATGTTATTGAATGAAGTGCCCCCATGAATACTTGATGGGGTTTAGGAATGCGCCACAAAAACCATGACATTCGACACTCCTTGATCTTCAATGGTCTTTATATAGTTGTTGCAACAAAGTGTGTTTTAGGTCATTATACTGCTGTAGTATGAATCCTTTTTCACATGCCATTTTTATCCACCCCAGTTCCTAGGTGTTATGCATAGTTGAGGTGCTTGGTATGGCTTTTTGACTGCAATTCTTAACTGGGTTCTCTTTATCAACTTTTAGTGTGAAAATTTGATGACCCTTTTAATTCATATGTATGCAGAAATATAGAAAATTCTGAAGGGTTCACAAACTTTCAAGCACCACTATACCTAGAAGAACTGATGCCGTTTTGAATGCAAAGGGTGCCGGTTCCAACTGCACCCTGTGTTCTACAGGGATAGGCACCAGAGAACCCTTAATCCTGAACCAGAAATGCAGGATTTAAAAATGTGAAAAGATTTTAGGCCACTTCAGTTCCTCTTGATTCCAACTTAGTGGTTCTCTTTATGTTCTCTTTCTTTCAGCCAAACTTCTGACATTGCTGAACAGAACCAGCATGGCACTGGCACAAGAAACAGTCTACTTGTACTTTCAGGTCAATGTACCAGCTAACACCACCAAAAGCAAATTTTCCTGCTACCTAAATGGACAGAAAGTATTGAAATACCAAACTACGCTGGAAAATCCTCTGTCTGATGTAAAGTCAAAGGATGTGTCTGCAAGTATCTTCATGTATAACAGCTCAGACTCGGGGGAATACAACTGCCAGTTTATGGGAGACACAATTTATTGGCTCATCTGTGTACAAGGTGGGTAATTTGACTAACACTTCAACCGCACACATACACACATTTTACTAGGGATGCATCAGTGCTGATACTAGTGTCAGATATCGAACTGATACTTTGCTCATGTACTTAGCAAAAATACCCCAATACCAATGTTTGAAACGTTCAGCTCACTGTGTTTAGATATGGGTTTTCCAACGAGTTTTAAAATGTCAGAACATTCCCTAAATGTTCTGTCCACATTTTTCTCTGTGAATATGTGCAGATACAAGGGGTGCACTGTTAAGAGCTGTTGCCTCACACCTCCAGAGACCTGGTTTTGAGTCCTGGCCTAGCTGCTCAGTGTCTCAGTGTCTCAGTGTGTGAGTGTGTGTGTGTGTGTGTGTCCTGGGATGGCATCAATGCCCTGTCCGCGGATGGTTCCTGCCTTGCCCCCTTCTGCCATCCTGCAATTGGATTAAGCAGATTTAGAAAACGAATGTATCAACTGTTTAATATGCTGATTGCTAAACACTAAGTAGGTTTCGCATTTTAGTAAAGGTATCAATAAATACCACATTACAGTATATAGACAAATGGTGTGGACATCCAAATCATGGGTATTAATATGGATTTCGCTCCCCACCTTTGCTGCTACAACAGGCTTTGCTCTTCTAAAAAGGTTTTCCACTAGATTTTGGAACATGACTGTGAGGTTGGCTTTACTTTTGGCTCACTTTTGGCATTCTAGGTGCATTTTCGAGGTGTCTAATAGACTTGAGGTCACGGTTCTGTGCAAGCCAGCCAGGATCTCAATCAGTGTTATATTATACATGTGTTACAAATGAGTGTTACAGTAGCGTTCAGTAATTAGAAGATGTGTCCACAAACTTTTGTCTATATAATGTATGTTCTTGTACTCTGCCTAAAAAAAGTATTGATGCATCCTTTTGTAAATGTAAATGTACTTGTTGCAGAATATAATATCAAATTCAAAAAGGACTGCATTTAAACACATACAGTTGTGCTTGAAAGTTTGTGAACCCTTTAGAATTTTCTATATTTCTGCATAAATATGACCAAAAACATCATCAGATTTTCACACAAGTCCTAAAAGTAGATAAAGAGAACCCAGTTAAACAAATGAGACAAAATTATGTGAACCTCTAGGATTAGCAGTTAGTTTGAAGGTGAAATTAGAGTCAGGTGTTTTCAATCAATGGGATGACAATCAGGTGTGAGTGAGCACCCTGTTTTATTTAAAGAACAGGGATCTGCTCTTCACAACATACGTTTGTGGAAGTGCATCATGGCATGAACAAAGGACCTCAGAAAAAGAGTTATTGATGCTCATCAAGCTGGAAAAGGTTACAAAACCATCTCTAAAGAGTTTGGACTCCACCAATCCACAGTCAGACAGATTGTGTACAGCTGGAGGAAATTCAAGACCATTGTTACCCTCCCCAGGAGTGGTCGACCAACAAAGATCACTCCAAGAGCAAGGCGTGTAACAGTTGACGAGGTCACAAAGGAGCCCAGGGTAACTTCTAAGCAACTGAAGGCCTCTCTCACATTGGCTAATGTTAGTGTTCATGAGTCCACCATCAGAAGAACACTGAACAACAATGGTGTAAAAGCCACTGCTCTCCAAAAAGAACATTGCTGCTCATCTGCAGTTTGGACAATTCAGAAGGCCATTGGAAGAATGTTTAGTGGACGGATGAGACCAAAATAGAACTTTTTGGTTTAAAACAAAAAAATTTGGAGAACGGAAAGAACAGCATTCCACCATAAGAACCTTATCCCATCTGTGAAACATGGTGGTGGTAGTATCATGGTTTGGGCCTGTTTTGCTGCATCTGCGCAGGACGGCTTGTCACCATTGACTGAACAATGAATTCTGAATTATATCAGAGAATTCTAAAGGAAAATGTCAGGACATCTGTCCATGAACTGAATCTCAAGAGAAGGTGGGTCATGCAGCAAGACAACGACCCTAAGCACACAAGCCGTTCTACCAAAGAATGGTTAAAGAAAAATAAAGTTCATGTTTTGGAATGGCCAAGTCAAAGTCCTGACCTTAATCCAACCTAAATGTTGTGGAAGGACCTGAAGCGAGCCGTTAATGTGAGGAAACCCACCAACATCCCAGAGCTGAAGCTGTTCTGTACGGAGGAATGGGCTAAAATTCCTCCAAGCCGGTGTGCAGGACTGATCAACAGTTACAGGAAACATTTAGTTACAGTTATTGCTGCACAGGGGGGTCACACCAGATACTGAAAGCAAAGGTTCACATACTTTTGCCACTCACTAAAATGTAATATTGGATCATTTTCCTCAATAAATAAATGACCAAGTATTATATCTTTGTCTCATTTGTTTAACTGGGTTCTTTTTACTTTTTTTACTTTTTCTCTCTACTTTTAGGACTTGTGATGTTTTAGGTCATATTTATGCAGAAATATCAAAAATTCTAAAGGGTTCACAAACTTTCAAGCCCCACTGTAAGTTATTTCTCTGGATGAAACAAAAGATTAACTAGTCAGAAGATTCGATTTGTTCTCTTGTAATATAAGTGAAAGCATATCACTGTAAATAATAACAAAATTCAGTGAAGAACAGAAAAAGAAAGTCTTGTGAAATATCAGACAGAAAGTACTGCTGCCTGTTGAGCAACACGAAACTTTTGCCACTTAAGCCACTTCCGAGAACCGGTATCACAACCAACACCTGCCCTCCTGTCTATTTATCTGTCTGTCTTTCTCAGATGTGGGTTATGTCCCAGATGACGATACAGAGAGTTTTGTCACCATCTTGCTTGTTATCAGTGGACTTCTACTGCTCTTCAGCATCGCAGGATCAGTTTTTGTCTTCAGATGGCACAAGGTGACATAAAAAAGTAATATTTGGCCATGTAACCTCTGAACTACAAGAGTGAATATACACAGCCCCTGGCAAAAATTACAGAATCACCTCACTTTTGTTGGTGATTGTTCACCTGACGTCCGTACTTCATAACACATAAACAAATTACAGATATGACACCGAGCAATTTTTGTTTAATAAGCCTAATTAACATTCTATTAAACAAAAATGTAAGCTTACCTGATAATTACCTTCATTTTAATTAATGGCATTTCTCCAGATTATATAGAGTAAAAAATATGTAAAAAAAAAATATGGCATAAAAAAAAAAAACAATTAGTAATTTGTTGCTCATAGGGCTTTTATGATGTCCTGAATTCTCTGAGTGATTATACTAACACATCCCACATCCCAAAGATATTAATTAAGTTATTGGTTGCTTTAAATTGGCCCACTGTGAATGTGATTGACTAGTATCGATGTAATCTTGATCCTGTCCCGAATAGCCACTGATGCTGAAAATGACATTAAATAAAACAAACAAACTTTGAATTCCAACCGCTTGTTAAGGTTTGCAAACTCTCCCTTTTAATTGGAGACTAATTTGCATTTTTAGACTTGTGCCAGTATTTGTTGTATAAATGCAAATTACAAGGTGATTCCATATTTTTTCCTCAGTATGTCATTAATTAAAATAATTTAATTCAATTTAATTCACAAAAGCCCGAATGTTCAGCTATTAATCAAAAAGGGTTTGGTGTCATACCTGTTTATTTGTTTATTCAAAAAGTTGTAGTGATTTTTTTTTCAGTAGTTTGTCTTACTTTACTAGTTGTTTATGATCATTTTCTAAATTATCTCAAAGGATTAAATACTGCAACAGTCTATTTTAATTAGTACTGTAGGTTTCGCTGAGGAAAACACAGGGGAAAGAAACAATCTGAACAACAGTACTTCCAAACAAGAAACTTTCAGTAATTAAGGAGGAAAAAGAGTCCTAAAGTGAGAATACAATTCCAGTTATCTGTCAGCAAGAAACACTTGGAGGCTGTGTTTCCTGCTAGAGGATGTATTACTAAATATTAACATTCTGGGGTCCACAAATCTCCAGGACTTCAATTAGATGCCACCTCCATGCCAAGGCTATTTGGAAGGCTTGCCATAAACAGGCTAAGTGGTCAGAAGAGACAAATAGGACCTTTGGAAACAAACACTCAAGCTCTGTTTGGAATAAAAAATGGGACAATAAACTTTATAATTAATAACCTAATCCCAACTGTTATATATGGTTATGTGATGCAGTAGTACTGTTTTAACTCCAAAAGATATGAGATATGAAAAGAAACACTGGCTACCTTTTTCAAGAAGCTACATCTTGTGGTGTGTTCAAATTTGAAGGTTATATATGTTTATATTATATTATAATTACTATATTATGTCAGATTATATATTATAATTATATATGCACAAGGTAAATCATATGCATTAGAAGAAAAGTTTGAATCTTCCCTTATAATAAACAATATGACAATTCTCCATCCTATTTTTTAACCTGTCAAAATATTCTTGAATGCCGTGGTAGTGAGACAAAACAAAAAGTCAAAAAACAATAAAAAAATTCAAGAATCATAGTCAGAATTCATGATCACAAAACAGACAGACAGGGATAACAATCATAACCAGACATTACAGGCAAACATGAGCGAAGGTCACAACAGGAGATCAGTCAAACTTCATACAAGGAATAAAGACTATAGGAAACAAACTAACACAATTAATGAAGGTTTGGTAATGCATGGTTTGGAAATGTAGAACACAGGAGGTCTCATTACAGGTGAGACAAGGGACAGGTTTACTTTAGGCACAGAACATAAGCTTAGTTTAATTCCTTAGTTTTACACTGAAGCTACAACAGTTTTTCTGCTTTTCACAGAAACTGCTTTTCTGGTCTGGATTTTCGAGGCTCCAGTGCCTATCCCCCCAAGAACATAGGGTACAGGCCTAAGCATGTCCATCAACCTAGCGGTTAAGATACTGCACTATGGACCAGAAGGTCCAGGGTTCTAAACCCCCTCTGCCAGGCTGCCACTGTTGGGTCCTTGAGCAAGGTCCTTAACCCACAATTGCCTGGATTGTTAGATTGTATCAATTGTAAGTCACTTTTGATGAGGGTGTCTGCTAAATTACATAAATGCCTGGATGTGATGGGACTGTGGTGGCCTACCGGTTAAGGTACTGGACTATGGACCAGAAGGTCCAGGGTTCAAATCCCACATCTGCCAAGCTGCCTCTGTTGGGTCCTTGAGCAAGGCCCTTATCCCACAATTGTTTGGATTGTAAGATTGTATCAATTGTAAGTCGCTCTGGATAAGGGTGTCTGCTAAATGCTGTAAATGTAAATGTAAATGTGATCCCCTAATCTGCCTGACCTCCCTCAGACACAGCCAAGCATATTAAAGCACTGCAATGCCAAAGCACCCTACAAGGCTAAAGTAGGGCCAAATTATTCAGGTTTTTATTAGCTGTTGTGGCTTTACTTGGATTATGCAGAACCCTTAGCCAACATTCTGGGATTTCAAGTATTACGAAATCTAAAAATGAACAAAGGTTACGAAAGAAGTGTGTAGATCATCACAAACTGACCCAAACTTTCCCTGCTTTACAAACTGCACAGAGTGAATTACATGGGGTTGTCAATGTAATTTCTCCTGAGGGGCTGCATTACTACATTTAGAGTTGGTGGGGGCCAAATAATCAAATCATAAACGAACCACTTAATAACATAAAATGTGCAATAATAATCCAATGCATCTGTCCAATTCTGCTAAAATATGTTCAGCTTGCAAATGTAACAAAGCTGAAATGAAAACTGATTTGGAACTGTTTCATTCAAGAATTAGGATGCAAATCATTTAAATATGCATTCATGCATATTCACCATTTCACAATATAACCATCAACATTTCACCATTCAATCTTGCCAGCGCTACCAAAAATGACACAAATCAACTCCTGAATTCCAAAACCCAAAAAGACCTTTAGCTTGAATACCATTTTAATGATTTTTAACACATTGTCAATTTTCACTGGTTTACTACAAGACGCCTGTCAGTGTAAAATGCAATGGAATTCCAAAACTCATGCCCTAAGGTGTTTAACTTTAATAACAACACGACTGTTCCTACTGACCAGCTTTACCCTATGCTCAGCTTTAGGATTTCCTATAGGACGTTTTAAGCCATTTTAGACTGGAAACAACCTGCAGGCCCAAATGTTTTGCACCCGTGAATTTAATTACAATTGTAAACATTTTACCCCATAAATCACATTTCTATGTTTATATGGGTACATTCATAGTGACAATGCATAGTTTTAATGTCAACAAAAATCTGCTCTGAACAAACAGTGTTTGATTACACTACTTCTTTCAGGCCCCGTTGTCTTCTGAGGGAAATAATGATGGATCAAAAAAACAAAAAAGAAAGAAGAATGCAGATGTGAAGGAAGAAAACTCCACAGCTGAATCAGTGTACACAGTGAGTCTTTTTTTCACTTAACCTTTGTTATTGTTTAGCTATACTTTCTGTTGGTCTACATACCTATCAGGTTTCAAATATATATGGATACTTGTAAAAGTATTTTCATAAATTAATTGTATTTTCATACAGATGACAAACCTCATGATGTTCTTGTCATAATAATGTCACCATTCAGAGTGCAGTGTTACCCATGTGAGACCACATAGACAGCAGAGAGAATTCTGAAACAGGAATTCACATTTTTAAAACAGCTGTATCAGCACCTGCATTTTCAGCTTGCTGAGCTACATGTTTTCCCTTCAAAATGCCTTGAGGTCAGTAAATGATCTGTACAGACTGCTCCACCTCCACAAAATGAAACAGATATGAAACAGATTCCAAAAAACATGAAAAGCAACAAGTACTCAATTTATTTGGACTTCTATTCAGATATCTCTTCTTTCATATACATGTAATGCATAAGAGCCATAATGATATTCCAGAAACTACAGTTTTGAATTACATACACAGTAAGGGAAATGAGGAAGCCCAGCTTCCCATCAAGTTAATTAAAATGTGGGAATGAAATGTTTACCAAAGTGTCTATATATATATTCGCTTTTTTGCCAGGGGGTGAAAGCAAATAATCCTTTACCAGAACCAGAAGTAACAAACAGAATAGTAAAGAAATAAATGAATGCAGAATGAGAAAAGCGAGTGTACAAAAGTCCAATGTGAGTATCAAACAAACCATGAGCACATATTGGCACTGCTCTTACATGCAAGCTCAAAAGTGGCACAAGTGATGTTAGTGACCTCCAATGTGCTTAGGCTCATGATGTGTCCACACACAGAGAGAAACAAAAAACACAATAAATCAAACAATCTGCAGTGCAGGTCGTAACAGCCCTACACACAAACATGAACTCCAATGAAGAGGGTTCACACATTATCATTGAAAAGGTTAGGTCACTGACCAGCAGAACTGCAGAAGGAAACTAGAGAGGTGCATTTCCTGAAGAAAATGCGAGTGTGATTGCCACTTGCAATGGTTGACCCTGAGTCTACCTAAGGGGCCCCATGGGGATCACATGTCACCTCAGATTGCACCCGAGGCCAAGCCTACCGAATTTCATGGCCGTAGGTCAAAAACTGTCTGAGTTATGGTCATTGACATGCCAGGGGCCCCAGTGCCCAGCCGAAGTCCACAGGGGCCCTATGGGCATAACATCTCACCTCAGATTGCACCCAGGACCAAGCCTGACGAATTTCGTGGCCGTAGGTCGAAAACTGTCTGAGTTATGGTCATTGACCCGCCAGGGGCCCCAGTACCCAGCCGGGATCCAAAGGGACCAGACAGGCATCACTTGTCACCTCAGATTGCACCTGGGACCAAGTCTGACTAATTTCGTGGCTGTAGGTCAAAAACTGACTAAATTACGCTCATTGACCCACCAGCGGCCCCAGTGCCCAGCCGGGGTCCACAGGGGCCCTATGGGCATAACATGTCACCTCAGATTGCACCCGGGACCAAGCTTGCCAAATTTCTTGGCAATAGGTTGAGAACTGACTGAGTTATGGTCATTGGCCCGCCAGGGGCCCCAGTGCCCAGCCGGGGTCCACAGGGGGCCCATGGGCATCACATGTCACCTCAGATTGCACCCGGGACCAAGCCTGCTGAATTTCGTGGCCTTAGGTCGAAACCTGACTGAGTTAAGGTCATTGGCCCGCCAGGGACCCCAGTGCCTAGCCAGGGTCCACAGGGGCCCCATGGGCATCACATGTCACCTCAGATTGCACCCGGGACCAAGTCTGCCGAATTTCGTGGCCGTAGGTGGAAAACTGACTGAGTTATGATTTGTTAACTTTGGGCCCATTCATTTCCTATGGGAAAATTTGGGACTTTACAGGGGCCCCTGTCCGACCCTGTCCCAAAGTCCGACAGGAAAGCCCACCATTCCCAACCAGACCGGACGCAATGGCGCTGGAACGGGGTCGATATCTCCAATATTGCGGCAGTTGATACGCGTCGAAAATCTCAGAATGTTCAGAATTGGATAACAATGGTGTGATCGCATATAGGCGATCACACTAATTAAAGGACCACAGAGCAAAGTCACTTCAAGCATAATATTTCTTCAACATGTTTTTCATGACACACGTTTGATTTTTTAACCTCCTATCCAAATCAAAGTCACCAGCCAGAGGACAAAATGGCTACTTGTAAAACCCACACAAAAAGGAATGAACCAAAAGTATCGGTACCAGCCAACAATCAAATTTTCATAGCAGACTGGAGCTTTTCTTAAATGCATTAAATACATCAAATAACTTTCATTATGAAAAAACTATTTCTAGATCTATTTAACATCATTTTATTTCCTGCCTTTACAACAAGTATAACAGGTATGTTTTTATAAAATGCTAATAAGTTTAATTCTAAACTTATGAAGTTTTATTTAAATTCTAAAAATCCCTTCACCTGATTGGCCTTTGTGAGACCTGCTTCCTTTACAAAAAGGTTTTGTATTTATCTCAACGGAATAAGACATTAAAAACCATTGACGCTTTAAATTAATAATGCATGTATATTGTGTTTGTGCCTGGGGTGGGGGTGGGGGGATAGGGGTTTTGGGATTTTGGGTGGGGCTATGGCCCCCCTAAAACAGGTCTAGCTACGTCCGTGGTCATGGGCAATGGCAGTATGTGGCTGTGATATGGACGCTGTACCACAGCTTGGAATGTTGGAATGTTTCTTTCCAAGCCTCTGATGAAGTGGGCGGTAACCAATTCCTCATTAATACACCATGTTCCATAAAGTAAACTACAGAATGTTTCTCTTAGTCTGATTTACTCACCACAAGCAGGAAGCCCCAAAGCACATATGAAACTGGCTGAGCTGCGGTTCTCATGGTTCAAGGGTAAAATAGAATTTGCCTCATCAGTCATGGTTTTCTGCCTCAAGACAGATCGGCTCATCCTTCATAACTTCTTTTTCACACACTGGGTTGTCAGCACACAAGAAGGAATCAGACTGATTGAGCACTTTCTTTGATTCCTTTTGTGCATGTGTCATCACACAAGCTGGGAACACAGCAGGTACTGCTGTGCTGGAAAATCACCACTAATAGCAATGAGATCTATCACAACCACAGGAAGATAGCATAGCTTACTACCTTCTAGGTCATTCCCACAATTCACAGAAATACCACTGACTATTAAATGTGAAGGAACAGCAATTTTTATGTCTCCTGCCAACTCTTTATTCTGCAAATACACATTATGCCATTGTTTCTCATTCCTGGTCCTGGTGTCCCACCACTCTGCACATATTAGGGCTTCTCCTGTTTAAACACAACCACTTTAACAGACTTATTAATGAGCTGAGTATTTGGATCAGGTGTGTTGGGAGCAGGAAAACACTAAAACATGCAGAGCGGTGGGGTGCCAGGACCAGGACTGAGAATTATGCAGAGGCACACGAAAGACTCAAAGATCCACTCCCAGAATTAACACGTCACTGGCACTATAAGAACTGTCTGAAAATGGTAGCGAGCAGTCCAGAATTAATGATTGAGCTGCATCAGTATCCGTCTGTACTTAGAGACACAAAGCCTGGAAAGACAAAAGGCTTGGTTCAGTAGCGGGTTGCAGTGGTGAGCATTCAGTCATACAACTCACATTACTGACCTTCATAACAAAAGCCTGCTGTCTAGCATCCTTGTGCTTCAGTGCAAGGCAGGATGCAATGTAATGACTCATGTTCATGGCAGTACAAACATCCATGCAAGATAGCTTGAGGCAGAGTGGGAGCATGGGAATAATAAGTGTTAGCAACATCTTTTCCAGAAGAGCATCTAGACAGAAAGACAGAAAGCAATGTAGACACATTATTGTGTATTAATACACACGTCTGCTAACATAGCAACATGAGCCAAAGCATTCGTTTTGTGCTCATGTAAATAATGGACCACTTGCTTTAGTGGACACTAATTAAATGCTTTGAACATAAGTAGTTCCTTAAGCTGTTCAAATCTCTCAACTTTACTAGCAGTGCACCATTTCTCAAACAGGACTATTTTGTCTCTAACTAATTACAAATGTGTTTGCATAGGTTTTTTTTAGCTAACTTGCTAAAAGGCTTGCTGATAAGTCTGAAGAACATTTTCATAGGCACGAAGCACTGTAGCCTTCATCAAATCACAATTCAAACTCAAGTGTAAGAGCAGAGCAACGTTACTGAGCTTGGCTTAATATAATAGTTTTCAAATAATAGTTTTCAAAGTGTACAGGCTCAGTTAAGCATAGTTGCGATGTGCTCAAAATAAGCATCAAGCATTAAAATAAGCATTGGGAAATAAGCATCAAGTTCATGCTCCCTAAACACAGGAACTAATACAATGTGGTGACTTTTTTCAAAATTACAGGGGGGGTCTGATTTGGAGTGTTGATGCAGGCATGCTATGTGCATCAATGTCTATGAAGGTGGGAGAGACAGGCATATAGGAGTGGATACTCCATGGTCAAAGCTCCTTCTCCCAAATTGTACCTGCTAGTCCTGTTGCTAGCTTTAGAAAATGTTTGAAAATGTTTGGAGTCCTACAACCAGCTCTGACATCTCTGAAGATTAGTCAGAATGAGAAACTCCTGAGGGAGAAATCACCCCTATTAGTCAAGTCAGATCTATTTATATAGCGCTTTTTACAATGGAGCATTGTCTCAAAGCAACTTTACAAGTTTAGATTATTTCCTAATAACTACGTCCATTCCCAAATTGAGCAAGCCTAGGGCGACAGAGGCAAGGAAAAACTCCCTTAGTGTTATAGGAAGAAACCTTGGGAGGACCAAGACTCAAAAAGGGACCCAACCTCCTTGGGCGGCGTAGAAGATAAATCTAAGAGCGAAACTAAAGTCATGGAGTCAAAGTTCGAATAAAATTTGAAGTCGGCATTAAGTGGCCCGGGTATGGTGTGGCTGGAGCTGATGACGGGAGCAGCTTGAGTGGAGCTGCAGCGGTTGAACATCATGTGTGGGGCTGGAACCGGAACACAGCTCGGAGAAAACGGAAAATGCAATTAGTTATTGATTAAGAGCACAGTGTCTATTAACAATCACTGATGCCATGTCAATCACTGATGCCATGTGTAGCATGAGACCCCGGCAGCATTAGCTATAGCAGCATAGCTAGAAAGAGAAGAACTGGTAGGAAACACAGCCAAGAGGGATCACATGAGACATTGGCAACCCCACGGGAGGCAGAAGACAGCAACCCAACGTCTCTGATCACCATAAGACTCTTTGACTATGAACCCCCAGCTCTGCCCTTATTCTAAGGCAAGGATGCACGAGTCAAGATCACGAGGACCGAAGCCCAGTTCAGCCAGACCACCCACTTGACACTCCCGGCTAGCGGACAAGGCAGGCAGGCCAGAACATGACTTCAGACTCCAGCCCCAGTGACCCAAGCCATGCATCCTGGTCTAAATCTAGTTAAAAGCCTGTGTAAATAAGTATGTCTTTAGCCTAGACTTAAAACTTTGGAGAGTGTCTGAATCTCGAACGAAAGTGGGAAGTTTATTCCATAGTTGGGGGCCATGTATGAGAAAGCCTTTCCCCCGGCTGAATTAAGTACGATCTCCTGAACCACCAATGCCTGATAGAGCTTAGTTTTTGCATATGGACATATTGGACATATTGAAAAGAAAATCAGCAATCCATAACAAATTGTCCTTACAACATTTATCAAACTGCTCCAATAAGAGAGCAAAGTGTTCCTGAGCACCCTCAGAACTAACTACCTAACCAAGTGTCGTGCTCAAGGCCACGTTAAGTTCTTCAGAGGAGTGTCGTGCTCAAGGCCGCATTAAGCTCAAACTCGAACACAAAGTTTTCGAAGTGCCCCTCCTGATATTAGCTAAATCTCCACTCAGGATAACCTCCAAACACAAAAAGACAAAACAACAAACAGTGCCATGAAAGAATGACTGGAATCTAGCACAACCCAATTGTGACACATCTAACATTTCAAGGTGCTCAGTCAACACAACTCTGCTTGTCACCAAAGACAGTGATCACTTTTATATATGATAAGAAAAACCTGGATTAGTGCCCATATTCTGGCAGGTACCAGCCAAGTGCTGGGACACCAGTACAGGAAAAAAGAAAGGAGAAAATCAGCCAACAATACCAGTGACCACACATAACCAAAAAGAACACAGAAAACCTATCTGAATTGCAAAAGCCAGTCTGAATTGTAAATGAGTCTGAGTCAGAATAAGCAGAAGTCAGTAACCACAATCACAAAGTTGTTTGTTTATTTATGTTTGTTTATTTAATGTCACTTCAGCATTCAGCAATAGCATTAATGGCTATTCATGACAGGAGCAAAGTTACATCAACTCTAGTCATACAGTGGTGTGAAAAGGTGTTTGCCCCTTCCTGATTTTTTTTTTTTTGCATGTTTGTAACACTTAGAGTAAACACAAAATGCAGTTTTTAAATGAAGGTGTTTATTATTAATGGAGAAAGAAATCCAAACCTACATGGCCTGTGTGGAAAAGTGATTGCCCCCTTGTTAAAACATAACTTAACTATGATTTGTCACACCTGAGTTCACTGTCTCTAGCCACACCCAGGCCTGATTATTGCCACGCCTGTTCTCAATCAGGACATCACTTAAATAGGACCTGCCTGACAAAGTGAAGTACACCAAAAGATCCTTAAAAGCTACACATCATGCCGAGATCCAAAGAAATTCAGGAACAATTGAGAAAGAAAGTAACTGAGATCTATCAGTCTGGAAAGGGTTATAAAGCCATTTCTAAAGCTTTGGGACTCCAACGAACCACAGTGAGAGCCATTATCCACAAATGGCGACGACATGGAACAGTGGTGAACCTTCCCAGTAGTGGCCGGCCGACCAAAAATACCCCAAGAGCGCAGTGACGACTCATCCAAGAGGTCACAAAAGACCCCACAACAACATCCAAAGAACTGCAGGCCTCACTTGCGTCAGTTAAGGTCAGTGTTCATGCCTACACCATAAGAAAGAGACTGGGCATAAATGGCCTGCATGGAGTTCCAAGGCAAAAACAACTGCTGAGCAAAAAGAACATTAAAGCTTGTCTCAATTTTTCAGAACACATCTTGATGATCGCCAAGACTCTTGGGAAAACATTCTGTGGACTGACGAAACAAAAGTTGAACTTTTTGGAAGGTGTGTGTCCCATTACATCTGGTGTAAAATTAGCACAGCATTTCAGAAAAAGAACATTATAGCAACAGCAAAATAAGGTGGTGGTAGTGTGATGGTCTGGGGCTGTTTTGCTGCTTCAGGACCTGGAAGACTTGCTGTGAGAAATGGAACTATGAATTTTGCAGTCTACCAAAAAATCCTGAAGGAGAATGTCCGGCCATCTGTTGGTGACCTCAAGCTGAAACGAACTTGGGTTCTGCAGCAGGACAATGATCCAAAACACACCAGCAAGTCCACCTCTGAATGGCTGAAGAAAAACATGAAGACTTGAGTGGCCTGTCAAAGTCCTGACCTGAATCCTACTGAGATGCTGTGGCATGACCTTAAAAAGGCCGTTTATGCTCAAGAAACCTCCAATGTGGCTGAATTACAACAATTCTGCAAACATGAGTGGCCAAAATTCCTCCACAACGCTGTAAGAGACTCATTGCAAGTTATCACAAACGCTTGGTTGCAGTTGTTGCTGCTAAGGGTGTTAAACCAGTTATTAGGTTAAGGGGGAAATTACTTTTTCACACAGGGCCATGTAGGTTTGGATTTTTTTCTCCCTTAATAATAAACACCTTCATTTAAAAACTGCAATTTGTGTTTACTTGTGTGGTCTTTGACTAATAGTTAAATTAATTTGATGTGTGACAAACATGCAAAAAAATAGGAAATCACGTAGGAGGCAAACACTTTTTCACAGCACTGCACACGTTCACACTGAGCCAATTTAAAGCAACCATTTAACCTAATGCTTGTCTTTGGAATGTGAGCGGAAACTGGAGTACCCAGAGTAAACCCACAAGGACACAGGGAGGACATGCAAACTCCACACAAGTACAAGGTCGGGATAGAAACAGGGATCTCTGGAGCCACAATCAACAAGTACCACCATAGTAAAGAAGAGAATGCAAGCTTACAAAAAATGAAGTTTTAAGCAAGTGTCAAAGCAAGACAGCCCACAAAAAACGATTACTGAAGCAAAGTCTACTTGCAAATGAGTATGAAAACTGTTTCCAAACAGTTTCGAACAAGCACATTGCACAAGCACAAAGCTATCCACAGTTCTCACCTACAGCCTCAAAAACAGAAGCAGTGACATCAATGACCTCCAGCAAACTCTGGCTCATGTGACATACCCACACAGACAAAAAAACACAATAATTTGTGTGACCCGCAGAAGTCCTAAAATATTGGATTTGGAATTTGACTGGACCATTCCAAAACATAAGCGTTCCAAAACACAAATGTATTCTTCATTAACCATTCTTCGGTAGAATGATTTGTGTGTTTAGGGTCGTCTTGCTGCATGATCCGTGTTCTCTTGATATTCAGTTAACAGACAAATCTCCTGACATTTTCCTGTAGAATTTGTCAGAATTTATTTTTCCATCATTTATGACATGCTTTCCTGGCCCAGATAACACAAAACAGGCCCAAGCCATGATACCACCACCATGTTTCACAGATGGGACAAGGTATGCTGGAATGAGCTGTTTTGCTTTCTCCAGACATATGTGGTGGAACGCGGCGAATAAACCTCACTTACTTCAGACTGGAAAGAAGATGATCAGTGAGATGAGAGGAAAGACACAAGACAGTTGTATTGTTACTCATCTGAAGGTTTATTGAAGTAAGAATCATAGGTATACATGGTTCTAAGAGCGAGTAGTCCCTTGCTACAATTTACAATTGGTTCAAAGGGGTGATAAGTATAGATAACGTATATGCAGCTTAAGTAAGGGGGTGAAAGTGGAGTGGTTCAGGGTATTATCCCAAAGAATTATGGATCCGGGCCCCAAGGTTGGCTCTGTGACGTCTAGCAGACAAAGAACATCTGGTACCGCGATAACACCATCCTTGAGTTCCCAGGACATAGCTTGCAAGAAAACAACTTTGTTAGACACAGCCGAAAGTTAAACATATTACAACCTGTCACATATTTTCTATTACATTCCCTACTTTTTATCATTCATTGACAACACAAAACAAGCAGCGACCTAAAAAAAACAATAACCGACTGCGGTGTGAAGTCCTCACAATGTTGAAATTGTCAGTCCTTCCACCATCAATGTGAGACTGAAAATAAATCAGAAAACAAGCCGGAAAAACTCAAGGGTGCTCCTTAATACTGTTAATTACTCTAAACAGTTTCATACTGCACGTCATTGTGATGTCTGTTAAATGATGGACTGTGGTAGTCTAGCGGTTAAGGTACTGGACTCTGGACCAGAAGGTCCCGGGTTCAAATCCCGCCTCTGCCAAGCTGCCACTGTTGGATCCTTGAGCAAGACCCTTAACCCACAATTGCTTGGATTGTAAGACTGTATCAATTGTAAGTCGCTCTGGATAAGGGCGTCTGCTAAATGCTGTAAATGTAAATGATGCTGTTTTTGTCAGGACAGGAACCCTGTTTGATAGCAAGCTCCTGAAAGAGCAAGGAAATTATAATCAATATTAATAAAAAAGGAAGAAAGGGAGAAAAAAACACTTAAAGTTTTGTGGAATGATGATTCTCACAGTCATCGGAAATGCAAACATAACATATAACGCTTGTCATTTAACCCAAAAGTTCTGTTTTGGTGTTATCCATCCACAAAACATTTTTCAAATAGTCTTCTGGCTTGTCCACATGATCTTAGTAAGTAGTAACTGCTAATCCTATAGGTTTACATAGATCTTCGGCTAGCACAGTGGAGCATGAATAGTTTGAAGAAAATATGTTAATGTTTTAGTATATGTTACGGTTTCCAGTTGATTGCTCACTCTAAATTGGCCCAGGACTAGTGTGTTGGTATAATCTTTTGCCTGTCGTGAATATAACCATTGGGGCTGATTCGACATTAAATAACACTAATAAACAACCAAACAACGTGTCGTTTTTTTACTAAATCCTTACTTATACCTGGGCTTTGCCTTTATAACATCACCAAGCCTGTCAGGAAAGGATTCTAGCAGTGCCTTGAAATTGAGCTCCTGTAAGTTTTACAGGGTATGATATTCAGCTTGAGTTTGTGGTGCCTCTTTAGGCATTTAAATAATCCCACAATTTTTTATAGGACTGAAGTTAGTTGATTTTGCTGGCCAGTCACTAAATTTGAGACACTTTGGCATCCTCTGACATATATCCTTTTGCTAAATGTGACGACACAATTTTGACACTGTGACATCCTTCCCCCAACTCCATCCAGGAAAAGAAAGTAAGATCATAACAGTCCAGTCTTACTTAAGTTACAGTGCTCAGTAAGTACCAAATTGACTAATCCTACATATCTTACTGATCTCCTAAACCACTTTTGCTCACACTGAGCACTTTTTTCAGCAAAGGCAAGCCTCCTATTAATTATTATAATTAAATGCAACTCAGCTTCTGGAAGTTGTTGTCAATGTTAAATTCTGGAAAAATGTTTCAGATTATATTAGGAATGTCAGCTCTATAGGTCTTTTAAAAAACACTAAAAGGCATATAGCATTCCTAAAGATGTTCAGGCATTTGACTTGTATTGTTTTTATGAACAAATTACATTTTTTGTCTTCAATTTTCTTTTTTGATACATAGACGGGACATTAAAATATGTTTTAGAATGTGTAAACAGTTGTGAACTGTCGTGGCCTGGCAGTTGACGTACTGGACTATGGACCAAAAGTTCCAAGGTTCAAATCCCACCTCTACCAAGCTGCTAGTGTTGGGTCCTTGAGCATCACCCTTAACTCACAATTGCTTCGAATGTAAGAGTGTATCAATTGTAAGTAGCTCTGGATAGTGAGAGGCTGAAAGCAACAAGTAAAATCAAAAAGTCAGTGTAAGTTGTGGCTTCACTCATTATCAGCTCTGTTATTATCAATAGGCTTCTGGTGCAGTATATTTCAGTACTGGTGCAGCATTTGCGGTAGTCCAGACAGAGACATTGCTCACTATACTGTCTGACTTCCTCTATTTGAGAAATTGCTGAATGCATCTTGTATCACCATCTTTTATTTTCAGTTTGGTTTTGCTGCAACTGGTGAATTTGTGTAAACGTTATCTGTAGACGATAACCAAAATCTGACCTCAGCGTGAAGGGCTATGATGTCTAGCCAAACACTAGAGGCGGCTTGACTTTTATTAGTGTTTGCCATAACTGATAAACTTTCCTTTCAACTTTTGTAATGAGAGTAATTCTACCCCAAAAATATTGCCTTTATTACATAATATATTAGCAACATTATTAACCAGATATAGCCTGCTAAAAAATTAGCATATATTGTGTTTTGGGCGCACTGGATGCTGGTATTGTCAGTACAGTTGTCACCAGCAAGGGATATGCCCAGACCGCATACTGGTCAACCAACTTATCCAGCAAATGCTACCAGCATAGCCAGCAAGCTAAACCAGCACTGAACCAAAACCACTACTATGTTTTGTAACTAAAATCACTAGTCAAGTTCAGTTGCTAGCCAACTCTCTTCTTAAGCCTAAGACTCTGAAACCTCTGAACTCAGTAGAGGCCGATCTAGCTGTAGGGTCGAAATCTTGTGTGTATTTGCTGAGTTTTTATTATGTGAGCTCCACGGTACAGTCGTTCTGCAGTTTTTCACGTGTGTCTTCGCCCCCTCTGCTGGCCAAACTAGGCATAGCGTGGCATTAGACTTGAAATTGTTCATTATTTCTGTGCTTTTAATATTTTATTGTTGCTAGAGGAATATCTTGATAAGGTTTGGCCTCTTTCCATTTTTCAGTATATTCACAGTGCTCACAGGGGGCTCTGGCACCTATAACTAGAAAACTCAGTCATCATACAGTGGGGCAAAAAAGTATTTAGTCAGCCACTGATGCAAGAAAGATGAGATATGTCTGTAATTTTCATCATAGGTACACTTCAGCTATGAGAGACAAAATGAGAAATAAAAATCCACGAAATCACATTGTAGGATTTTTAAAGAATTTAATTGTAAATTCTGGTGGAAAATAAGTATTTGGTCAATAACAAAAGTTCAACTCAATACTTTGTAACATAACTTTGTTGGCAATGACAGAGGTCAAACGTTTCCTGTAAGTCTTTCACCAGGTTGGCACACACTGTAGCTGGTATTTTCCTCCTCCATGCAGATCTCCTCTAGAGCAGTGATGTTTTGGGGCAACACACAGACTTTCAACTCCTTCCACAAATTTTCTATGGGGTTGAGGGTCTGGAGACTGGCTAGGCCACTCCAGGAGCTTGAAATGCTTTTTATGGAGCCAATCCTTCGTTGCCCAAGCAGTGTGTTTGGGATCATTGTCATGCTGGAAGACCCAGCCACGTTCCATCTTCAATGCTCTCACTGATGGAAGGAGGTTTTGGCTTAAAATCTCATGATACATGGCCCCGTTCATTCTTCCCTAACACGGATCAGTCGTCCTGTCCCCTCTGCAGAAGAAAAAAGAAAAACAGCCCCAAAGCATGATGTTTTTCTACCCCCATGCTTCACAGTAGGTATGGTGTTCTTGGGATTGTTGCAACTCAGCATTCTTCTTCCTCCAAACACGACAAGTTGAGTTTTTACGAAAAAGTTGTGATATTATACCACATGATATTCTCCAAATCCTCTTCTGGATCATCCAATGCTCTCTGGCCAAACTTCAGACGGGCCTGGACATGTACTGGCTTAAGCAGGGGGACACACACCTGGCACTGCAGGATCTGAGTCTCTCTCTGTGTAGTGTGTTACTGATGGTAGCCTTTGTTACTTTGGTCCCAGCTCTCTGCAGGTCATTCATCAGGTCCCTCTGTGTAATTCTGGGATTTTTGCTCACTGTTCTCATGATCATTTTGACCCCACGGGATGAGATCTTGTGTGGGGCCTCAGATCGAGGGAGATTATCAATGGTCATGTATGTCTTTCATTTTCTTACAATTGCTCCTACAGTTGATTTATTCACACCAACCCGCTTGCCTATTGTAGATTCACTCTTCCCAGCCTGGTGCAGGTCTACAATTTTCTTCCTGGTGTCCTTCGACAGATCTTTGGTCTTGGCCACGGTTGAGTTTGGAGTCTGACTGTTTGAGGCTGTGGACAGGTGTCTTTTATACAGATAACGAGGTCAAACAGGTGCCATTAATACAGGTAATGAGTGGAGGACAGAAGAGCTTCTTAAAGAAGAAGTTTCAGGTCCGTGAGAGCCAGATATCTTGCTTCTCTGTGGGTGACCAAATACTTATTTTCCACCATGATTTACAATTAAATTACAATTAAATTCTTTTTAAAAAAGCATTTTTTTTCTTCTCATTTTGTCTCTCATAGTTGAAGTGTACCTATGATGAAAATTACAGACCTCTCTCATCTTTCTAAGTAGGAGAACTTGCACAATCAGTGGCTGACTAAATACTTTTTTGCCCCACTGTACATGACTGTAACTATGACACTGAACTGAGACACAATTTCTGGTGAGACACATTTTTGTGAATGTAGGCTGGAACTTCTTTTAGACACCAGTTGACCTAACACATATATTTGGAATGTGGGAATAAACTTGAATACACAGACAAGATCCACGCAGACACTGAGAACATAGAAAAAACATGCTACCCATTGCAGTACTATAACACCAGGAAATGCATTAGTGGATTGAAATAGAAATTCAGATAAGTTTTTGAAACTCTGGAATAAAAATGATCTCACTCATTCTCACAGGCATTGGGACCCAGGCAAGTCTCCATTTATGATGTGCTGAATGTAGACAACGTAAGGAGAGAAAGCACAGAGAAACGGAACGCAAAGGAAAAGGTTTGTCTAGGTCTCAAATCAGAATGAGTTTGCAAATGTCAAAATAATCTCTGCAGCCATATATTGTATGTGAAATATTCTTCTGTGTGACAAGCATTGTTTCTCTTTCAGGCAAAGACTTCTCCAGTGGTGGAAGGGCACTTTGAATCTGTCTATGAAAACTATTAATTACCTACTAATGTTTGTGTGTATATAAAATATATCAATATCTTTACAACATTTAGATTCTGCTATAAACTGTTTCCTAAAATGTTTAACTGTTTCCTGTCATTGTTTAACAAAAACGATGGAGGCATCGAGGCAATGAGTGTAAGCCCAGGGTGGTGTGGAAATGTGGGCTGCAATGGTTTTTGATGTGCCAGGGACATGTCTGTCTTCTGTGTAATATCCCAGATCTCCCAAGCCATGCCAGGTACAGTTTCACCAGTTTAACTGCTGGGTCTGAGTGTCTTCATGTGTTACTACAGAATCAGAAAATTATTTTTTAGACCACTATGTTTTTATTTAATTTTCAGATACAGCACACACAAAGTTTTAGGCAGCCTAGTGTACATTTTGTCTTATTATTTATGTCTTCTGTATACATATGCCAAATTTAAGTCATCCAAGATGTCCTTATAAATCTGTGCAACAGTAAATTGTATTAATGCACTTTTCTGCTCTTTAAAGAAATGTGTCATAAATTAGAAAAGCTTCATTAGCATGTTTAAAGACAGACTGAAAGTGAAGCTGTTTTAAGTATGATGAACACATCTTGTACATGTACTGTTACTGGAACTGGAAAAAAACAATACATTTGTACAAGAAAAGAACATGTACTTTATGTGACTGAATGGCAGGAAATAAAATAATGAATTCATGGTGTATTGAACCCTTTTATTGTATTATTATTTATTTATGAACATCTTTAAACCCAGCTGTTTGCTGGTCAAGGCCCAGCACCTATCTCCGGAGATCACAGGGTACAAGCGTAAGTAGGCCCTGGATGAGACTCCAGGTTGTTGCAGAGCTGTGTATGGGTCACTGAAGCAGCCAAAGGGGATGGTCACCTGACTACCCCCTTCCTCAGACACAGCCTATCACGTCTGCACATTCTGGAAGGCATCCCCAGCTCTTAAACATGGGTCCTTGTGGTGGTGGGTTAGTGTACTAGACCGCTGATCACCTGAGCACCCTAAAGGTTTGGAGGTAATATTTGTAATTAATGTAGTCAAAATTTTATTAAAGGTTGAATATAGTATGTTACTGTATGTATGTATAACGTATATTAAATAATTCTTATTTGTTGTTTCATTTTTATAAACAAAATAATCCAAACTAAAGAAATATGATGAGGAGGGCATTTCCTTGGACTGAATCATGCAGGGAAATAGGAAAGTAACAAGATCCCAAAAACAGGAAAGAATGTATGTACCTGTACAGGCATTGTAGGATGGAAAAGGCTGGTGTGAAAATCCCAAAACGAACAGGATACATACACACACTTGTGGTAGACACCATACAAAAGTGAGATCAGATAAAAGTGCAAAGATGACTATCACAGACAATTTGCAAAACAACCAAGAGGAGGGTAAAAACTCAGACAATGTTTAGAATCTGAATTTAGTTCAGCTAAGGAAAAAGCAAGCCTAGGTACAAAGCACATGACAATTGGATGCAAAATCTGGCCTAAATGCCTGTGCCTAATGAGCTGAAAACTGATTTAGCTGTTCAAAACTGAGGTACAGCACCTCTTGACCTAAACAGCACCAGGGAGGCTGTCTGAGAGCCTCTTGACATTACAGAGCCAACAGTTGCTCTTTATTATTAATTGGATTTCTAGCTGATGAGGGATGAAAATCATACTACATGTTTTGATTACATTCCCCTGACTGGATTCAATAGGACTACATTTAAAACTGATTCTAGAAGTTTTTTAATGCTATGACTATCTAAACTGATTACTGCACGAATACAAATAATACATAAAACTAAGAAAGATATATTTTGTGTGTAATATGGAAGCCATATTGATTTTCATCCCCTTCCATCGTTAGGAAAATTGGGCAGCCCAGTTTTATCTTCCTGACCATGTTACTTCCATTGTTACCCAGTTATGTAATCTTGGTGTAATGTTTGATTCCTTAGTTTCATTTGATGCCCATATTAAAAAATTTTCATTGGATTTCATTTGATGCTCATACAAAAACAGCTTTGTTCCACATTAAAGATTATCATACTGTGTCCCTCTCTTTCCCATTCTGTAGCCACGACGCTCGTTTATGCTTTTATTACATTTAGGCTGGACTGCTGAAATTCTCTTCTGTTTGGGCTTCCTACTTGTGGCCTAAAGAGGCTACAATGTACAAAGAATTCAGTGGCCAGGGTATTCATGCACACCAGATCCTCTGAGCATATATCCCTTATGCTTAAACATCTGCACTGGATTCTGGGTTGTTTCCGTATTCAGTATAAATTCCTTCTTCTGGTTTTTAAATATCCATGGTCTGACTCTTTCTTACCTCTGAAACTTGTTGGCTAAGCACGCTCCTTCTTGTTCTCTCCGGTCCTCTGATTTGCTTTCTGTCCCTCCCTCCAGGTTACGCACATTTGTTGATAGAGCTTTTAGTGTTGCAGGTCCAAAACTCTGGAACTCTCTCTCACTGCATCTCTGTGTGTGTACGTCGCTATCCTCTTTTAAACACCAATTAAAGACATGACTTTTCAGATTGCCTTTCCAAATACGTAGTTTTTATTATTTTTTATTATTTTGCCATCATTGTTATTTTAATGTAAAATATTATTATTATTATTATACTGCTTGGATTATACATCAAATACATCAAAGCTATAGTAAATGAACAATGTTAAGAATTTGCAGACTTTGTACAGAAATTAGACTTATTAAACTTAGACTTATTAAGCTGGGCTCAGACCCAGGTACAGAGAAAAACTGACTTTGATAACTGTACTGGCATCAGAACATGTTCATTGGAGAAGATCCTAAAGATAAATATGACTAAAACATCATCAGATGTTCACAAAAGTCACATTTTCACACAATATCTTTTATGACCAATAATAATATATAACAACATTTTAATAGCAATTCAGAACTTCTTGTGTCAGCTAAATTACTACGATATGTTCACTTGGTATGGAATTGTATTTCTAAAATGCCCACTGTTCAGGATGCCATCCAGTATAACACGTTAGTGGACAGAATAGTGGGCTCAATGTTATTAAAGCATCCATAGGTTATAGAAAATGGGGAGTGTGGATTGTGGGTTTCATTTGTAAATTGATGGTAGAATGATGTACATACCTGAATGTATATAGAAACACAAAAATATGAAAGCTCTTCGGCTAATCAGCTAATTCAGCTAATGGGACTGTGGTAGCCTAGTGGTTAAGTTACTGGACTTTGGAGCAGAAGGTCTAGGGTTCAAATCCCACCTCTACTTCAAGGGCCACTAATGGGTCCTTGAGCAAGACCCTTAATCCACAAATGCTTAGATTGTAAGACTGTATAAATTGTAAGTGGCTCTGCATAAGGGCGTCTGCTAAATGATGTAATAAGCTGCTAAACTCCCTCATTTATTATGAACGTAGCTATGCTAAACTTCAGACCGAAAATTTCGCGTTGAGTGGAATGTGCAGTATATTTGGCGACTCTGTTCTTTTAATACTGCACCACGATAAGTGAGATCTCAACCAATCAGAAATCAACAGCTCTGCTCGGTAACCAATAGGAACACAGTTGATCTGGTTTACTAATATCAACAATGGCGGCCGAGGGAGACTTTCTGATGCGCTATCGAGCGGTGTCGAACAAGCTTAAAAAGTAAGACCTGTCTGTGTTGAAATATCCGTTTAAAATAGAACTAGAGCAATATTACAACATGTACGTTTTACTTCATAAGTCCTAACGCTTACAGTAACTCTAACTAGTAAATACATAGCCAGTTGTCTGGCTAGGATAAGCTATGCAGCGTTACTTGTCTACTAAATCTATTTACACAATGTCAGGATTTGCTGTTTTGTAATTAAATGCTTCCGTAGTAAGTGTGATTGAATTAATACTTTTTAAGAGTTTAAGGAATGTCTCGATAGCTAAATATCCGGCATGTGGCTAGCTGACAGACTGTTGACAGCGAGAGAGGCGTTGTGGACAGGTATGCGTCGCTTAACGTCCACGATACGTCCTATGAAATTGCACGTTAAGCGATCTGGAGGTTGTTCAACACCATACTGTATCCTATATATAATTATGTACGTTGCGAAGACACAGCACTTCTTACTCCGCTTGTTTGTGTCCCCACCATGTAATCCCGAGTAGTAATACCAGCCAAATGTCGCTGAGTGTTTAGCAAAGATTTGCTTTTAGTAAAACGTTCTGCATGAGAGGCTGTGCGGTACCACGTGTCATTATAACTTCTGTACTAGATAACAGGTAATGTATTTGGCAAGGTAATTCTTGTAAATTTACTACTGGTTTTTCTCCTTATAGGCGTTTTCTTCGGAAGCCAAATGTTGCAGAAGCAAGCGAACAGTTTGGTCAGTATGTTATTAACTATATCTTTAAGTGTCAAACCTACAGCCTGAATCCTTGTATCTAATGGTCTTCTTCTCTGTAGGTCAGTTAGCTAAAGAGCTAAGGCAGCAGGACTGTTTGCAGTATGCAGCCTTCTGTAACCTGGCCATGGCTCGGTAAGTGCTCATAGAGAGGTGATACAGTTACTGCATTTAGTTTTAAACACCGTTATCCAGAGTTAATCAGTAGCATCATGGTGGAGCTAGGAATTGAACTTATAACCTTCTGATTAGTTGCTTAGATCAACCTTCCACAACATTTCGATTGGATTATTTATTGAGGAAAATGATCCAATATTACATATTAGTGAGTGGCAAAATTATGTGAACCTTTGCTTTCAGTATCTGGTGTGACCCCCCCTGTGCAGCAGTAACTGTAACTAAATGTTTCCTGTAACTGTTGATCAGTCCTGCACACCTGGCTTGGAGGAATTTTAGCCCATTCCTCCTTACAGAACAGCTTCAGCTCTGGGATGTTGGTGGGTTTTCCTCACATTGCTCACTTCAGGTCCTTCCACACATTTCCATTGGATTAAGGTCCAGGACTTGACTTGGCCATTCCAAAAATGAACTTTATTCTTCTTTAACCATTCTTTTGGTAGAACCACTTGTGTGCTTAGGGTCGTGTCTTGCTGCATGACCCGCCTTCTCTTGAGATTCAGTTCATGGGGCAGATGTCCTGACATTTTCCTTTTAGAACTTCTCTGATATAATTCAGAATTCATTGTTCCATCAATGATGGCAAGCTGTCCTGCCCAGATGCAGCAAAACAAGCCCAAACCATGATACTAACCACCACCATGTTTCCACAGATGGGATAAGGTTCTTATGCTGGAATGCAGTGTTTTCCTTTCTCGCCCAAACATAACGCTTTTCTTGTTAAAAAAACCAAAAAGTTCTATTTGGTCTCATCCGTCCACAAAACATTTTCCAATGACCTTCTGGATTGTCCAACGTGATCTTTAACAAACTGCAGATGAGCAGCAATGTTCTTTTTGGAGAGCAGTGGCTTCTCCTTGCAACCCTGCCATGCACACCATTGGTTGTTCAGTGTTCTTCTGATGGGGGACTCATGAACATTAACATTAGCCAATGTGAGAGAGGCCTTCAGTTGCTTAGAAGTTACCCTGGGGTCCTTTGTGACCTCGCCAACTATTACACCCCTTGCTCTTGGAGTGATCTTTGTTGGTCGACCACTCCTGGGGAGGGTAACAATGCTCTTGAATTTCCTCCATTTGTACACAATCTGTCTGACTGTAGATTTGGTGGAGTCCAAACTCTTTAGAGATGGTTTTGTAACCTTTTCCAGCCTGATGAGCATCAACAACTCTTTTTCTGAGCTCCTCAGAAATCTCCTTTGTTCGTGCCATGATATACTTCCACAAACGTGTTTTGAAGAGCAGACTTTGATAGATCCCTGTTCTTTAAATAAAACAGGGTGCTCACTCACACCTGATTGTCATCCCATTGATTGAAACACCTGACTCTAACTTCACCTTAAAATTAACTGCACTTATACTTATATAAAAATACAAAAGTTGTAGTTTTCAACTGGACTGTAAGCAGCCATGTTTATATGACGTCATGTGCTAAATTTGAGGTTAAGAAAAACTTCCGACTTTCTGTGTAGGAATTCCCAGTTGAGGTTTACTTTTTGTAATTTGTCGATCATGATGGCTTCCAAGCTTCCATTGAACAGACTGTATTATGTTGTACTAATTCGCAAAACATTGAGAACTGATGATGTCATTTGTGCTGTTTTGTTGTCACTGTTGCTTTGGCGGTGGCTCCATCTTGCACTTTTCTAGTGCACTTACATTTACAGCATTTAGCAGAGCTTACAGACTTACAATTGGTACAGTCTTACAATCCAAGCAATTGTGGGTTAAGGGCATTGCTCAAGGACCCAACAGTGGCAGCTTGGCAGAGGTGCGATTTGAACCCTGGACCTTTTGGTCCATGGTCCAGTACCTTAACCGCTAGGCTACCACAGTGCACTTGAATGCTGTGCTTTGGCTCTGTTGCTGTTTAGTGTAAATGGGGCTTGAGCCATAGCCGTTGTATATAACACTGCATTCACACTGAAGCAGTGAGGAAGTTCAATTTGAGGGGGCAGCTTACCTGGAACAGGAACTCCTGAAAGAAGGAATCTTGAAATAAGAACAGCAACGCAGTCTTATGAGAGAATGACTATAAAATTGCTTATCTTTCCAGTTTACAGCTTACAGATTCACAACTGATTCCTTCTGCAGGTGTGAGCAGACTCTCTTCAATGCCCCCGGTGAGGCGCTGGCTCTGACCGATGCTGCCCGACTCTTTCTAGCTTCTGAGCAGGAGATTCGAGGGCTGCAAGCCCCAGGCTTTGACGAGCATCTGCAGGCTGCGCTCAACTGTTACAGCTTTGCCATTAAGGTACTGCTTATTTTCTACTGAGCTTTTTCAGTGTGACCTCACACTGATATTTATGTGAAACTGAAAAGAACGGTGTCTGCATTTGACAATTCCAACGTTTTACAGGTCTATATTGAGATGAATCAGCCAGTCATGGCTGCCAGTCTTTCTCTTGAACTTGGAAAAGCTCTGAAGGTAGGAGTCATCAGCTGGACACACGGGTAAAGCGGTTTGTCTCAAAGTCACAGATATAGATACATTATTAGTATTTTTTGTGTGCAGGAGATGAATAGGCCTGGGGAGGCTATAGTCCACTTTCAGAGAGCTGCAGAGCTTCAGTCTCAGATGCCTATAGAGGCCCTGCTGTCCCTAGAAGAAATGGCTTCCTGTAAAATACTGACCCGTGAGTAAAGATGTAGGCAATAATATGGAACAAAATTATTACTGAGCACATCCATTATTTCTGTCATCAAACTTCCTCTAAACTATTAGTAGCAATTGGTTGCTAAATGTTGCATCATGTGTGTTCATGTGATATCTTATTGTTAGGTGACTACGATGGGGCACTGGCTGTCCTTTCAGAAATGCAGGGCTTGTGTCAGGAGAGAGGGCTGCAGCTTCCTGGCACAAACACCCCTGTTGGTAAGCAATAACTGACTCTCCCATTTGGCCTGGATATACCTATTTGATTAGATACAAGAGGCCATTGAGTCACACTGCAATACAGTGGAACCTCGGAATTTGAACTTAATTGGTTTCAGAACTCCAATTTCTCCATAAGAAGTAATGTAAATAGGATTAATCCATTCTCAACCCCCAAATGACTGGTTTGAATGCCTGTATTCATATTTAATTAATGATTAAAGGCATGAATAAAGCAAAGGTATGTAATACAATGCATACAGTCAATAAAGACATACAATAATTGAAATATACAGACATGAAATAAGTGAAAATAAAATAACTTTATAGCCATCGAGGTTTCAGCACATCTTATCACTGCTGCAGTGGTGGTGAGACTGAGGGTGTGTCTGAAATCGCACCCCTAGACTGATATAATACATAATCAGTCATAATATACATAATAATATATTCATAATATAGTAGTATAGCAACATAACATAGTAATATATCTATAATATAATGATAAAATAATATAATTTTCATAATGTTTATGATTACAGCCGATCTTCTTCTTCTTCTTCTTCTTCTTTTGGGTTTCATGGCGATTGGCATACCATATTGGTGCATTATCACCACTAACTGGACTGGATTACGTGCATCGTGGTTGGAAGGTCGCACCATTTAGTGCTCTTTTTAGAGTGCCGATGTTCAAAGAATGAAGATTTATTCGTATTTGAGGACAAAAAACGATCAAAGGACCATTCAATGTCCGAGAAGTGGCGTTCGAAATCTGAGGTTCCACTGTAACTGTGTGTGACCTCTGTGCTTACATGTCCCATTACGAAAATATCCGGCTATGTGTATTTCTCTGGTGGACTTGGTGAATGACAAAGTGTGCATAGCAAATTAGTCAGCACTTGTGTACAGGTATGCACCATTTAACAACCATCCGATCACCGTCCATTTGCTTTAACATCTGAGCTTTTAAATGCATCTAATAAACATCTGAATGACAGAAAACTAGTACAAGCAAACCTTTGCAACATCTGCTGACAGGAATGCAGTCTTGAAGGCAGTAAACAGCAGCTTTCCTTACATTATTGATAAAGGTACAGGACTGTACTAAATGTTTTCATATTGTGATTTTCCGCAGGCCTGTCACAATCACTAAACTTTAGCTGATGATTCCTTTAACTAACCATAAGAACATAAAAACAGTTTAATTAACACAGAATAAGTAGGCTTTGTGTGCACTGTGAACGGCATTAACCAGAATTCCCTAGCTTTCTCCTGTCAGCACATCGACTTTTCTAAATATGGTGAATGTTTTAGCTATAGGATTCATATGTTGATGCTTGGAGACTGATCATGTTGCTATGAATGTCTGCTTTTCCCTTTCCCAACTCCCCCAGGTGCATTTATGGACATAATTGCGAAGTGTGAGATCTCTAGAGTGCTTCTGCTTATGTTGCTTGAGGTAAGCATGACTTTTAAGCAGAGATGCACCAACATTTCAAGTTGCAGATATTTTTTTTTTGTGTTTATTTTTGTAATATGTGGTATTCTGCTTTGGTGACCCATAATGGGAGCAGTCGAAAGAGGATCATCAGTCAGATAAATGTAGCGAATGACAAAAGAAGTAACGCCTCCAGATTGAAATGTCGGATTTCTCGGTAAAACTCGGTATGCGTTTAGGTCTCAGGCAGATATGTAAATGATTACAGGTGTGGTCTGATTAGACACTGGGTCTTGCCACAAGAGAGTGTAAAAGTGCTTCCCCATAGAAAAGCTCTCAAAAGCTACTTTTGGGTTGTGTACCTCTTTGTGAAAGATCTTTGACTGCTAGACATGCCTCTATGACGCACTCTAAGACATTTTGCCTATTTGACAGATTTTGAGAGGGGTCATGTCATTGGACTGAGAGAAGCATAGTGGTAATTTTGAATTGTCCACCATCTGGGCCATTTTGTCTTAGCAGTTAGGAGGTGTTGGGGCAGTGGTTCTGTGAGGACCTTCACTACACACCCCTGTCTCTGCCCGAACCATTTCCAAGTGCTTAGCAGACTCCCATGTCACGGCACCCATTAGCCGAATCCCATTTCAGGGGCTGCATCCTTTGGAGGCTGCATTTGAAGACTGATTGCATCATAGCGGCACGCCTAGGCTGTCCCATTTCAAAGTCACATATCTCTGAATGAATGCCAGCGCCTGCGGTGAAGTGTCTGCTCCTCCAATAATTGAAAAACCATAAACAGCATAAAGACTAAACTCGAAATTTCTGGCTCCATTTTTATAAAGCTTATAGCTGTCTGGTGATGCGATGCAGGTGGGAATAGCGCTGAAGAGTGAGGGCGGAAACAGTGGTTCTGTGAATCTAAGGCAGAGTAGACCGTCTCATTTCGGGTCGGCTTTCGCCGCGGTCTACGCAGCCTTCCAAGGACATGCCTTCATAGACCGCGTGAAATGGGATTCAGCCAGTATGTGTCCTGTCATTGACAGCCAGCCATTATCACCTTCTACTCAAACCACGGTCAGGTTTGAGTATGGAGGCCTCGTGGTGGAGCAACACACTGCCGAAACTGCTGGTTCTACTGGCTGCAGGCTCAGCTGCAACATCTGTGGGCAAAGATCAAGTCAAGTCAGATTTATTTATTTAGCGCTTTTTACAATGGAGCATTGTCTCAAAGCAACTTTACAAGTTTAGATTATCTCCTAATAACTACGTCCAATCCCAAACTGAGCAAGCCTAGGGCGACAGTGGCAAGGAAAAACTCCCTAAGTGTTATAGGAAGAAACCTTAGGAGGACCAAGACTCAAAAGGGACCCAACCTCCTTGGGCGGCATAGATGATAAATCTAAGAGCGAAACTAAAGTCCATGGAGTCAAAGTTCGAATAATATGTGAAGTATGCACATGGCATTAAGTGGCCCGGGTATGATGGGGCTGGAGCTGATGACGGAAGCAGCTTGAGTGGAGCTACAGTGGATGAACATCATGTGTGGGGCTGGAACTGCCGGAACACAGCTCGGAGAGAAAACAAGAAAATGTAATTAGTTATTGATTAAGAGCACAGTGTCTATTAAACAATCACTGATGCCAAGTGTAGCATGAGACCCCGGCAGCATTAGCTATAGCAGCATAGCTAGAAAGAGGAGAACTGGTAGGAAACACAGCCAAGAGGGATCACATGAGACATTGGCAACCCCACGGGAGGCAGAAGACAGCAACCCAACGTCTCTGATCACCATAAGACTCTTTGACTATGAACCCCCAGCTCTGCCCTTATTCCAGGTGCCATAGGATACCTGTTTGCCTCCAATGCCCAACAGTATCTAATCTTGTATCCAGGCTAGAGGTGACCTAACAGGGTAACTAGAGCCTCCATTCAATTGTACAGTTTTCCCCAAATAAACTTGTTCTTTACTATTACTTCACACTTATCTTATAATATTGTGATAACTAAAATATAGCATTATTACGTTCACACATAGTTTCATTTGCTTCCAACTCCTTGATGAGTTATTTTTTTTGTCAGGGATTGTAACCATGATTTGTGGATTTTTATTATGGATTTGAGTGGTTTTACTGGTTGAATAAATCAGAATTGATGGCAGACAGTACAGCCATGTCACTTTTTTGGTGAGTTTCTCTAGGCGGTGTTTGATGTGCACTGCAGTGTCTCAGATTTCGGACAGACTTTCTGATTGTGATTTAATTGAGAAACGTGTGATTGTGGTCAGTCTACTGAATACAGTGGTTGTGTACTGTATGTTTTAGCCTCCCCCACAGAAGCTACTACCTGAACACGCACAGACACTGGAGAGATACGCCTGGGAGTCCTTTGACTCGCACAGTCAAGGTGAGAGCAAAGTTCAGCTGGATGCTATATCTATTTATTGTCAATAGTAGTATTACTGTAAATATTTCAATTAGAGAGACCTTCGTTTGGTCAGAATGTTGGTAGATCCTGATATATTACAATCTTTCTTTTGTTGAAAAAGAAACTTTTGATCCTTTTTTTAGTAAACTTCTTAGCAGAAGATGTCTTTCTCCTGCTGCAGTCTGTGGTGGTAAGTACATTTTAGCTTTAGCTTTCAGGCTGGAGAATACTAATTAACCAATTAAATAGAAAACAGGCTTTTCAGAATTACATACACATGCAGCTAGTAAACCAGTTAGGTCTGTGTTTTGTGTGCGATATGTCTGCAGTATCAAATAAGGTCACTCCTGAAAGATAGGGAGCCTCATCAATGGCTTATCTAGACAGCCAGAGAAGCCCCTAATCAGTCTAGCAGTCTGGAAACTATGACATAGACACACTGCCATGAAAAGGACCTACGGGTCTACTACGGGTTTACTCTCTTACTACTTGAATCCGGGGTACATGCGTTAGTTAATTGGCCACTCTAAATTGGTTCACTATGAATGTGTCTGAGAAGTATTGATGTAACCTTGCTCCTGCCATGAATAGCCTCTGGTGCTGATACAGTGTTAAATGGACTGTGGTGGCCTAACTGTTAAGGTATCAGAAGGTCCAGGGTTCAAATCCCACCTATGCCAAGCTGCCACTGTTGGGTTCTTGAGCAAGACCCTGAACCCACAATTGCTTGGATTGTAAGGTTGTATCAGTTGCTCTGAGTGAGGGCATTCACTAAATGCTGTAAATGTCATGTAAATGATATATAATCTTCTTCCAATCTGCTATCATGCACGATGTCCAGACTCGAGCATAAGTTCTCACACATTTACATTTACAGCATTTAGCAGACGCCCTTATCCAGAGCAACTTACAATTGGTACAATCTTACAATCCAAGCAATTGTAGGTTAAGGACCTTGCTCAAGGACCCAACGGTGGCAGCTTAGCAGTGGTGGGATTGAACTCTAGACCTTCTGGGCCATAGTCCAGTACCTTAACCGCTAGGCCACCACAGTCCCATCTAGAAAGTTCAGAATCTATTTTGGGGAGTTTCACACAAACCTAAACACTCAGAAGTGTGTTTAGAAGGTCACTTCACCAAGGCGAAGGAAGTCTGCCTACACAGCGTGCTACAGGTATCATATATTAACGACTGGTTATTTTAAATATTGCTCCTGATGTTTTGTAGATGGCATGTCAAGAAAAAGACACAGACTCTCTCAGATCTCTGCAGACAGAACTATGGTAAGTTAAGTGAATGTGATTTATTATAGCAGCTCTGTTGGCTTGGTGGTAAGAGACAGTTGCTGGAAATAGAAGTGTCTGAGGACCTGGGTTCAAATCATAGGTGGAGCTTGCAACATGAGGGCCTGGTGGTGGATTAGACTGGTACGCTGTACATGGTGCATCTCCTCTTGCGTACAGTGAATTGTGGGTTAGGCTTCAGGGCCTGTCCCGGAATTCACCATGCACATACAAACGATAGCACAAATGCGTACTATGGAAGGGTTGCCAGTCCATTACACATTTGCAGTGATGGAAATTCACCATGCTTAGTGTTGGTTGCTCACTGTACTGATGGATAGGCCTCAGCCCCTGTAACTCTGAATTGAATAATCAAGTATGAAATCTTAGTGAGTGATAGAGACACATGACATCATGGTTCTTCAGGGCATTAGGGGATAAGTAATCAGAAGATCCATATGGTGAAATCGGATCCAAAACTGAGGAGACATCAGTTTCACTGATGGGTTCTGTTCATCGGTGTTATCTTCAGGAAATCAGCCCTGTGTAGTCCGTAGTCTTTGGAATTTTAGTGTTCATGTATTACAGCGCGCATTTGGACAGGTTTTAGCATGAACCTCTACATCATTTATTGTGAGCCTCTATTTTAAGACTCATTTCTGTCTTTGTCTCCCTCTCCAGGCCTCTCCTATCTGCAGAGCAGAATCATCTCCTCCACCTAGTGGTGCAGGAAAGAATCGCGCCTTCTGGTCAGGGTGTTTAGTTCAGTCCTGCACACCTCCATATAATCTCACACAGTGTTCCATTCCTCTGCCAGTGCTTGATGTGTCATGTACAGAGGATGGTGATGTAGCTCTGTACAGCTGTGTGCATTATACAGCGAGGGACAAAAGTCTGAGCGCACTAGTGATGCTTCTATGTTGCATTTTCTCAACTTGAATACAATATTTTTCATTACAAATCTATTTCAACATCTGAATCTGGCAGGTTCACCCTTTCGCTGTAACGGCAGCATACACTCCATCTGACATGGACTTGCAAATTCAGAATGATTTCAGAGTATTCCAGAGAGCATTTTGTGATGTTACTGAACGCTGGGCCTCATAAATGCTTGGACTTTAGGTTAGGTGACTGTGGAGGTATGTCCATAACTCAGCACTCCTTGTTTGGTCTTCAGTCAGTCGTTGCAAAGGGTGGAGCCATGTTTGGGTTGCTGTCCTGCTGCATGTTGAATCCAGATGAGCATTTTCAGTAGTGTTCTCTAGGGTTGGGTGTCGAAACCCGGCTCCGATTCGGAAATTCCAAGAACGGATTCCTGTTTACAAAAATAGAATTTCGGCTCCACTTATCGGTTCCTACTAACGCATTTTATGCTTCAAAAAATGTACCTATCTGCCAGGATCCGTGAGTCATGTGATCATGTACGTCATCACATGGTTTTGTTTTGATCCACTCCACATTAGCGGAAGATGGACACTCAGAAGCGCTCAGAAGTTTGGCTCTGCTTTGAGAGAAAACGAAAGGCTAAATGCAATATGTGTGGAAAGATGGTCTCTGGTACAGGTGGTTGCACCTCCAACATGGCAAAACATCTAAAGCACCAGCATGATATTCCGTTCTTGGAATTTCCGAATCGAAGCTGGGTTTCGATACCCAACCCTAGACCCTATTGTGCTTCAGCAGTGTATACTGTTTGGGCTAGCAGTGTACTGCAGTCTGCTAGCCCAAATGCTGCCTTAGGCGGGAGAGTCTACCACTTAATGTGAACAAAACTTAATGTAATTTAATGTCCTAAAACGATGACCTAAGAACACTAAACCTCTCTTCATTACTACTGGTCTTAAGTACTTTCTGTTGCTGAAATGATTAACATGTGGTCCAAAGGGAAAGGAATCATATTTACATTTCCAGCATTTAGCAGACGCCCTTATCCAGAGCGACTTACAATTGGTACAATCTTACAGTCCAAGCAATTGTGGGTTAAGGGTCTTGCTCAAGGACCCAACAGTGGTAGCTTGGTAGAGGTGGGATTTGAACCCTCGACCTTCTGGTCCAGAGTCCAGTACCTTAACCGCTAGGCTACCACAGTCCCACACGCTCTGACTACTTTCTCTTTGGGCCACATGACATCACTTGGCAGTAGAGAGTACCTATGACAAGTAGTAACTGAGAAACGTTTGGTGTTCCTAGGTCACTGCTTTAGTGCATTAAGCCATGTTAAGCTTTTTACTGGTAATCATTTTAAATGGGAAGAAAAAACTTAATGAAAAAATGATTACTTTTGAAGTTGAAATATAAAAAATAAAGAT